>NW_017566817.1:233336-464128 GCF_001854935.1 Bemisia tabaci | reverse complement strand
CGTACCAAAAAGATTCTTAAGGCAACTGAGATGGATTTCTGGCGAAGATCAGCCGGAATCTCGAGGAGAGATCACGTAAGGAACGAAAGAGTCCGTGAGATCATGAACGCCGAGCAGAACATCGTGCATGAAATTATGACCAAACAGCTTGTCTGGTATGGTCATGTTCAACGAATGGCGGATGATAGGTTGCCTAAGAAGGTGCTAGATTGGGTTCCTCCTGGGAGAAGACGTAGGGGACGCCCAGCAAAATCGTGGATTGGTGGCATTCAAGATGAAATCACAAGATGCCATCTACCAGATGACCTCTGGATCGATAGGCAAGGATGGCGATTAGGTGTCGCAGAGCGCCCGAGCCCGCTGTAAAGCGACTGGAATGTATGTATGTATAAAATAATTACCTGAACAGCAGTACGAGGAGAGTATTCCTGCGATTTATCGCAAGCGTTCCAGCAGCCGATGGCGTTCTTGTGGGGGAGCGTGTAGAAGAGGACGCCCGTTTGGGGGTCCATGGACTGGGCGCCGGCCTGGTTGAATTCCCCGCCGCGGGAGCCGAGGAGCTTGTAGCCGTAAAAGTCGGCGGCGAGGGTGGCGTTCTTGAGGACGCGCGTCGAGACGGCGTACTCGGTGTAGGCGGAGAGCGCGTGGAAGAACAGCGTCTTCTCGCCGGTCTCCGCCGAGCGCGGCGATAGCGCCACCCCGAAGATACCGTCGTCCCACCGGAAGTTGAAGCCTCCGATGAAGTAGTTGCCGGCCAGTGGGTCAGAGTTGAAGTACTGGTGGTTCACCTGTCAAGAAACACGGAAACCCGGGGTAAAGTTGGAAAAACGCTAATATTCAAGGTGGAGCTTCAGGGTAACGCTTCTTACTGTCTACAGTTCTGCCGTGCTAAGGAAGAACGCGGTATGAGCCTTCAGAAGCGGTCATATTTCCTTCTCTAAAACCCTAATTTACTGGGAAAATCGGTAATATTTTTCTTTAATTTTTTCAGGCAGTTTTGTTCGCAATTTTATCTTGGTCGCCTGAAAATTTCGAGGAAAAATACGCACGATTTTCTTCAAAAATACGTGTTTTATACGAGGCAATTTGGCAACTCTTAAATGTTCATACGGCGTTCTTCCCTAGCACGGCAGCGTTCATGAACACCACAAACAAAAAGCTGAAATTAATGTAGCATGTTCAATTTATCCTCGGTCGTGGACTCCACGAACACCAATTTTATTTTAAATAACTGAATAAATTTGGCACCTTGTGTAAGTTTATAGAAGTTTCAAGTTTTTCAAAGTTCAAGTTTGAAATTTTAAAGTCCACGAACACCTTATAGCAATATTATGTGCTCGTGGACTCCACGAATCAAGTTTTTACAAATTATCTAAAGCTTTGCTTACGCATGATTTTTGATAAGAACTTACAACTTTTCAGAAGGAGTTTAAACTTTCAAACTTGAACTTTTAAAAACTTGAAACTTTTAGAAACTTATGCACGGTGCCGAATATATTCAGTTACTTAAAATAAAATTGGTGTTCGTCGAGTCCACGAACGTGCCTGAATAAAATCCGTTTTTTTCCATGGTCACCGAGGCTATCTTTGTTAGGATTTTTAGCATTAAGTTTTTTCCGGGTATCGGGAAGTTAACCCGATGCCCCAACCCCCAACCTTCAGGACCAGGGTTTGATTTTGGAGTAGCGTCTCCTAGACAGGCTGCTTTCACCACAGCTATGAGCCCTATCTATCCCTCTGATGAGTAGTTCATACGCCATGAAGCCATAGTGACCATCTCCGCACCCCCCCCCCTTTGAGGTGACTTTAAGCTTTTAAAATTTTCAAATTTTGTCCGACCCGTCCTATTGACTCAATCCTCTGTGTGACGTCATTCGAATAATCGGCCGAAAGAACAAACCTGATAAGCGTCATTCTTCTGCATGCTGTACACGATGAGGACCTTGCCCCAGAGATCCGGGATGTAGGCCCAGGCGTCCTGGCAGTTGTCCCTCTCGACATCGACGATGATGTTGGCGATCCAGGTGCGGCAGGGCAGCAGCTTGGCCTCGATCTCCCGCTCGAGGACGAGCTGGTCGGTCTTGAGGTCGAAGACGAGGATCCTCGGCTGGAAAAGCTTCGTGAAGGAGGTCTTGATGTCCAGGATCCCCAGGTCGACCATCCAGAGCCGGTCGCAGGCGTCCACGCTCATCCGGAACGGCGAGACGATCTTGAGGCCCGGCTCCTTCGACTTCATGTTCTGCGACGCCCAATTCGGGTACGGGATCAACTTCGGGGCTTTGTACATGTCTGGCAATAAAAAAAACACCAAATTAGATGGTATTAACTCACTCTGCGGCAAAATAAATATCTAACTAGGGCAGTGATGTTGTTCTCCCGCACGTGCGTGGCGCATCAGATTCTAGTTGGGACACGCAAAGCAAAAACGCCTTCAATTTTTGGTGTATGCAACACGGATATCCATTGCGCATGAATAGTTGCATCAAGGCGCTGTGATCACTATTTGTCACATCTCTACACTGCTGCCGATGCTTTGTGTTGTAAATTTTACGTAGTGATCTTATTTCCCTCTGTTACTCTACTAATTACTTATCTTCTTCATCAACTTCGATCATCCGATTAACTTCGGGGCTTTGCATATGTCTGACACGAAAAATACCCCGAACTAAATAGTATTAACTCCATTCTGAGACGGAATAAATTCGCTATTTAACAGGGATTTATCCACCCGTTACGAGAGAGTTTTCAAAAAATTGATTTAGAATAGTGTTATGGTGAAAAAGAGAAATACGGCATAGAGTTTGTTAAACGATGTGAAACCTGTTCATAACAGAATCTCGCGGGACCGAAAATTTTTCCGTTAACAGCAGGTTTCCGCTATGAACGGGTTTATTTGCATGCATTTATGAATTACGGGACTGGAAAAAATGCCCGTTAAGATCGGTTTTCCGCTCTGAGCGGGGTCCGTTATGATCAGATTCACTGTATATGCCCATTGCCCATTGAGAAGAAAGTGGAGGTGCGATTATGAGTTAGGTATAGGTAAAAGTTTATATAAACACTGCCATTGAAATTGCACCAAACCCGAAACATACGAGAATCAGCCAAGGTGTTGAGCCCATCCCTTTTTCCCAGGCCTCCAATGGGGCAGATAATTTTTAAGACATTTTTTTGTAGTTTTTTCTATGTATATTCACCGTTTCTGAGATACTCGCGATCAAAATTTTACCAAGTGACGTCACAAGACTGCGAAATTTAACTTTTAATCACTTTTTCTGTGTCACATGCCAATAAAATGCTTCGGATCAGAGTAGCATGACGAAAATCACTCGACTTGATATCCGCCAAAAATGCTGCAGGAACTCAGGGGCTTTGTAACTTGCCTTCTTCAGCATTTCGTACTAGAAGTTAGGTTCAATTAGCGTTCATCTCCGTTAAATGGTACAACACGAATTGGAAAGATTTTTTGTTACAAACGTAAGATATCTGTATAGCTTGACCCAAAGATATTTGCTTGGCAAGCTCGTGATTCATTAGTCACGAATTAGCGAATGCTGCCAATTAGAAAATGACTATTCATGAGTTTAGCAAAGGAGTGCAATAACCGCAGTTCTAGCCAAAGATAAACAAACCCGCTCAACTCTCCTTCTACCCTCCCTTGAAGATAAATGCAGGAGTCCCTGCCACTCGGATAAAACAGAGCACGCAGTGCCCATGATTTAGTTTCATGAATGAAAGACCGTGTACTCAGGTCTCGAATAAATACAGATTTTCATTGCACAAAAGTTGATTATTATTCGGCAAGGATTCATGTATGTATAATGAGACAAGAATCACAACACAACACTCGGAGCGGAGACAGGGGAACACGGGCGCACCTCAGTCTCTAATGTCAAGTTCAAGGTCCGCTTTATACCAGTTCACTGCCCCAGTGTGCAGGTATGTAAGAACTTACACCTTTGCCGAGGTTTGCAATTCCATGCCTAAATCAATGTGCCTCTTCTTTTCTTAACGTTTCCACAATCTGCCCAAGGAACACAGACTGCAAAAAATTGCAATTAAACATACAGTGTGGCCCAGACCTACCCTACCAGGCCTTTTTTTCGGTTAATTTGGGTTGTACAGAGCCGTATGGATAAGCTAGAGACAGTGGTTCCTTATTGCAAAATGTAACCCATTTATTATTCAGCTAATTAAACTTGCTGCTCACCATTCATTTTGACGTAGTTGAGGGACGAGGGGACACCCTTCCCCAGCCTAGGAACGGAGATGAAAACCTTGTCCTGCCACACCTCGACCCCCATGGGGACGCTGTTCCCGGGGATGAAGTCACCCGCGGCGATGGCTTGCTGCCGGCTCTGTTCACTCGGGTAAGCGAAGTCCAGGGTTTTCCAACTGAAGACTTCAACGAGCTCATTTCGGGGGGTTCCGAGGGAGCAGCCCTGCCACAGGGTCGCAACGACCAGCAGGGTCAATAATATTGGCTGCATGTCCCGATGTTGAGAGTCTGAAACAGAAGGAAAATTTCGGATATTTAATTGTCTTTCTTGAAAAGACGTAAGGGAATAAAATTAGAGAGCAATGGATTCACGATTATTGAGATTCGCCAATTCGATAAATCGACGTCCTCTTACGAAAGAGCGTAACTGCATTTCAATGTTGCCAAATTTCTCTTCCAAAATTTCATTTTTACCAGGAAAATCTTGGGCATTTTTAACAGACAATTTCTCCGATTTGTTTTAAGATCTTATAGCAAAATCATTGAAATTTTTGACAGAAACCGCACATGTAGGTGCATTCTTGTAAACATTTGACTTGCACGAGTCAATTTTACAACCTTGGAATGGAGTTGCGTTCCTATGTGCGGAAAACTACGAAGTACACTTAGTCGAAAAGCGTGTGCTCCCATTACACCCATTGAAAATCTCTGATCATGTTTTACTTTCTTTTAAAAGGAAACTAACCAAAATATTTCCATAAAATTTCTGATGAGTGTTTTAAAATGAGTTTGAAAATTCTCAGAAAACGTCGAGAAAAACTACCCGTTCGTTTTATTTTTAAAAATTGAATAATACATGAGCGAAGTTGGCAATTTAGCAATTTGAGATACGCATTTTTTATACCTTTGCAACCTAAAATGTTTTACCTAAATTGAAATTTTGTGACGATTCGAAATTGAAGTTGAGCATGATCGGGAATATGAACTATCTATCAAAACTTTTTTCTAAGAATTTGGAAGTTTCCGCATTATGTAGAGTTATAACCAAGCAGTTGCAAGCTCTAATTCCGAGTGGAAAACATTCAGTATAATTGATTCATTGGAAGTATCTGGGTTGCCCAAGGCGATTCGCAACTTTTTTTACACACAGTGTAAAAATATTACGTAACAAAGAGACTAAAAAGCTTGCTACACTGTGAGATACATGATACATGCAGCCCTAATTAGTGCGCAACATCATCAATGTAAGCTTCCGGTCGTGGTTTGGGATGGACTAAAATTTTCAGTCGCGATCGCTTGTTTTCCTTGAATTTCGTTGAAGTCTCCGTGGAAACATCGGTGCCCTGGCTACCTTATTTACGGATCTGCCGTCAAATAACACAATCGACTAAAATAAACTGTGAAATCTACTCTGAATAATATCTACTGAAAAACAGATGTTAGATATATCGTCACCTTCTGGCCAAAGTATCACACAGCGCCAAGCGATGTTTAAAAATTTCCGCCGCCATTTTATTTTTTTACAGAGAAATTGTTGGTTGAATCCATTGGAAAATTTCACTGAATTTTCTTCAAACTGCCGATAAAATTCAGTGAAATTTTTAAGTAGATTCAACCAACAATTTCTCTGTAAAAAAATAAAATGACGACGGAAATTTTTGAACGTCGCATGGCGCTTGTGATACTTTCGGCAGGGGGGTGACGATGTAGTTCAAAAACGTGTATTACCCGCTTTGGATGTGACGGATAAACTGGATCATTCAAATTGTATTAATTTTACTTAAATTTTAATTAAATGCGTTTGAGAAATGTACCGGTTGAAATGAGCAGGCTTGTTCATATTAGTAGAGGGGAAATGGCGACTTGCAAACACCTGAGATGTCGAAATGTAACCTAACCTAAGTTCAGTGTTGCCGTGTGACCTAACCCAAGTACAGCGTTACCGTGTGACCTAACCTAACCTAACCTAACCCAACCCAACCTAACCCAACCTAACCTAACCTAACCTAACCTAACCTAACCTAAGTCCATTTCAGTCGCGGGTTGCGTGCCTCGTCGACCTAAGGTGCAGATATGCGGGTTGCATACCTTACGGACGGGAGGCGTCCTATGTTGGTCGCGCACCTCGCCGACGATCAGCGATAATTTGTGATGTGCATTCCTCACGACTCCTATGAAATGCGGGTTGCATACCTTACGGACGGGAGGCGTCCTATGTTGGTCGCGCACCTCGCCGGTGCTCAGCGATAATTTATGATGTGCATTCCTCACGAATCTCCATCGTCGTCGGTGATTCAAAGTAACCTGCCGTAACATGTCACGTAACAAGTTCAGCCATGTTCTGTGACAAGAGGGAAATTGTTGCGGGACAAGTTCACACATGATTTGACCCTCAAATTTTTTTTCCCCCAACAAGTTCAGGTTTGTTCAGAGATAAGTATGAACCTGACAATTAACAAGTGCAAACCTGTTTGGTAACAATTATGAACCGGTCGCGGAACAAGTGGAAACCTGTTCCACCCTCTCCGTGCCATGATGCAAGCTGGAACTTGTACCTACCTCGGGCGCGCGGTGTTGCCGCACGATGCGAGTCCGAACATGTCCGGAGATCGGAGCTCCATGTCTCCACCTTCGAGTTGGCAACCTGCAACCTGTAGCAACCTGTTCGTCGCGGATTTTTCCATGACGTCACTAAATCAGGTTCGTGCGTGCAGATCAGGTACATACCTGTACGAAAACCTGGATATAAAACGCAGCGCGGACCGGGTCGACCAGTCAGTGCCTTCCTTCCTGCGTTCGTGTGTACGACTCAGTGCTCTGCGACTTTGTGACCCCAGTGCCTTTTGGAAATTCCCAAGTGGTTCATCGTGTGTGTGTACCTTATCTCTTACGGACTGTGAACCGCTCCCTAATTTATTTCGGATCTAAGTGCTTGTTTTCTGCTAGTGTTGTGCAGTTTTACCCAGGATACAAACCTAGTGGGATTTTTCCTTTACGGTGAGTTTTTTTAAAATTATTCTTTATGAATCTCATCATGTTTTCTTTTTCGTCGCTTTTTTGATTCAGATAAATTTAAAGCTTGATTTTCAAATTTTTACTTCCGAATATTTATCCCAAATTATATTTTGAAATTTTTTCATTCTTCTCATTTAGTCAAATTTTAATTTAAATAAATTTAAAGCTTAAATTTTTCAAATTTTCACTTCTAAATTTCTCTCAATTTATTTTTTTAAAATTTCAAATTTGATACATTTAAAGCTTAAATTTTTCGAAAGTCCACTTCTAAATTTCTCTCATTTCATTTTTTAGAATTTTAATTTTGATACATGTATAGCTTAAATTTTTCAAAATTTCACTTCCAAATTTCTTTCATCAATTTTTCAAATTTTTAATTTTGATACATTTAAAGCTTAAATTTTTCAGATTTCCACTTCTAAATTTCTCTTAATTTATTTTTAAAGTTTAAATTTTTCAAATTTTCACTTCCAAATTTCTTTCATCCTATTTTTCAATTTTTTGATTTTGATACATTTAAAGCTTAAATTTGTCAGATTTCCACTTCTAAATTTCTCTTAATTTATTTTTAAAGTTTAAATTTTTCAAATTTTCACTTCCAAATTTCTTTCATCCTATTTTTCAAATTTTTAATTTTGATACATTTAAAGCTTAAATTTTTCAGATTTCCACTTCTAAATTTCTCTCAATTTATTTTTAAAGTTTAAATTTTTCAAATTTTCACTTCCAAATTTCTTTCATCCTATTTTTCAAATTTTTAATTTTGATATATTTAAAGCTGAAATTTGTCAAATTTCCACTTCTAAATTTCTCTCAATTTATTTTTAAAGCTTAAATTTTTCAAATTTTCACTTCCAAATTTCTCTCAATCTATTTTCAAATTTTTAATTTTGATAAATTTAAAGCTTAAATTTTTCAAATTTTCATTTCCAATTTTTTTTTTTAAAATTTCACATTCAGTCAATATTCGATTAACACTAATTTAGAGATTTAATTTTTTCAAATTTTCACTTCCAATTTTTTATCTCGAAATATTTTACCAATTTTTTTTTTTTTTTTTTTTTCGACATTGAATCAATTTTCAATTTACGCTAATTTAGAGGTTAAATTTTCAAATTTTCATATCCAAAATTTATTTGGAAATATTTTTTAAAAAACATTTTTCTTCTCATTTAATCAATTTTTAACTTACACTAATTGATAGCTTACACTTTCCAATTTCACTTCATAAATTTATCACTTTTTTATTTCAGTTTTTTTTGTAAAAAAAAGAAAGAAAAAAGATAGAAGTAAAGTAAACCTAGGTACGTTAATCATTTAAGCTATCACTTTGCCGATAAACAATATTCAATTATATTCATGCAACATCTTAATTAATCCATGTTGGGTTCGGAATTTCAGGACCCTTGTAGCATTGACGGCTTTTCATTGGATTTTGCGGAGACCCGACTAGGCGAATCAATCCATCCATCCATCCATCCTTCCGTCCATCCTCCGGTCCCTGTGGAATTTTTCTTGGAAAATCAACCTTTGGAATAAGTAAGTAAACAAACACATTTTTATTTAATAAAATATTTAATCATTTTAAAAAAAAATAATAAAAAAAAAACACTTCATTTATGACATATAGAAACAAAAAATAATAAAAAAACAATTTTCAATTCGGCGCACCTTTTAATTTTATCTCATCGCCTCGTCGGAAGATTCCTCAGCATCTGAACTGAAATCGGAGACGATCATCGGGGGACTTGCGTGTCCGTCTTCGAAATCTGTAAATTCTTCTTCCGTGGAATCATCATCTTCGCGGATTTCTACGACCGGAACGGGTGGTAGCCCGAGGTAATGTCCGATTGTGCTTCGAAGGGAGCCGATTAAAGCATCATATAAACGTCTGAATAGACGTCTGAGCAGAGTATGGTAAAGGCGGTGGTACAACCTTTTTTCTAGTCTGGAAATAGAGAGAAAGTAACAATCGTTATGCGAGAGCTTTTGAAATTACAGGCTCGCAGTGATGTCGAACGACGATAACCACGATGGACAAAGGTACTGCAACGTATGTGGAGCGTGGTATAATCTCGGAGAGAAGCACGAAAGGACCCTCTCACACATACGGACCCTTGCTGCTCTCGAAGAACCTGTCACTCTCGTGGAATCCGCGTTTCGAAGTCGTTACCAGACCTTCTTTCTGAGGAACCTCAACGCGAATCAGTTGGACTACGAGCGATATATGAAGGATGACACGGCACCCGTTATACATCACAAGATCCGGGACTCCCTGATCGAGCTGACGTCGGTGAAAGTGAACATTGTCGTCTACTCGCTGTACAAGAAACCCGAAGACGATCCGGAGAACAAGAAGAAGGAGGAGAAGAAATATGTATCCTTTAAAACGACTAATTATACTTATTTCAGGGAAAGCGATATCGAAGGCATAACTTCTGAGATGGCAGAAAGCATCATTCAAGAAGCTATCGAATGCACCATGAACGAATCAGGGTACACTCTCGAGAAGATCATCGGTACGGAACTGAGGATCAACTTTAACAGCGCACTCTCCAAAGGATCCAGTTACCTTCCATTGCCGTTCACCACGAACGCGGTGGTAAATGTGAAGAACGAGGATCACATGTGCTTCAAGTACGCGGTCCTGGGGAAACATCTACCTCCGGATACGATTAACAAGTATCGAGTGACCAAGTACACTCCCTACTTGCAACGCTACGATTTTTCTTGTGTTCCCTTCCCGACATCCGTGCAAGATGTCTCAAAATTTGAAAAAAGGAACGACGTCTCGATTTCAGTGTTCGGAATCGACGGATATGACGACAGCGACAGCGAGGACGAAGAGGAAACTGAACGCGGAGAGTACGCTGATATCGGACTCGGTCCTGATGACTACATTCAAGGCGCCAGTGACGATGATGCCGAAGAAGATGTTGACGAGCCAGACGACGTCTTTGTGGTTGATGCCAGACCTAAGAAGAAGAAGAAGGTGTCTAAGAAGAAGAAGAAGGAACCAAAGAAGAAACCGCAAATCTATCCCTTACGTGTTTCCAGAGAAGAGAAACCGGATCACACCGATCTTTTGTACTTCACGAAGGGCAAAAAATCTCACTGGTGTTACATTTCAGATTTTGAGAAACTGGTTAGGAGTCAGTTGACGAAACATCAGCACAAGATCTTCATATGCAAGGCGTGTTTCTACTTCAACAAAAACGAAGATAGTCTGACAAGGCACAAGCAAGAGTGCGATAAGCTTATAAAGAGAGAAGCCCGGATCGAGTACCCCGCAGATAAAGAATGTGTGCTGCAGTTCAAGGACCATTCGAAAGCTCTGACACACAAATACGTCGCCTATTGCGACTTCGAGTGCTACCTGGAGGATGTCGATTTCGATCCTAACCAACCGACGTTCGCCTACCAATATCACAAGACCATGTCTTTCGCCTACACGGTCGTCTCGCCTGATCCTGAGATTAATACGGACGAGCCGATTCTCTATCGTGGACCGGACGCTCACAACGTTTTCCTGGACGCCATGATCGGGCTTGCAGAACGGATATCTGAGAGGTTCCAGATCGAAAAAGACATAAGGATGGACGCTGAAGCCGAGGCGGCTTTCCAAGCAGTAACCGAGTGCCAGCTGTGCGACTTACCTTTTTCCAAAGACAATCCTAAAGTGAGGGATCACGACCACCAATACGTCGACCCGGAGAAATCTAATTACAGGATGGCTCTTTGTAGAAGATGTAACTTGCAGTTCAAGCATCCCAAAACATTGATGGTCGTCTTCCATAACGGCTCTCCGTACGATTTCCACAAAGTGGTCAAGGCCTTGAGCGGCAGAAACCTCAAGCCCGAGATCATCGCGCAGACGAGCGAGCGGTACATCACCATCAACGTGAGGTCCGGAAAAGGCGTAAAGATACAATTCATCGACAGCTTCAAATTCTTGGCTGCGTCGCTGGAGAAACTAGCCTCAACGCTACCCGACGAGGCGTTCATCCGCACACGTTCTTTGTGCTCAACGCCGGAACAGTTGGAGATTGCGAAGCAGAAAGCAGTATTCTGTTACGACTACGTCACCGACGAAACCAAGTTGGAAGTTACACAACCGCCACCAAAAGAGGAGTTCTACAGTAAACTGAAATCGGAGCATATTTCAGATGCCGACTACGCACGATTCTGCAAGACATGGGAGTTGTTCGGCTTTGAAAATTTAGGAGAATACGTGGACTTTTATCTGAAACTAGACGTGTGTCTCCTGGCCGATGTATTTCAAGAGTTCAGGAAGTTCGGGCAGCAGCACTACAAACTTGATCCGGCGAATTTCCTTACCTTGCCCAGCTTCGCATTTAGAGCTTTCCTGAAAATGACAAAAGTAAAAATAGACCTTTTCAAAGAATCCCAACACGAGATGACGACGATGATTCTGACTAGCATCCGGGGTGGAATCTCGCAATCGATGCTCCGACACGCAGTCGCCAACAATCCCTATCTGAAAGACTCGTACGATCCTCGAGAACCGGAAACGTACCTGGCCTACTTTGACGTCACCGCCTTGTACGCCTTCACAATGTGCAAGCCTTTGCCTCGAGGGGATTACCGATGGTTGGAGCCGCACGAACTAATCACCTTCACGGAGGACAAGATCCGTTCGCTGGATGAAAACGGAGACATCGGATATATCTTCGAGGTGGACCTAGAGTACCCGGAAGAGCTGCATGACAAACATGTGGATTTACCCTTCTGCTGCGAAAATCAAGTACCGCCGCAACTCGGATCTAAACATCCAAAATTGTTAACAACGTTGGAACACAAAAGGAAGTACACCATCCATTACGTTGCGCTGAAACAGGCGTTGAAACACGGGCTCAAACTGTCAGCTCTGCGTCGAGGGATCCGTTTCCATCAGCGACCCTACCTTCGGGAGTTCATCGAGCTCAACGCCCGCCTACGTCAAGAGGCGAAAGGGAACGAATTCCACCAATCCCTGCTGAAACTGTGCTCCAACGCCTGCTATGGTAAATTTCTTGAGAATCCGCTCAAGCGGAAGAAGATGCTCCTCGCTTCTACGGAGCAGAGAATGGCCAAACTCATCCGAAGAGCGGACTTCCTGGATCGGAAGATTTTCGATCAGAAATTGGCAGTTGTGGAACTGCACAAAAAGACCGTCAAATTCGATCGCCCCGGAATCGTCGGGTTTTCCATTTTAGACCTGTCCAAGGTCCACATGTACCAGTTCCACTACGAAGAGATGTTGAAACGGTATCCCAGAGAGAACGTCCACTTAGTCTATATGGATACGGACAGTTTTATCTACTCGGTGAAGACTCCCGATCTCTACGCCGACCTCCGCCTAAATTTGAACATCTTCGACACCTCCAACTACCCGAAGGACCACCCCTGCTTCTCGGATAAAAACTACAAGGTTATGGGGACTTTCAAAGACGAGACGGGAGGAGATCCGATCGTCGAGGTCGTCGCCATCAGAGCCAAGCTTTACTTGTATCGAACAGCGAGCAAGATGGACAAACGAGCCAAAGGAGTGCAGAAGAGCGTAGTCCAAAAGTCGATCGGATTGGACGATTTCATAGACGGGATATATCAAAACAAGGATGCTTACAGAGACGTCAGAACGATAACAAGCAAGAAGCATGAAATTTATACCGTTCAGAGTAGGAAGAAAGCCATCTGCAGTTACGATGACAAACGGTTCATCCTGCAAGGTAACGTAGTGTCTCTACCCTTCGGACACTACGCCCTGAAGAAACGCAGCGATTGGGCGGAACACCTGCAAGTTCGACTGGCGGGAATCATCCTTCTGCGCTCTCACGACCGGAGAACGGGAGTCAACCTTCGAGAAAACCTCGAACGGATCGAAAATTTACGGTTGGCGTTGATCAAAGCAACATGGTTGGGAGAGAAACGGAAAAGACCGGCGGAAGATTCTTCAGATGATGTTTATTCTGTAAAGAGATGTTGTTCCGCCAATACCCTTCTTTTGTAATTCCCATTTTTTGTTTCAGGATCGAAATGGAAGCTTTGAACAATCACGTTCTGTATACCCCGACGAAGCCAGCGAAATTGGTCCACTCCAAGGATTTGGTGAAAGGCCAGCGTTACCCTCTCCGAAAGATGCTACGCGTCGATACCAAATACGGAGCGAGCATCCTGGCCTACATCACCATCGGTGGTGAGAAGTGCAAGGTCTACCTACCGAAATCCTACAACGCAACGATCTCCGATGCGGATCTAGAGGAGCTCAACTCGAGAAGACTCGACTTGGTCATGGTAGATCAACACTTTGCGACTTTCAAATTTGAAGTCGTGGACAGCCTTGACGAACCGGAGTCGGAAGCCCAAGCTTCGTCTAAAGCCGCACCATCATCATCAAAAGCCTAAGGAGAGCGTGGACCATTACCGATGAGGTTTCTTTGTTGCAGAGTTTGACTGAACCGGCGGACAATGACGTGTTTCATGGACGTGAAAGGATACCTGCTTACCAACACGTTCGTTTGCAAAGAGGTGGCGATCGTTTGCCCCCACGGACGATCCTTCGGAGTCTGGACCTTTCGACCACCCTTCTCTTGGGACAACCTCAGTGCTGCTGATAGATTTCGAGTCAAGCGTACCGTTGAAGATAGCCTCACTCTGCCTTGGAACGACGGTGTCATCCCCTACAGATGTCTGGAGTCTCTGTTCGTCACGATAGCACAAAAGTTCAAGAATTGGGTCGTGGAGGATACGCTGGTCAAGGAGAATATCTTCCCCTACAAATGTACTTCCGTTCGGATCGTCACACTCGAGCAGCATTGCGAAGACGTATGCGGTCTTTACGATAGATATCTCGCCGATGACGTCACTCGACCTGTAATCACTTGCTTTTACGATCATCCGCAATGCGCAGCTCGGACGGCGACGTATCTGATGAACATTTTTCAAAGGATGCAAAACCATGCTTCCTCTTGCGAATAATTTCTATCAGTAATGATGTGTATTCTAAGACTGTGTTCGCATCGATTCTGTTTCAGTGTTGAAGCATTCGCTGTTGCTGCAGGCTACCGGTAAAGTCGACCCCCTGGAGTTTGCACGTCTGAATAAGGAAATTCAATTCACTATGGAGACGAAAGTGGCTTTTTTCAAGAGACTAGCGAGCGACTGCTATTACGGTCTTCCCCACTTCAAGTGCGTGTTGGAAACAGTCCAGGACGGTTGGGAAAAAATGCAAGTCTATCGCTTACCATCTGTCTTCGATGATCCTAATCACTCGTGCATCGGGAGATGTCGCTCTATGCTTCAGGATCATTTAATAATGGTACATGAAGTTTTAGAAGACATAGAAGACTATGCATTGTTCTTAATCGTCTTCGACAAATTCTTCGAACACAGCCTACAAGTTGGGGAAGAGCACCTCATGCGTGAGCAAATCTTGTCCGAGTTTTATGCTGTCGAATATTTCAATCGTAAATTTTTAAAGGACCCCGATTGGTTCAAACTGGGACTCAGAATCGATGCGGACACTGTCAAAGAAGGATCTTGGTATAGGAGAGTAGAGAGCGTTTATCACAACGGAGTTGGGGCATACCCTTCGCAACTTCCTTGCCTTACAGTGTACGAAAAGAGAAGTTTCGTCCAAGAGGCTCGTTACAACATTATCCAATTCGCTAGAGCCCTTCCGGAGGACAAAGTCTTCCGCTTCCTTCGCCAGTTTATGTAATTCTCGCTTTCCTATGCTTTTCTTTAATCGAAATGAACTTGATTCGGTCAATCTCTCTCCTCTGATTTCTTTAATCGAATATTAACCTTTTGTAATGATTTATTTGTAATGTATCCTTGACCAAACTCGGTTCAGTCAATCTCTCTCCTCTGATTTCTTTAATCGAAGATTAACCTTTTGTAATGATTTATTTGTAATGTATCCTTGACCAAACTCGGTTCAGTCAATCTTTCCTCTGATTTCTTTAATCGAATATTAACCTTTTGTAATGATTTATTTGTAATGTATCCTTGACCAAACTCGGTTCAGTCAATCTCTCCTCTGATTTCTTTAATCGAAGATTAACCTAAGGTAATGATGTATTCTTGCCGTAACTCGGCTCATTCAAATGTATTGTTAAATTTATTTTGTGTTATTTTAGTTGTACCGTGTAACACGGCATCATAACTCATTCTGAGATTTGAATATGTAACTTTTCAATGATTGTATTCTGATTGTAATATTTTCAACAGTTCGGTTAATAAACATTCGATCGATCTAAACAAAATCTTATCATTTCAGTTTTCCACCCCCATCCCTCCCTCCCTCCTACTCCCTGAGGATAGTATTGTCAGAGCATGTTTGACTCTTACGATGCTACCCTCCTTCCTATCCCAATTATATGACGAGGGAAAAAAAAAAAAGAAGATGGATTTATATTTTTTTTTTGAAATTTATTGAGCAAATAAAGAAATTCTTAAAAGAAAATACAATTTCCAAAGATTTATTCGAAAGAATACAAAGTAAAAGACATTTTGAATATTGAACGAAATTACGAATTCTAAAGAAAGTTAATTTTGACAAAAGAAGTTCTTGACAAAAGAAGAATTTGACAAAAGAAGTTCACTCTAATGGAACGAATCAAACTTTAAAAACTGAAGAAATACAAAGAAACAAATAATGACATGTAATTAATTTCTAGATTTAAAATAGGAGGAAAAATGAGAGGGAAAGAGCTGCACTAAATCGATAATTTACTTTGCAATTTACTCAGAATCGAGTGTCTAAAAGAATACATTTAGCTACAATAGTCTTTATTTATTCAAAGATGAAAGTGAAAAGCTTTTAAATATTTTAAGACTATAGTAAAAATTGAAACTGCGGCAGCTCTTTCCCGCTCTTCTCGAGAACACTCAGCGAATACGTTTGACCGTACCGGTGAGAGATTGATATGCGAATACTACATCATGGATGAGAATAGCGTAAGCTGTAGTGTTCTTAGGGAAATTTACATCAGCCTCCATATCTATCTGAATGTCCAAAGGACCAGGCTTCAAAATGTCTTGATACAAACACCTCATCACGAACATGGGATTCTCATCCTTGAATTTCAATTTATTCAACGGCGGCTCGCACAATTTTTCTCCGTCGAAGTAATCAGGGATGAAGTTGAGATAGTTCTGATAGAAATGTAAGAACCTGTTCCGTTGAAAATCCTCGTTCAAGTTCTCGTAAGGTAGGGCGGTGCTGTTCAGATGAACTTTGATGGAGCGGAGTCTGATGTGGTCGAACTTGCTGGCATCCGTCTTCTCGTTGTCCATCCTGGAGGTTTGAAACAGCACGATGATGTAGGTCGGCGCCTCCACGTTGCTGGTCGTCATTAGCTTCCAGGTCTCTTTGTTGTTACTCGGAAGTTGCGGATACTCGTGGGTCTCCCAGCTGCGGAAAGGGATCTGGAAGCTCACGTTGCTCTTGATCTGATCCAGGATGGTCTTCTCAGGACCCAGATTAAATTTGATTTGCGGGACACGCCACTGTACCTTGAGCAGTTCGATACTGACCGCATCGGTCTCGGCTTGAGCACCGATGGAATAGGCGTTCTTGTCGCTCCGAGAACGGATGAGGATCAGCTCTTGTTTGATGCGGAGGAGGGTCCCTTTGAAATCGTCGAAGAAGCCCAACAGCAAATCGAGTGGGATCAGAGCGCAAAACGACCCGTCTTCCTTCTCGATGGAGAGACCCTCCCAACCGCCGATTTCCTGGGCGGACGCTTCGTCCTTGGTTCGAGTGAGTAGGACACGGGCCGTACTCGTGATCCCGGTGTGACGTGTGCGATCGATTTCTTTCCCGTTCACTTCGTAGCGGATCTGATCGAACAGGAACGCGATGCAGTTGTTCGTTAAAGTGACGTTAGTCGTAGTATCGGCAGAAGCTCCGGCAGTCTTCGGCGAGTATTTGACGGTGCCTTCCACGTAGAGTTTGGAGAAACCCGGGGCTGTGTACAAGTCCTGACTGTTGACCGGAATCCGGATCTCATCGTTATTCCGGAAACTGTTAATGTACGGATGGTAATAATGGTATTGGAAATAATTGATGTCCCTCCAGTTGATCATGGTGAAATGACGGTGTAGCCTAGCTGTTGTAACACTGCGCGACTGTAAGGTGTTAACCGCTTGCGTGTCGGATCACGACTGACTCGGGAATAATACTCGTGACGCTTATTTATATTCTTCAGCTTACCCATCGGACGATTTAATGTGCAGACGAACCGTGACTGTTTCACCGCCAAAGTCGACCGGCCTCCCGTCTTGATCGACGAAACTGATGCCCAAACGTTCGATGGTCGTTGTATTTATACGATTGTAGATGATGGTCCGCGGAGACAGCGCCATCTTGTAGCCGGGTGGAACGTTAGGACTGAAGGAAAAAATAGTGTGAGCGATTCGTCCGTTGACGTAGCTTCCCGTAGCGATGTTGCACTCGATCCGAATCATGTTCACGGAGAAGATGTTGATCGGGAAAGTCGATTCGTGTTTGACGCCCGCCTCGTAAACTTTCGATTCGAATCCCAACAATCGACCTATCGAATGCGGATGGTCGAAATGGACCGCTTCCGAAGATTTCATCACGCATTTCATCGTGTTGTTGTTCGCGTTCAACGAAAAGTTTTCGGGACCCATACGATCCTTGATGTACTGTTCGATAGCCGAAATCTCGTAGGCTCCGCGCGGGAGTAGGATCTCCTCCTTAGCGTCACCGTACTGGAACACTCGATTCGATTCGGTAACGTTCGGTATAGCATTGTAGGCTACGAATTCGACGAGACCGATGTAATGGCTACGTGAAGGGTCTAGCGTGATCGGTGGTGCGAACACGCTGTCCAGCACGCTCGCACATCCGGACAGTATGATAGTCTCACTCATTCTGATAGAGATTTCCAAAGTCGAGTCGCTTTTATAAGGAACTTCAGACAGAGATGTCCGCAAACGACCGTATCGTAAGATTGTTCGGGAAAGAAATTGTACTCGATCATCGAGCCACCGCTCTCCAAATATCGTTGAACTTCTCGGGGTGGCGGTATATCACCAAAACTGTCGTAGTAGAGGGAACGGGAGTGACATTTGCTGTACGCCACCCAGTGAGTTCCCGGTCCACTGCTCGCGTCCAAGTTGACGATGGCGCACTCTTCGGCACGAGGTCTTTTACCGACGAGTTGATCGCGCATGAAAACCCCGCGAAAGTTGGGGACCCCGAGTTGTTTCACGACACATCTCAGTTCAGTGTCTGTTAGCGGTTTCAGCGGCAGCTCTCGAATCAGTTTAAATCGGGCGCCCACGGTTTCAGGTAAAGTCCGTAACCGGAACGGTAGGGACGCAGGTACAACCCCTTGCCGATACGAGTTCCGGTCTTCTTCTTCTTCTTCCTTCTGAGAACAGTCGTGATTTTCTTCACGGCTGGTGGGATGGAGCTAGTCGTTAGACCTAACCGCGATAACGTGGATTCTAAGTTTCCTCCGGTTTTCGGCACGGGGATGATGCGCGTAACAACTCGGTTTCGACGTTTGGTTGCGGTCTTCTTGCGTTTGACACCGGCACCCTTGGTAGTCTTCCGTTTACGTCGGATCGCGTTGCCGACTTTCTTCTTCTTCTTCACACAGCCACCGCGATGGGGACGACGGCGCGCTCCCATTCCCATTTTCGCTTTTAGCTTCATCGCGTTCGTAACGGCGTAAGCTGCTGCACGTTCTCCGAGAGAGGAATCTCCCGCTGTGACGCGTTGCCAGGCTTTGTCGGCCAACTCCAAGTCGGCTCTGTTCCTCTCCTTGGTGTCGCTAGTTTTGCTGTAGGCAATGTCGTGGTCCTTACAAGCTGAGTCCAGGCCGTTGATCGGTGGATCTCCTCGAGCCAGACGCTTCTCCAGTTTCGTTCCAGGTCCGCAGTACCGGTATCCTCCGGGAATGTGCGCCTCGATCGGGAGCAAATCGATAAGTTTATTTAGGATGCCTTTGCCTCGACGGAGACGGCGACGACGTTGTTGCCGCGTTGGCTTCATAACCACTACTGAGCGAGTCCGATATTACACGGCCTTTTATACCTTTCGAACGCTCGATCGTCGGCACTGAAACGCAGGTTAGGTCAGGTGACGTCACGAGGAAGGTACTTCGGATTACCTTCTCCGTCTTACGGTTAGCATGGATTCAGGATCGTTGTTACCAGCGATGTCGTAACCTTCGTCTTGCGTATCGTCTTCCAAGACGCTCGTCGTCTCGTCGTCGTCCGGAGGCATCATGTCTTCGGGATCCATTTCTCGTCTTCTTCCGCCTTTGCGTCTCGGACGCCCTCCGCTTCTTTTGCCGACTTTTCTTGCAGCGCCTCCCATCTTGCGGAACCAATCGATAACTTTCTGCACCACGGTGCGGATTCCAGCACCTGTACGCTCGGGTGGCGACATCCTCACTGGTATATGATTGACTAACGACTGAGGCGATCGATAACACCATTCGTGCTTATATACTNGGGGGGGGGGGGGGAGTATATAAGGGTTGCCGCGGTTAGTTTGAACTTCAGTACTCGTGAGGATGCGTCTGGAACCGCAACGTAAACGTCTCAAGGTGAAGAACGCAGATCCGCCGTCGAACGGTGCGAAAAAAGTCAAAAGGAGACATAGCGTCCTCCTTCCCGACTCGATACGGTCGATAATCTGCGGCCCGTCGAACTGCGGGAAAACGAACGTTATGGTTTGTCTGCTTCTGGACTCTAACGGACTGAAGTTCCGCAACGTTTATTTATATTCGAAAACGCCGTTTCAACCTAAGTACGCGACTCTCGGCAAAATTTTGAACAGTGTAGACGATCTCGGATATCACGTGTTTTCCGATAATACGGAGATCGTAAAACCTAGCGAGGCAGCGCCCGACTCGATCTTTATTTTCGACGATGTGGCTTGCGACAAACAGAACACGATGCGGGAATATTTCAGCATGGGTCGACACAGTTCTGTGGACAGTTTTTATTTGTGTCAAACGTACAGTCGGATTCCCAAACAACTCATCCGCGACAACGCCAACCTGATCGTTCTGTTCCGACAGGACGAGATGAACTTGAAACACGTGTACGACGATCACGTGAACACGGATATGCCCTTCGAGGATTTCAAAAGTATGTGCGCCCTGTGTTGGTCGAAGGACAAGTACGGCTTTTTGGTGATAGACAAGGATAGCGACATGGACAACGGTCGATACAGGAAAGGGTTCGACACCTTTATAAAACTCTGAGCGCTGCGAAACCCGACGTCGTTCGATAGAAACCGGATTCGCAGGGGGAAGGAGGAGGTCTCGGTGTCTATATAAAGCGTCGACTTGTACCCGCTCGCATCAGTGAGTACCGAGACCATGGAGCACATGGACGATATCATTCGCGCTCGTGAGACGATCAGAAAGAAGTATAATGCTTTACGCCGCGGTGAAGCCGTGACGGAGCTGGAGTTGGAGAAGACGTTCAAGCCTGTGGCCGAACCGTTGAAGGCTTTACTACGAATAAAGGATCCGTCTAAAGTCTCCGCTGTCAAAGAAGAACCTAAGTCGACCAACGTGAAAGAAGAAGCTATATCGACCTCCGTCAAAAAAGAAGCTTTATCGATCTCCACCGAAGAAGGCAAAGAAGATGGAGAGGACGTGGAGAAGGAGAACGTTTCGCTGGATACCTACGTACGATCGAATTTTGGACCTCTGGCCGGAGATTATTTTTACAAGATGATCAAGGCTGGAGGTAAAGGTCCGACCGAATTCGATCACGTTTCCGGAGTGCGACACGGAGGGAGCACCGTTGCGGAGTGGATGATCGGCAGCAAACCGGTTTCCTTCGACAAGACGGACACCCTCTTGGTGAACGGGGAACCTTTTACCACTCTGACTCCCGGTCTTCTGGAACTCATTTTCAAACGTGCACCTCGCAACTACGCAGCGGAGGATCTAACAGAGTATAAAAGGCTGCTCGACACGACGAACGCGCACAGAGTGAATTACGACGCCGATCAACCACTACGTGCTACGCGAGCGAAGAAATACACCCAGATTATCAAGACTCTCTACCCTAAACTTCCGTCCGTTTCTCCGGTCAAAAAGACGAAGAAGAAGAAAAAGACTGGAGCCGGAGCGTTCGTACCCCTGGAACAAAAGCGGACTTACGTGTATTGGGACGATCCCAACGAACTAGTCGAACGCCTAGCATTGTTAGTCTCCTCCAAGGAAGCCGGGAACACAGGTCTCGAAAGAGAGATTCTGAGCATCGAAGAGGAGCTTCGTGAAGGAGGTTACATTCGATGAGTCGGGATGAGCACGATCGATAAGTTCGGTAGACCGTTGCCGCAGGAATCTCTCGGTGTCGGAAAAAGCCTTCCCGTACTCGAGGGAATGCGATTGGACTCGGACAAAAACTACACGGCGCTCAAGAAACGCATCAAGCTGGTCGCGGATCCCGAGGAAGAGTCCGACGCCGTCAACCTGTCTTGGCTGAACAATCGCCTCTACGAGCTAGAGAAACGGGTCGAAGCTAACATCGAGAGGTCGCGTGAAACTCTCTTGACGGAGATGAGTTCGAAGGATCAAATGAAAATTCTGGAGGTACCCGAAACCACTCCGTCGGCGCAAGATGAATATTCCATCGTAACCGATCCGATCGTCGGTATAAAAGGTGTCACCGAGGGACGACCGGACTCAGTCAGCCGGTGAAGATGGAACCGTCAGCAGCGAAACGAGGTGTGGTCGACGAGCTGCACAAACCGGCGAGGCGCAATTTTCCTCGTCGGAAGGTGGAAATCCGCGGACTCTTCGATCTGTGGCAAGCGGATCTAGTGGAGATGATACCGTACGCGTCGGTCAATCGCGGCTTCAAATACCTACTCACCGTCATCGATACCTGCTCGAAGTACGCCTGGGCCGAACCTGTCAAAACGAAGAAAGGCGTAGACGTCACCGCTGCGATGGTCAAAGTTTTAAAATCAGCGAAGAAAGCACCCAAGAACCTACAAGTCGACCAAGGAGGGGAGTTCTTCAACTCTCATTTCGAGAAGCTAATGACGTCACACGGCATAAATCTGTACAATTCCTACTCGACAAAGAAAGCATCGATAGTGGAACGATTCAATCGAACGTTAAAGACCAGGATGTGGAAGCGATTCAGTCTGCAGGGAACGTACGAGTGGATCAATTTATTGGAACCCTTGTTGCACGAGTACAACCACGGTGTGCATAGATCTACAGGAATGAAACCGGCCGAGGTCACGCAAAAAGATGAGAAAAGACTAGTGAAAAGACTAGCGAGACTCGATAGACCGAACACAGGGAAGAGAAAATTCAAACGAGGCGATTACGTCCGACTCAGCAAGCATAAAGCTCTGTTCGAGAAGGGCTACACGCCCAACTGGACCACCGAAATTTTCAAGGTCAAATGGGTTCACCGTACTCGACCCATCACTTACGTTCTCGAGGATCTCAAGGGTAACCCGGTGAAAGGAGGATTCTACGCTGAGGAACTCCAGAAAACCAACTTCAAGGACATCTACCTGGTGGAAAAGGTGGTGCGGAAGAACAAAGACAGAGCTCTCGTCAAATGGCTCGGCTTCGACTCCTCCCACAACAGCTGGATAAATACGAAGGACATCGCGTGATCGTCTCAGTCTTGATGTATCGATCGTTGGCGTGCGTCGTTCTTAACTTGCTGCTTGCTTACCAGTTCCCGGTCGCCGCTATCGCGTTCGTCGCCTTTAACCTCGTCTGCTGTAGAATCGAGTCGGGTCATCGCTCGTCGTCGTCGTCGTCGTCGTCACCTTCGGAAAAGAGGGGCAATGGAAATGATCAACACCGTCCGCACATCGCTTCTTGCGAGTCTGCTTATTACGTTCCTATCATCGTCGGCGGTTGTCGCCGAACAACAGACGACAAGGAACTCCACAGCGATGGACATCGCGCTCTCAAGACTCATGGAGTGTTCCTCGACCGACATGGAAATGCGCAAAATCTACGATTGGTTCCGTTCGCATATGCAACGAAACACCGTCGACGCTCCTCAAGCCATCTGTGAAGAGAAATGGCTAACGTGCCTTCTTCCGACATCGCTCGCCCATACGAAGTCCGAAAGGGAGATCGTTCGGTCAGTGTTGGAACATCTCCGTCTGTGCTCGGATCCGCAAGAAGAAATCGATTATTCTCTCTTTTACAAACTGATGCTGATCTTCCTCGTGATAATCAACGTGGCAGGTGTGTCGGGTGGCTTCTTATTGTACCGTTCCGATTGTAAGTTTCGACTTCGAAACGAGCAGTAACGTCGTTTCCCGAGTATCCACCGTGTTTCCGGAGGAATTTTAAATTTCGCGCCTGTTAACACAAGATGATGTCGGTTCTATCATCCTCGTCTCGCGAAGTTCTTTTTTATGCCGACGAGTAACATTTTAGCGTCAGTTCATCACCCAGCCGTCACAGAGATCGGTCGTACCCTTGCTGAGCTCCTCCTCACATCGTCGTGTTCCTCCGGGTGGTCAAAGAAGTCTTCAAGATGAACAGTGATTTCGTCAGCGTAGAGCACCTGCTGTATCATATCGTCACGTTCAAGCGAATGTATTATCATCATTTGACGGAGTCGGACAAGACTCGATTGCGACTTTGGACATTCAAGCTGCAAGATTTGGAACACGTTCCTCAAGAAAAAGGCCATTACGTCACGTGTCCGTTCTCTCTCGATGATGTCACCGTTTCCGGACCCGATACTTGCTCCTGCTCCGTTCCTGTGGTGATCCATATGAAATTCGACCGGATGCTGAAGAATTATAACGTGAGCCTCCTCTAGGACGCTGTTGTTCCACCGCTCTCTCTGTCTCCCTCCTCTATTCTAGATCTGATGAAAAGATTATTATTTGGATCCGTGTAACCTAAAACATCTTCATTTTAATACTTCAATGTATGTAAATTTATAATTTTCCAGACTTTAATACGTGAATGAATGTAAGTTTATAATTTTCACGAATTTAAAATGTTTATTATTTACTTTTAGCTAAATTCATGTACTCTCCTTTTTTTTTTTAGAAATAAACATTTCAAACCGAACTCTTTGTTTTTTACGTTTATTTATCTGTTCAACTGGGTCGATTTAAGGTTAGGGGTGGTATCAAAGACTCCAACAACGGTGGGAAAGGAATTATTTGTAGGATTATTTTCACCGTTACGTTTCCGAAGATAGACTTGCTCGGTCGGTAGAAGCCCGGATTTCTATTCCAGTTCTTATCAGAACGGTCCGGGTTCGATTCTTAAGACGGGGTGAGTCTATGTTTAAGTTTTTGAAATTTTATACTTGAATTTTAACTTTTATTTTTTTATTTATTTTTTATTTATTTTTATTTGTATTTATTTGTATTTATTTTTTATTTATTTATTTTTTATTTATTTTTTATTTATTTATTTTTTATTTATTCATTTTTATTTATCTATCTATTTTTTATTTTTATTTATTTTTATTTTTATTTATTTTTATTTTTTTATTTTTATTTATTTTTTATTTTTATTTATTTTTTATTTTTATTTATTTTTTATTTTTATTTATTTTTTATTTTTATTTATTTTTTATTTTTATTTATTTTTTATTCTTATTTATTTTTTATTTTTATTTATTTTTTATTCTTATTTATTTTTTATTCTTATTTATTATTATTTTTTATTTTTATTTATTTATTTTTATTTTTATTTATTTTTATTTTTATTTATTTTTATTTATTTATTTTTTATTTTTATTTATTTTTATTTATTTATTTTTTATTTTTATTTATTTTTATTTTTATTTTTTATTTTTATTTATTTTTTATTTTTATTTATTTTTTATTTTTATTTATTTTTTATTTTTATTTATTTTTATTTTTATTTATTTTTATTTTTTATTTTTATTTATTTTTTATTTTTATTTATTTTTTATTTATTTTTATTTTTATTTATATTTTTATTTATTTTATTTTTATTCTTATTTATTTTTAATTTTTATTTATTTTTATTTTTATTTATTTTATTTTTATTTATTTTATTTTTATTTATTTTATTTTATTTTTATTTATTTTATTTTTATTTTATTGTGTTTTATTTTTATTTATTTTTATATTTTATTTGAATATTACTTTTATATTAAATTTTATTTTTTCACAGTTTCAAAATTATTCACAAGTTAGCAGAGTAAAAATAATGGCAGGTTGGTTAAGGAGGAGTATCATAAAGTTTAGAAGCTTAATATTTTAACTGCAGTAAGCTAAGAGTGGGAATGAAAGCGGAGTAGATAAATAGTTTTTCTACAAATGATCGATTTACACAATGTGGCAACGCAGGATAGAAAAACAGGTTTTAATTTTCATTCTTAGGAAGTGTATTTACACGGTGATGCGTAGAAGCAAAATAGGGAGTGCATTGACGGTTAGAGGGATAATAAACCATTTAGTTGTAAATGGCAACACTGGATTAGCTGGGATTCGGTGAAGTTTATCCACCGAGGGTTGAGCTGAGAAATAAGACGAGCAGGTGGAGGGAAGATGGCGGACACGGAAAATACTTTTAAGCGCATAAAATGGCAACGTTGGCATAGATGAGGAACAGGTTAGGTTCAGTGTGCGAGATAAACAATTTCTTGAAATAGAAATGATCAGGTCATGAAGACGATTTTTTCAGTAAACAACGACAACACTGTATTTGTATCGGATGACATGGACTGGATAAGTAAAGGCTTGATGGATGTTGACAGGTTTGGAGAGGCCAACGGTGTCTTCATGAAAAAATTATTTTAAAATTAAATTTCGGTTCAAATCGACAACACTGGGTTTCAGGTGAGCTTAATGTAGGCTTGACCAAGCAGGATTCCAGATTGTCATTTATTCAAAACGATCATCCATAGATTAAGCTGTTGATTTCATCATCAGAATTAATTTTGATTTGTCCGATGAAATTGGCAACACTGAATTTTAGATTGGGTTTGGTCAGGTTTATTAGCTGGATAATAAAATGATGGGGCACAGGGTGATGAAGCCAAGCTGAGCAGTTTAGCGAATAAAAAACCAAAATCAAAAGCAAAACAACGAAAAACCGATGAAAAATGGGAGGAGATAGATTGCATCACATTTCGTCGCATACCTAACGTAAGGGCGTAACTTCACTCTGCAATGATCCCTGCCTTCCATATCATTCAATGCTTTTCAGGGCTCATCACAATCAGTAGTCATGCCCGTATGTAAGCCAAGCGACGATTTCATTGTCAATCATCGCGGATAGTAGTTCCATTAGTTCAGTAAATAAGAATTAAATATTTCAGGAGATCAAGCGCAGGGTCCCGGGATCAGCGTTGGAAAAAAGGAAACAGAAAGACGAAGATTCATTTCATATGGGAACCCATCCCACGAGAGTGACAGGTTACTTCGAGATCAACCAGCTCCCCTCATTTGCATCTTATTAGTATGTATGCATGCATGGCAAACAATAATTAATACCTTACGTGGAATTGCAGAGAATAGAGAATAAATACTCACGCAATGATCTGATCTTTTTCCATGATTGTTTCTAGAAGAACGCCTTTGCTGTAAGTTCAATCACTTGACGGTCGCTTATCAAGAATTCACATCAACCCAAAACAAAGGATCATATGATCGCTACGCGGGTCGAAGGTGGCGCCCCCCACCTTCCGAATCAATCCGAAAATCCGCGACCTCGATCGCGATTGTGGTCCCCTGTCTCCCGGATCCACCCGCATCCTCCCATCGCTCGTCCGCGACGCCCGGCACTCGCTGGATCCCCTCTCCCTAGCCCCGCACAACGGAGCTCCCGGACCCCTCACTTGCGTTTACAGTGGAAGCCCGGGCGATTAATCGAACGGCTAATTCTTCCTTCTCGTCGACGGTAAAAAATGCTGGAATCTCTCCCGTGCCACTAGGTGTTTGAAAATTCGTGGTGTTGACCACAGTAACGTCTCTTTCAAGACGGTCAGCTTCGTTGATCATGGAATGCCAAGCGCGTGTTGACTCCTAACATAAGTGAGGTATGCAACCCGCATTTCATGGGAGTCGTGAGGGCTGCATTTCACAAATTATCGCTGAGCACCGGCGAGGTGCGCGACCAACATAGGACGCCTCCCGTCCGTAAGGTATGCAACCCGCATATCTGCACCTTAGGTCGACGAGGCACGCAACCCGCGACTGAAATGGACTTAGGTTAGGTTAGGTTAGGTTAGGTTAGGTTAGGTTGGGTTAGGTTGGGTTGGGTTAGGTTAGGTTAGGTTAGGTCACACGGTAACGCTGTACTTGGGTTAGGTCACACGGCAACACTGAACTTAGGTTAGGTTACATTTCGACATCTCAGGTGTTTGCAAGTCGCCATTTCCACTCTACTCATATTAGATAAGCATTTTATTTGAATGAAAAACTCAGTTGCTTTATTTCGATTCTCACAATTTCTTAATTAATTTATACTACGAGTATAACTATATCGAACAATTTACCATTTTACCTCGGTTGAGTTATCTGTTCGTGTTCCCGCCCTCCCATCAATTTTCAGAATCAATAAATGTAGCATAACTTGGAAACGTGGTTTGATTCAACCTTCATTATCACGGCCTAAGATACATTAAATTACGTGTAATTCTTTTGAAGAAATGATTTGCGGAGTCATTAAAAAATTATAGAAGCGTCTGAACGAGTTCAATTGCGTTGGATGTAAAATTTTCTAGCTCGCTTCGTATGTGCGAGAACTAGCTGCCCTCAGATTTTTATTCAACAATTACAAAGCAATTACACGCCGCTATAATGTAGGTGTAGACTGCGGTGAATGCAGTTAATAATTAGAGTTTAATGTGTATAGGGTGTCCCAAAAATAAGATACGAGGCTGATATTGTCTGATGCGATTAAAATGTGATGCGAGGATAGGAAAGAAGTCTCGTCGTCTGTATCAAACGAACTCTTAAAAAGCTGTCCGGAACAAATGCGCCAAAATAGGACGCTTATTACACTTTTAAGTATTTTGATCTCTCAGCATCACGTCTTAAAAAATTTAGTCCTACCGGAACATCAAAACATGAAAGTGAGATTTGATCAAGTCAAAGACAATTTGCCTTGAAATTCAAAGATAAAACGGATTACATTTTGCAATAAGGAACCACCATCTTTGGCTCTTTCATAAAAGCACCTTCTGCATAGGGAAATCAATGGCATATATGATGTTCTTAAAATGAGCCGTAAATAGTGGTTCCGTATTGCAAAATGTAATCCAAGTCGTGGTTCGAAAAATCGGAAAAATTCTCGATGGGCCGATCTCTCACTCAGCTAAAGCCCGGTAAAATTCTTGAGACTGCCCGGATTCAATTATTTTCAGATGACATTTTCGTGTGTCAGGAACCGCTGAGTTTTAGAGACACCTTATAATAATTATCACCAAATGCATTTTTATCCGCTTTGATCACTCGCAGAGGTCGGAGAGGGTCCCTCTTATCGTATTTATCCGTTGACCCCATTATTGTATGTAGAATCAATGTTTAAACTGAGACTAAGAGTATAATTTAGGTTCGTAAAATTTTACTTTCGGCAAATTAAGTTATGCAGACTTTTGCACAGCACTTAGATATTTAAAATATGTAAAACATTAAAATTAAGTGTAAAAAAACCACTCATAGGCTTATAGCAAGAGAGAGACCAATCGTAAAGGCGCAATTACCACATGAATTACATTTTGCAATAAGGAACCACTATTTCTGGCCCATTTCAGAAACAACATACATGCCGTTGGTTTCCCTATGCAGATGTGTGCTTTTATGGGAGAGCCAGAGATAGTGGTTCCTTATTGCAAAATGTAATCCACATAATCGATGTTGAGAGAAATTCTCTGAAAATCTAAATTCAATGAAATTATTTCTTCAAAAGGATTAAACTTTCATTTATTTTAATTTCGTAACAATGCCCTAAAACTGGACTGTTATGTTTGAATTGCCCGCCACACCGGTCGAACCGTTTTAAGCATGGTCGTCTGAATAAAATCTCTCTTGGTTCGTCATCTCTACATTCGTTTGTCTCATCTTTTTTTGTCTTCCCGTTTCGAGTCTACCAAATATATCATGGACAAAATTATCATAGCCTGTACTCTTGTAGCACAAAATTTCAGGATATTACCTTTTAGATTATCAAAGAACTTTGCAACTGTTAAATACTGAAACATGATGGAACAACTCTTGATTGGACTTCGTTGATAGAACTGAAATTCTGAAGGAAAAGCGTCCATTAAAAGGAAATGACGTATAGGCAAAATCAGCCAATTCAACTGAGGTTTTTAAGGGACGAAACTTGAAGATTGAAACAGGTGTCTTAGGATTGAAATCCCTAGTTGAATGAACAGTTCTGTGACAATAATCAAAAAAAGAGGTAAAAGTCCTACTCCGATATAACGATTGACTTTAACTGAAAAATCGTCACAAATAGGAAATCGAGAAGAAATCAATTTTCTTACTTTTTACACTTCAATATTTTATGTGTTTACACGTGTACAGTTTTGCGATGGCTAGTGTATATAGCTTTTTTGGGATGGGACCAACCAATAAGGACCCTAATTGTGGAAACTGAAACTGAAACTTCATGCGACACAGAAAAATCTCATTTTGGGTCAGAATTTATTATCAGTTTTTGATGCAAAACGCTTTCCAACACTCCACAGAAAACATGGCATCAAAATTTTCGGGCATGATTTTTATTATCAATGATGTTGGGAAATTCTAAAAAGAATCATTTCCTAGGCAGCGCAAGTTAACCCTCGCAGCGTTTTTCGACCTCGAGCTCACTATTTTTTGCCTTCAGATTTTAAATTTCTCCCAAAAAGTCTATATTTAGAAATTTTTTATATTCTGTGCACTTAGCGATGCAAAATTAACCACTCCAACCCTTGTTTTCACTCCCCCCTACCGCAGGGCCCTTTTTGCCTAACAAATCACGTATACTGGCAAAAAAAAACACATTGGATCTAGAGTCCAGACTCTTGAAATCACTGATGAGAAAAAATACCCTTGATTCAATCGGATTTTTGCTTAAATCAAAACAAAATCCGCTTAAATTAAGAGGCTTGGTTCTTGATTTAAGCTAGATTCTGATTGAATCAAGAGTACTTTTTCTTGTCGATGTTTTTAAGGATCTGGACTCCAGATCCGAAGTGTTCGTTTTTCCAGTGTATAAAAAGCGAAGGGACGTCGGCCAAACTACATTAACAACGTATTATATCCGTATTATCTGCACAGAGCATCGAACCTGGAGGGTAGAATGTGGAAACGGAAATAGGCAGTACCTACCTGACCAAGATCCAGTTAATCGCTCGATCGATCGGCAGAAGGCGGAAATTTCACGGGCGCACTTCACACGTGGGTCAGAATCGGAAGCGCGGGTCCGCGGGGTAATTGGCGGTCAGGAGTCACGACACAGACTGAGCTGACCACTGACCGATAGAGCGAATGCGTCTGGGCGAAGGATGACAAACACGGTTGCCATCCAGTGTGGGGATTTTGCAAAATCCCAACAATAACCAGTGAAATTGTCGATTTCCGCGTGAGATCTTGCAACTCTGTCGGCAAACCACAATTCCACCGGCACCGGGTCACCGGGTGCGCAAGGTCAGAGCAGAGCAAGTGGTTATGCATCCGCTAGCTCCGGGCGCCACGAATTTCAGATCGGAACGAACGAGCTTGCCTAATTTGGCGGGAAATTAATACGAAGTTATTGTTGGGTTAGGTCAGGGAGGGTTCACCGTCAACAATTTCATGCCTATTTTGCCGCTAGAAAACCCGGGTGATAACAGCGCGGAGTGGAATCGACTTTTTTTTGCGAATGATGAATAAATAAAACGCTCTTACGAAGCGGCCTTCACCCCTCATTCATATCACTCGGGTTTTATGAAAGTGGGAAAAGCTTCGGAGTGAAATACTATCCGGATCTCACTGAGAGATTTTTATCAGGTCGTGATCCGCGAAAAAACTGATTGTGAGGGTCAACGTAGTTTTGGACTAGGGGCTAAAAACCAAATTTTCCATGAGCGAACTTGATTCTTTCCGAATCAACGATTTCTAGTATGCATGAAGTCATAGTTAATTCACACGTCAAAAGTAGCAGCGTTTTCTGATTGGAGTCAATATAGTCGACATGAGAACGGTATGGAAGTTATGTGCATTGGTGTTTCGCCGTCAGTGTTCGAGGTAGGCTAGAAAACGTCCACTGTTTGCAATTATTTTTGGCTCTACACTGAAAAAAAGCAACAGACGATACAGACATACCGTCCGTTCCGGGCTCAGCGGCTGAAAGTTCCGGGTGCTGGAGCCGCAGCTTCGATTGCTCCGGGTACTACGCCCGGAACTTTCGGCCGCGGAGCCCAGAACGCGGACGGTATGTCTATATGACCCGTAAGTCCGGATTCCATGGCCGGAGTTTTTTTTCAGTGTAGGGTTTGGATCTAGGGGGTGGAACAATACCGCGTAACTAATAATTTTGACAAAAATAAGTTGGCAACTTGGCCGCATTCTAACATAATACACAATACTCGCAATACTCACAATACATAATACACAATACTCTAAGGGAGCGATTCAATTATGCTCTTATGTATGAAAATATTACGATTCGAACCTTAAAGTTACAAAAATGGCAAGTTTTCTCATTCTGCAAAATTGTCGGTTTGTTAATAGGCGGTATTGTTCTTTAGCCATCGATTTGAATCTTGCCTCGCTGTAAATATGTCAACTTAAAAGTGACTAATTTGATAACCTCTTGTTTCAATGCAAGACCACATGATTCTCTGGCACTGAGTGAATAATGCAGAAATAGCGTAGTAATCAATGGGTGGCGTAAAACTGAAGCGATGATGTAGAAATATGTGCATTAGCAGAAATTCAAATGTATTGTTTATCTAGCCAAAGCTTTAAAGCCTCTTATGGGCTAGCAAACTCTCCAAGGTTACCTCTGCTTAAGAACTAAAAAATTGCCTATGACATTACCGTAAACATTTTTCTATAGAAACTTGTTCGCCCCCCCCCCCCCAATAGTTGTGGCCACAAATTAAACGACGATTTTACTAGAATATTTGACACTGCCAAAACCGCTAGCTGTTAATGTCGTGATTTTCAATGTTTAAAATGGAGGCTGAGGAATTCTCGTCGAAATTCAGAATTACAAGTAGAATGTTAAAAGTAAATATCATACTTACGCGAGGTAGGTACTGCTTTTGCATGCCTTGCCTCGCGAAAGAAGGTGAAGGATGATGGAGGAGGAAAGGAGATGGACACCACAGAAGGTAGCCTGCGAGAGGTTGTTCTCGTTGCTTTAAATTATTCGAGATGAAAAGAGTACTATAAATTGCATAAACCTATGTTTGAAGGAGTTTCAAAATAAATAAGTATTTCAATCTTTGTAGGATCTACCCTATAGTATCTATGTCATAATTGAGAATGCTATCCGACATGAAGGCGGATTGGGAATTGGACATTGGTCTGCGCGACTTCGACCCATCCCTTTGAACCCCGAAGTAGTATCGAACGGGACCGCAGTAGGGGTCGAAGTATCAACCTATTGACACTGCCTCAAATCGATGGCCCTCGCATTGATTTTAGAACGCGCGGGCGAGCTCTCTGGTTTCGCAAGGACCGAGAGAAACTTCTTCATCTAAACAATCGCAGAGAGCGTCAAAAACCGAATAACTTCATGACAGTTTTGAGTAAATCAGTCGACATTGGATCAGCGCCAATCGCTCACTATCGATTGAAGTGAATCCTCGCAGTTTTGGCGCAATGCAATCTAGGTATAATCAATGGACTTCAAATTTTAACTGTTTGGAGGATTATTTTGAAAATATTGAAATGTTAGTCTGTAGATCAATCGCTAAGAGGCATTCACTCCAAAAAGTGTTTTTCGAAACCTTGTGATATACTTTCAAAAGTACTGTTTTCAATTGATAATTATGATAGCGACTCTTCGAAACTCGAAACTAGCGAAGTTAAAAATTATAAACATTATTTTCGAATTTATTTTGAGGGCTGAAGGTTAATTTTTTTCCTATGACCGTTCCTTGATTGGTCTGCAGACTAATTATTCGGTGTTTCAGGTGGCGAAAATTTGCAATACATCGAGAAACAGTTAACTGTACAACAGCCACCAAGGGTATTTCTTGCTTACGTAAGGCGCAACCAAAACCCAAGCGGATCTCCCATCAGATACCATGCCATTCATCGAATTGATGTCACGCGAAGTAAGTACCTGCATATGTGTTACATAAATCAGCCCTCTTGCAGCGGGATGAACGCAATGCCTTGGAAGGAAGGGGAAATTCCGAAGAAACTGAGGAGAGAAATGGACTGCATTTTGCAATTAGGAACCACAGTTTCTGGCTTATTTTAGAAACAGCATATCGATGGCTACAGTGCGACACCACGTATCTCCATTGCGGTGTTTCAAAATCTTCGTTCTTGATTTATTTTTTCGAAGAGGAACAAGTCGATTTCATAGCTTGAAATTGATTCAAAATATTCTACTAACAGAGAGGAAAATTCAAGGAATTTTTCAACAACTTACTTAGACTAGTTTTCCAAGGAAAAAATAAAGTATGACCGTCAGTCTACAACGTCGCAAACATATAAACTTGGTCTCGCATTTAAGCTATCGATATGTGCCTTAAGTTTCCCGATGCAGATAGGTGATTTTATGGATGAGCCAGAAATAGAGGTTCCTTTTGACAAAATGCAGTCCATGTAAGAACAATTACGAGGATAAATGATCACTGAATCAAAATGGAAGTAGTCTCTCTCCTCTGCTTGCAAAATGTGTTTTTGTTCGTTAGTTTGTTTTATTTTAAATCAGAAAAAAATCAAAAACAAAAAACTCATCAGAAAAATGAGCTTTAACTTCAGTATCGACGGCTCACCATTAAAAGATCTTAATAATTAAAATAAGACGGTATTTTTTTTTACGTATTTTGTTTTCTACTATCGCGCTTACTTAATAGGTATGTATTAACGAACCTCTCGATGGTTGAAATTTTTGTTTCAGCTCCGAGATAAATACCTACTCGAAAAAGCGTAGATTTAAACTAAATCCCTGAGGAACATTAACGGATTGAGGCAATGTTGTAACTGACTTTCAAAAAAAGTCTTCAGTTTTGATCAAACTTTACACAATGATCAAACGCTCAAAATATTTTCATCCTTTAAACATCTATGAATGTTATAGGTAGCAACAATCGGTATTGAGTAGCAGGGTGCTCGTATAGTCTGCTCGCACAGTCTGCCCTGCGATCTTGTTAAACCGCGAGCTTTATCTCTCTTTATACAGCCTTCAATTGGAAGACACTACATCACTCACAAAAAAATCTTTTGCTATCTCTACCATGCTGAGGAGGAACGCCGTATTAACATTCAAGAGTTGCCAAATCTCCCCGAATAAAACATGTATTTCTGAGGAAATGTATGCATATTTTCCTTGAAATTTGCAGACATCTTTTATTAAATTGCAGACAAAATCGTCCAAATAATTTTAAGAAAATTATCCACAATTTTCTCGGTAAACTGGTTATTTATGAAAGGACATATGGCAACGTCTAAAGGCTCATACAGAGTTTCTCCTTAGCAGGCAGATTTGGACTCAAATGATTACGCAAAAAAATATATTAAAAAGATAATGTTTTCCTCTTTTTAACGGGGAATATATTTAATGACGCCCACAAGGCTACGCAGCATTCGCATAAATTCATATAGTGCCAGAAACTTTACAACCCCATGATGTAGTTCAATTCATTAGCCCATTCAAAGTGTATTACTTACGGAGGTAGAGACGTTTTATTTTCATAATTAAGTAAAAAAAAATAATGCATCCATCTAATAAATGGATGTAGCGATAGTCTATCGGCACAGAGCTAAAATGGGGAAGGCTAATAATAACTCGCGGACGTTTATTATGAGTCATGAACTTGAGTTCATTTACTTATGCAAACTATGCAGCAGGGAAGCCAAAGGGACTGGGACAACATCGTACGAGTGTCTATATCTATTTATTGCTTCTCGCGGGATATTTTTCCGCGAAATTGTGTAGTGAGTAGATAGTGGATGTAGCGATGAGTGCACTGCGGTATCCACTAATTGTTCTTTCCGCTTGTTCCATCATCATCCTGAAAAAATAGAAATTAAAAAAAAAGAGGAAAAGAAAAAACAAAACAATGAATATATCGCCTCGTCGATTACAAAACGAGAGTTGCCAGATAGCCAAAACAGCGCCGGATGTAGGAGTCGATGGGTTGCATTGCATGGNCGAAAACTTTAAAATTCAAATTTTCAAATTTTGAACGTAAAGTACATTTTTTCCATCACGAGATAAAAGCACAAACAAGTTTTGAATTGTTGACTGTATCACCATGATTCCAAAAATACAATACACAACATAGCATTGACTAACAATAAAACAGTATGCAATAAAATAAAGTCATGACAAGGAACATAGCCGAAAATGGCGCCGATTCCCATCAACCAACGCGCGGTCTCTACAATGTAACATGGTCCAATGATACTCCCCAGCTGGGACCGTCCGGAATAGCAGCTCTAGTGCAAGCACCAGAGCCGCTAAAAAATCAAACTAAAAGTGAAAATGGGGGACTGGGTCAAATATTTTCTAAACCTCGAAGCTCATGTAAAATTGCAGTTAGATAGGAACATAAATTTGCCCATATCAAAGAAAAGTCATTCGAATACGATGAAACAAACCACTGATTGGTGAGCAAAAACGCCAACCTGTGCTTTGTTTCATCTTGTTCGAGTAACTTCTTATACAGAGTGTTCCAAAATTACCGCTCCTACCCCTCTAATTTTTGAACCGTTCGAGATAAAAAAACGAAAATTTGGGAACTTTTCCATATCAAAGGGAAACTCTTCTATTATAGGGGTTCTTTGGGGAGGGGATGGAAACGTCCCCAAAGTTCCGGTTTTTTGTCTTGAACGATTCAAAAGTTAGAGGGGAGAGCGGGACTTTCGGAACACCCTGTATGTGCAAATTGCAAAAATGAGTCGAGCTCTTCATTACACCCCAGTCCCCTCCCCACAACTTCGGAGGGTGCCGCCCCTCTCCTACCATACACGCGTCGTCACTGAGCAAAACCATCATGGGTAACTGTATGTATACCATTGTCATTGCCGCTCCATGAATAGTCTCAATATTCACATTTTTGGAGCCAAAGACACGAAAGAACAAATCAATACTTGGATCAGTTTTCCAGGAAGTTCTAAATTAGGCACAAAGGGTAACATAAAGATGCGATCATTGATTGGTGTTTACTTTTAATTGAACGTATTTATGCTAATTTATGCTAAAAGGAACTATGTGCATAGGATTTGCGTGAGACATAGTTCCTTTTAGCATAAATACGTCCAATTGGACCACAGTAAGGAACCAATTTTTCTGACTCAATCATGAAATCACCTATCTGCATAGTGGAAATCAAACTGGGTGAGAAGAAACAAGGAGAAGAGGGAACAGAAGAGGAAGTGGCAGTAGAGGAGGAGCAGATAGGAGAAGGGAAAGAAAAAAAATGAACGGAAGAAGAGAGTGAATAAAGGAAAAATGAAGTGAATAAATAGAAGAAGAGGAGGAGGAGGAGGAGGAGGAGGAGGAGGAGGAGGAGAAAGAATCGGTGGGAGAAGGGTGAAAAATGCATGTAAAATTTCTGAAGTACATTTTTACTTTTTTTCTGTTCACTTATTGTAGTAATAGGTGTAAAAGCACCGGTAACACGTTTACGTTTAAAGAAGACCAACAACCAAGTCAATCTCTAAAGAGCGCATATTGCCTACCCTCTAAAATAAAGGAAAATTGACAGCAAGAAGCTGAACTACAAACAAAATTTTCAAGGGTAAAATCCATTACATTTCATTTTTCTTAAAAAGAGTTGGAAAGAATTGAAATCACTATCGCTAGATTGTTAAATTTTACTTCACATATGTTTTCCTGTTTTGCCTCTCAAACTCTCCCCATTCAGTGCCCTTAACGTATAGAATGTGCTTCATTTAAAGTATGAAACGTATAGAGTACGGTAGTGAATCTGAAACTACCGCCTAGTTCATATGTTTCATTTAAATCCTACACTCGTAGTATATAGTACTCGTGTTCATAGGTAGTATTTCCGTAAAATCTGAGCCTTTTTTCTTAACATCGTAGGAAACCGCGTAACGCTCTTTCAACTCAAAACAACGCTGAGAACAAAGGAAGAATTGACGAAGTTAGGTTCGGACCCAACATGCAACTATTTTAACTCTGCGGTGGGCTGGGTTGCATACTCTGGATTTTGCGGGCGAAATCTGAGATCTGCCAACGGACTACGCGCGCTCGCGATGTACGGCTCTCGCGATAGGGTTCAGGTATGGGATCAGTATTTTCCTCGAGCATACGCACCACGACCAACCGCGGAGTTAAAATAGCTTCATGTTGTGTCCGAACTCCACTTCGTAGGTGAGGTGTATTCCTCAATCGATTTATGTTTAGTGCATTATTCAAATGCCGAGTTCGTCTTTCAGAAAAAATCTCAGTTTGTCAATTCGTGTTGCAAACCTGTGTGACAATATAGCGTCCAAAAAGTTGACCGCAACAGACGTCACGCTCAAGGAAAACAGTAGTTGCACCCGTACCCTATCGCGAGAGCCGTGAGCAGATTTCAGATTTCGCCCGCTAAATTGAGCGTAGGCCACCCGGTCCACCGCGGAGTTAAAATAGTCGCATCCTAGGTCCGAACCTAACTCTTCGCATATTCATTAACCATTGTTTTACGCTCCGCGCAATGCGCATTATTCAAATACCGGGTTTATCTTTCGGAAAGGCACCTCAGTTGGTTTACATCGCGTTATTTTGTTTGTAATGTGTTTTCTTTGTTAACTGAGTGGCCTGCAGGAATTTATACTGGTTGGTTATATTCGGATGATTATAATTCCGAAGGGGGTGATGCAAGAAAAATGACGAAATGAGTATTGAACTGAAAATCGTGTTACTTAAAATAACGTCTTGATAAAAAGAAAGACTAATATAACACTTATTGTGCTCACCTCTAGGATACCTGCTTCATAATAATAGGTACCAAAAATGTGGATGTTTAGAAATCACGCATCTAGGTTTGCGACGTTGCAGACTTTTTGTCATGATTTATTTCTTTTGAGAGCGACCTATCATCATCGCGAAATTTACGGCAGTGTAGGTATTTTCCTTCTTTTTACCGTTGCAAAAATTGACGTGCGTTCTCTGTCAGGGCCGGATTTGCCTACTTGCCGCCCCCTTCTCATTTGTTTTGAAACATCAATAAAAACCATCAAGTGAACGAGCCGGAGGGGGAGGGTTGCATAAGACGCGTTTACTCAGTGTTGGACACTTTTTTTTGCGAAAGCCCTGTCAACATTACTAGCAAAAGTTTACGGAACTCGGCGCGAAAGCTAAGTTCCGTAAACCTATCTCTGTGTGGACAAGGCCTTCCATTTATATGAAATGAGCGAAAAAATTATGAAAGAACAAACATAAATGTGGTTTAATAAGTTTAAATTCCGACGCCGCGCCGCACTGACCTCACTGTGTTTGGCACAATGCGTGAAGTATTCCTACGCAGTCTTGTTCTTGTGTGTGGTACGCGTTTCACGCCGACCGCTACTGCACCGACTATGTTTGACGCAATGCGTGAAGTATTCATGCAGTCTTGTAGGCGCTATTCGTTTCACGCCGCCCGCTGCTGACCGCAGCGACCGCACTGTCTTTGACGCAATGCGTGATATATTCATGCAGACTTGAAGGCGCTAATATTTGTTACATGCCGACCGCCGCGCCGCGCCGAGGGTTTCTCCTTTTCATCTCAAGTTCTCGTCATCATTGCTCTCTGCGCCGCGCCGTTCCAGGCCAAATTCCGTGTTCGGTTTCTCTCTAAGTCTTAATTCGACTAATTAAAGGTGCTGTATATTGTATCATAGAGAGATGACAAAATTAGAGATATACTCTCAGGAAATGAGGGATTTTGTCATCTTTTCTCGTTTGTATTTTTTTCCTAAATCCGATTTTTCTTTATAGCTACATTTAAAAAAATTGCAAAATTTGCCGCCATGGGCCGCGGCCCATGTGGCCACCCCCTAACTACGGCCCTGTTTTCTGTTACCTGACGATTTCGCGCGGAAGTAACTGATGTCGCGCTACCCAAAAAATTATATTAATGAGCATATATCGCCAAATACCACGTCGAAAAGTAAAATTCAATGGGGAGTTTGGGCGGGAGAAATCTAGGAAAAGGGGGGGGGAGGGTAGAAAAGAGGAAAAACGCAGAGGTTAGAGGAAAAAATACAAAATACTTGGAAACAAATTTAATAGTCTTTTTTCTGAAACTTTATTGGGTTGTTTTGGGAGAGAGGAATATGGTAATAGGAGAAAACATACGTATAACTCAATGTTAGATAAATAAGAGATGATTTTTTAAAAACATTTCGTATGGCGACCCTTCAGCGTCCTTGCTAAAATACGGAACGCGGCGACGACATGTTCGTCGAAATTTTGTGCGATTGTAAAAGATGAGCCATGTATTGTGTGCATTTTCGGAGAAGATTACTTCACTGTAACGCTCATTGATAAGAGATTGAGCCATCGAAATACTTTTCTGCTGATTGACCTCTTAAACAAGATCGATGTGTCGATGAATAGGCATTTGGCGACCTCGGGAAAACTACGCTCTCGCTCATCGGTAACTGAAAAATACAGGGTGATTCAAACTTTAAATGGAAGGGGAAGTAAGTACCTAGAGCGTTTCAAAGTGCCGTCAAGTACCAATTTTTCTCTAACCAGGGGGCCACACGGGCTACGTCCCCTGACCGCATCGCGGTCCAACCCCCCAAAGCACTTCGTGTCTCGGGTGACATGCGCTGTGCATACTCTTATCACATCATACTCTATTATATAGAGAGATTGAGAGATGAGAGACTCCTATGAGTGACAGGTAACGTATACAACGCCTAAGGACGCGAAGCGCTTTAAGGGGTTGGGTTGCAAAGCGGTCAGGGGCGGAGCAGCCTCCTCGTGATTTTATCGCACCAATAAGTAAGATTTGATTCATACATGTTGCTACAAAAATGGGGGGGGGGAGAGAATAAATAGGGAAAACGCAAAAGTCAGAAGAAAAAATGCATATACTTGGAGAAAAATTTTTTTCTCTGAAACTATTGGTCTGTTTCAGGGGAAATGAGTATGAGGATAGGGAAATTTATTGTTACAAAAAGAAAAAAGTTCAATTTTGACCCGAGAAATTGATGAACTCTTGAAATATCCGAATTTAGTTTTAAAAGTCTTGTCTGCTTTGTTGACCAGGAAAACAGCTAATCTGGGAGGGGCATGGTTCATCGGCAGATGCCAGTGTTCGCTTAAAATGAGAGCCAAGACTCACGTTAGTGATTTATATTTGATTCACGCTGAAAAAAAAACGATTGCACAAAATCAAGCGACTACAGCCCAGCGCATTCGTAAACATTACGAGCTTTGCTATTGCCTTGTATGTAAGTTGTAAGTTTGTACTGTCTGCTATGCGTAACATCATTTGTTTTTAATGGTTTATTCTACAGCCTGGCATCATTGCATAGGTGAATTGGGTCAAACGGGAAGTGCAGTGCCACCAACATAACATTACAAATTCAACAATTCGCTGCAAAATTGTCAGTGACCTTGAACTACATTCTCCTTCCTATTACTATCAACATAGATTTTATTGATAACAGCCACCCATCTCTGATCACCTTTATTCTGTCACTCGCTTATCAGTAAACGAATTGGATTTCTGGGTTACACGAGAGATTTGAGTGGACTTCATTCTAAGCTTTGCGTGTTCGAAATGTTTCCGAAGTATGATTCATTTACCCTCATGTTTGACGTTTTCTTCGGTTGTTTGGGTTGATTCGCGTTTGTTTATTTACCGTTACCTCGTTCAAGTCCGAGGGTGTTTATTCTTTTAAACAGCGCTAATAAACGCGATTTTGTACACTTTAGCGAGGATTCCATTGAGTTTTTTGAACTGCAGTCGTCACGTAAACCTGTTCCGTCTCGTTTTCTAGCCGAGCCAGTGTCCACTCGATGTGACCTCCTAGACTAAACTCACGACCTCCTTATCAGCTGATTTCAAGATCTCTTATCAGTTAACTTCTTTCAGCTTTTTTCCCCGTGCTGATAAGGCTCCCTCTGTCAGTGAGGCTAAACCGTGGGTGTTTCGAAATTTGAGTGCTCACAACGGTCTCGCCTATGCAATTCGCTGTTATCAAACTGATTTTTTAATCGTCGTTATAAAGTGCAAATAGCCTGCTTGCTACGACCTTTGCGATTTGGCACGGATTCATCTTTCTCGGGTGGCATTGTGTGGTCATTTCGCGTCGAGCCACCGCAGTTCGCGCTCGGAACATCATCTCGGTACTCGTCCCTTCGAATCCTCTCCGAAAATCTCCTTCCCGAAGCTGCAAATCGCGGGTACCACTTCAAGCGAGTGTTTGTTTACTTTCTGTGTGATAAGGGCGCGTTGTCAAGTGTAAATTTTGATAGTTGAGTGATAGCGCACATAGGCAAAATGACGACCGTCCAGCTAATACGAGGATCTCTCAAGGATACGCGCCAGCTCCTCAAACGATGTGGGAGCGCCCCGCATTTCTGTGGAGTTGTTGACGTGAGCGTGACATCGCCGAAAATGTCGGTGAAAAGTGAAGTGAACGGGAAAAGTTATTCCACTTGTCCAAAATGTGTGACTCTGGATACGATGAATCCTGCTGTCAAAGTGATGGAATACGCTGTCCGAGGTCCTCTCGTCATCAGAGCCTCGGAAATCGAAAAGGAATTGGAACAGGTTCGAAAATGCTTTCTTTCACATCGCCGGAAACACGCTCAAGTAGCGGTTTCGTCATCTTGCGCTGGTCGAAATTTTCGTCAATTTTGAGGGTTTCCAGCCTTATCACTCGCTCTTTTTGTTTACAGCGGTAATTTATAGATAAAAGGTCATAACCCCGTCCATTCAAATAGGAACTGTCATTTTTATCACACTTTATACTCTCACTTTCCCTAATCTGACAGATCTCTGTTTGTAGGTCATGGCTCCCCCTATTCTATTATTTTTAAACTTTAGAACTCTGTTTCTGCTATTTAATGGTTTTGAAGTACTCGGTGCCCTAGAATAGAGATCGAGTAAGCTCATGACAGAGATGCCTTGGTTATTGATTCTCTCTAAAAAGCCATCATGACCAGCTGAAAATGTTGACGATTTCTTCTCTTTTATGCACCTATTGCCTATATTATTCATCGAAAGTTTCATGAATGGTAAACAAATTGTAAAGGACTTCATCAACTATGAGTGAATTTGTTTTGATACAATTCAAGACACTGTATTAATTTATCTAGTTTGAGAGCCATCCCGGCACGGTGGGACTGGACAATCAATAGTCAAGGAACCAATTTCAAACAGCAAAAAGCTGATACATAAATTGTTGAAGGCGCTACGAATTTTATGATTTATCCAATAAGATATCAAATAGACTGAGAACCAAGGAGACGCTATACTCTTAGTGCCGAGAGTAACAAGGTTTAAATAGATGCCCTGTTGACGTGTTTCCAACTTTTCTTCCTCTAATAATCCTTTTTGAGTGATTTACTTCATAACTACTTAAGTTTGCATCTTTCAATGCTTTGACAATTATTTTAAGGTTAGGAATCACCTGGGAGGCTTTCCGTTCAATGATATTTTGGTCATATTTGTCAATCATGACCTGAATGAGTAAATGAAATGGCTGTGCGAGTCAAGAGAGCATTCATTCTTCTTGATGTAATATAATGAATATATGAATACATAACGAATTGATGTAACATAAAATTGAATTTCTACAAACCTAGTCTGTCTACTATGCGTAAGAATCGTCAAGATTCAAGCAAGCAAGATTCTTAGACCATTACTCGTTTAAACCCAATTGACCAATTCTTTGGAGATGGCATCGTAAACTTTGTATGACAAGCAGGAGATAAAATTTATGGGTTCTCAATTCTATCCGCACAAAAGCGGAAACATGAGGAAAATCTCTAACAAAAATTGCACGCAATTTACCATTTTACTTAAGTATTGATGCAAATGAAATCATTGCTGAGCTTTCCCATACTTTGCTCTCATTCAATTTTTAGGATTTGAAAAGAAGCTCTGTTTTCAATGAAATACCTATCCCTGATACCAAGAATAAAGACACTTGTATAAATCCTCCGTAGATTATTATTCTCTAACTGAGTATTCGGGAGATCTTTGTCTGCACCATTTGACAGGTCATAAAGTTCACTGAATATTTGCAGTTAGTCAAGTAAATTTTTAAAGGAGCAGTCAAAAATTTCTCAAAGGGGGAAGTAAATGGAGCAGTGGGCAGGTATGTCAAAAAACAACAGAAATGGCCTCTTTTAGGTAAGTAGCGTTTTTTAGGTAATGGCGGAGAGAGGGGGGGGGGCTGCGCACCCCTGAAATCCTTCATCAGCTAAGAGCACCTTTGAAATTTTGGGATGGGTGTTTTGAGCCCTTGCCATTGCATTTTTAGTAGTGAGCACTTTAATTTTTTACATGCTGAATGAACAGGGACTTTCACATTTTACTCCCTTCGAAATTAATATCTTATTCCTCTCCCAGAAAAAAGCGGATGTATATCTCCATCTAGATAATTTTTCGGGAACTATGACAGACATTATTGTGGATCAGATGCTTGAAACACTCAAATTCTTCTCCAGCTTGTTTGTCAGCCTGTATAATTTTTCTACTAATTACAAAGTAGCATCTTGGTACTTAAATATTGAAGATCGACAGGAACTTTTTTTACAATTCAAGAATTTTCAACTGTTTTTTCCATGATTTATCTTATCATTAACATTCATTCTTATCTTTGTTGCAGGGTGTCAAAAAACCATTCAAAGAAGTATTAAAAGCAAATATTGGTGATTGCCATGCAATGGGTCAAGTTCCTATCACATTTATTAGACAAGTGAGTGCCTTTTCATTATCTTATCTCTCCTCCTCTGAATAGCACATAAGTAAAGTACAAGCAATTGAGTAGGCGTCTGCCGATTAATTTCTGTGCAAAGCACAGCAATAATCAAGACGGTTGAACTTTGGATAATTAATTTTAAAAGAAATAAGAATGGTCTTATTTCTCAGAAAAAAATTACTGATCTGAGTGTATATGATTAAATCATGAGTCGAGGATTCCCAGGGGATAACTAATTTTGAACAGTAGTAAAAAGAAAACCAGGGCAGGCACCATCTCTCTTCTAAAATTTAGGTTGTAGAATGTTTTTAGGACATAATAATGCCTCATTAATGTCCATCCAGAGAATGCTTGAATTGGAAGTCCTGGCAAGTGGGAAATTATCACCAATTAAGTTCCTCTCAATGAAACAAAAATGATGATCACCTCAAAATGCTCCATTGATCACCGGCATTTAGTAAATTATCTCTAAATGACTACAATCAGAATTAAAAGCTTAGAAGCAAGGAACAACAAATATACAGTCTGAAAATTTTCTAGTAATGTGATACGAAGTATTTGATATTTTTAAGGGATTAATATACCTATTCTAACTTTGTGGAATTGGAGATGGTTTGACAAGGGCATCGTTTAAAGTTTAAAATCGATTGAAATGGGCCTTATCGGGTATCATTCTTAATATTTTAATTAAATATTAGGTATATTTCCTAATCAAGCCTTGGTCAATCGATTTTAAAAATTCATAATTTACTTCAAAAATAAGTATCCTGAGAGGAAATTTGGCAATATTCAAATGCCCTCCTGTTGTTTTTCTTAGCATGGCAGTATAAAAGTTGTGAATTTTCAATTTATTAAGAATAAATGGTATCTACAAAACCACCGCAAAAAACACATTTTTTTAAAGTTTAAGTGTGAAATGACAATGGTATGTCATCTTTTTAAGGTCCTAGCATTGGTAACTCTCCCAGAGTTATTGGATGATCCTAAATACCCTGAGGATGTAAAATCTAGAGCTCGAGCTATCTTGGCCGGCTGTCGAGGTGGAAGTGTCGGTAAGTTAGTCATGAATTTCCTTGTCAACTAATGTTTTTAAAATTTTAATCTTTTAGTTTACAATTTTCTTTGTAAGGGAGCTTTGTTGTTTTTGTTCTATTAAGTTTACTGAAGACTCAGTACCAAAATATTAATTCTGAGACCGTAAGAGCCTCATTACATTATTTAAATACTGAGAGTTAAGGTGGCAAAACATTACGAATCTTCCACGTCAAGTTTATAAGTTGGGATTCTGGGGAAATGTTTTGTATTTCCCACCTGAGCATTTAAAGTGGCAGCTTGCATCAATTAAATTCATTCTACTCCATCAGAATGATAATTGGATTGCATTTTGCAAAAAGGAACCAAGAGTATTCCAATGTTACTAGGATTGTGCAACTTAGGTACATTCTTTTTAAAAAATTACTGAAATCATGCATAAAATTAAATTTGCGAAGATACTTTTCATCTTGAATTTACACTTTGTTGGCAGTAAAGGTAAAACTTGGCTGGATGATCTGTTCATGTTTGCAAGATAAAAAAATGTGTACACTTTTAGCGACATTGGAATGCTCTTGGTTCCTTTTTGCAAAGTGCGATCCAATTTTACCACCATCTGCTTGACTGAGAGCTCTATGTAATGCAATAATTTATTCCTGCAGAGTACTAAATAGTAAATTTGTATGTTTTGTGTATAGAAATTACAGATTGCAAGCAAAACTTGCAGAAAGAAAGTGTTCAGACTGTCTGTATGAACACTATGAATTTCTCAACGGCACGTTCGGGAATGTTTTTTCTGGTAAAATTGAAATAAATTTATTTTTATGGTCATTAGTTTTTATAAAACTTATGGAAAAGTTTGTGATTCTGAAGTAATTTTTTTTCACAGGTTCTTATACAGATTCCCCTGGGATTGAAGTTATTCGTAGACATGTTGCAGAATACATTGAAAGACGAGATGGTGTACCTGCTGATTGGCAAAATGTCATTCTTTGTGCTGGTGCCTCTGATGGCATTAAGGTTAGATTTATATTTTTTTCTGCTATCTACAAATGTTAAGTAATCACAAAATTATGGGTAAATGCTGTTTGTTTTAATATAAGATAGATAGATAGATAAATAAATAAATTGCTATGATAATGAATTTTCAAAAATCTGGGGAAGCAAGGCTGAAAAACACAACACAACAAAGACAAGATGTTTCGCCAAAAATCGTTGGCATTTTCAATCAAAACAAAAGCTAAAATACAAATGTATCAGTCACTGGATCACAGTACAAAGCGCTAATGGATTGGTAGATAAATATTTATTTATTTAAAAAATTTCAGTTTTGAAAAATGACAACTGAATCTTTTTCAAATGCCAAAAGAAAAGCACGAGTAAGGAGGTCAAAAAAATATTAAATTTTGAATTTTGACTTGGCAATGGATGTCAGATTTGGGAGGGGTCAGTTTTCCAAAGTGGCACCACTTTGCTTCAAGTGAACCTGTTGTGAGTCAGAAGACTAGAGAAAAAATCAACTTAAATGTGAGATGTTTTATTCTTATGATACCATTATGTATTTAAGGCAAAAATTTATGTTGTAGTTAGAAAGCTCAAATGTTAATTAATTGAAAATGGATCTTATTAATTTTAGGCTGTGCTTAAACTCCTCATCGCTAGCATCAACAACAAACCTCCTGGAGTTTTGATTCCCATTCCGCAGTACCCTCTCTACACAGCCTCATTGGCTGAATTCAGTATGACTCCAATTGGTTACTTTTTGAATGAGGAGAAAAACTGGGGCTTGGATATTCCTGAGCTAGAGAGATCAATTTCAGAAGCAAGGAAATACTGCTTCCCAAGAGCTATTGTGATCATCAACCCTGGAAACCCTACAGGTCAGTCCTTAGTCCCTATATTGATTTGTGTTATTTTTAAAATTTAACGTCGATTTTGCTTCAAGTTGTTTGCATCCAGCTCTCTCTCTCCACATTAATGCCCCAGTAGTAACTGAGCTAGCACCATTTCTAATTGCTTAGTGTTACTACTGTCAGTACTAGATAATGAGTTTAAGTTTACGTCCTGTAAGCTGGGACATCCACTAAATGAAGTCTCACGATCCCTCTTTAATTTTATCACACTCTCCGTATGGGGGAGGTTTTTCCTGCTTCTTACTCTTTAGATCTCCTATTCCTCCCCATTATTTATTTGTTTTAATTCGTGATAGCTTACCTTTACATGACCTTCCATGATATTACCTTTTATCACTCGATTTATGTTCATTTGTTTCAGGGCAAGTATTAAAGCGAGAAAACATAGAAGCAATCATCAAGTTTGCCCACAAAGAAAAATTGTTTATCTTTGCTGATGAAGTAAGTCAATACATTATTAAATTTAGACTAATTTACTCACTTAATTCTAAATGTTTTTGAGCTTTAATAAGTCACAGATTAATTATCTGCTCGGAAATGGAAAATTTGATTCAATTTACTCATAGAATTGACTTCATTCCTCTCATTTTGCTTTGAATTTGCGTCATACATGATCCCATAATGCTCAGACTTTCGTAGGTTCCTTTTTAATTTTAATACTTTATTTTTCATCTTCTAAAAATTTTATTCACTTAATTTTTCCTATTAAACCGTATGTTTCAAAAGAGCTGACGCATTAAAAACTTGAACTTCAATTAATTTTTGCTACAAAAGCTTCTAGTGCTCATGAGTGAACTTTTTGCTTAGCACAAGGTCTCTAAGCTGTCTGAAAAATGAACCAATCAATCCTACTAAACTTGCCCGGGTACAAGGACTTTTTTAGTTATATATATTTAATGATTCCAAAGGAAGGATAAGAGAGTTAAATCATCATCCTGATTTTTCCTCTTTCATGGTATTTTGTTTCTTTCTTACTACCTAGTTACATATGTACGTCTTGCTTGCAGGTTTATCAAGACAATGTCTATGCAGATGGAAGCAAATTCTTCTCATTCAAGAAGGTGCTAACTGAAATGGGTGAGCCTTACAGCAAAATGGAGTTAGCTTCCTTTTTGTCCGTGTCTAAAGGTACATGTTTTTTTCTTCTTTTTTCTCTTATCTCTTCTTTTTTTCCTTTTTCTCGAACGGCCTGATTTTTCTGCAAATCATGACAACCTTAGAGAGCCAAAATTTCATAATGTCTGCTAAAAAAAAAACAATCAATGTACCGTATACGCCCGCAGATAACCCACACATTTTCCCCCATTTCTGCGCTCAAAAATCAGGGTGCGAGTTATCTGTGAAACTCACGGAAATTGCATACCTATCAGACGCCACTTGAAGATGCAAGTGAAACAGACCACTGTGGGTGGTACATATTGATGTTTTGAAAAAGAATAAATCCAGGAAATGCTCTCTTCTGTCAATAAAATCCCAAGTGCATCAGATTTTTACTTTTTCTTCGTAATCAATTTCCATGAAATGCAAATACTAATTATCTTTTGAATATGTTCTTCAGGTTACATGGGTGAGTGTGGTATACGAGGTGGATACACAGAAGTTATCAATCTTGATCCTGATGTCAAAGCTATGCTTCTGAAGTCAATCTCCGCTATGCTATGTCCAACGACTCTTGGCCAAGTAAGTTACCAGCGAAATCTGTCAAAATGCAGGACTTTCTGAAGACTGAGTCACGGTGCGAATTTAATTTTTGAAGATTCTTGTAAAATGGCGTGGAAAATGTAACCAATAGCTTTGATTTTTTATGCCCGGTAGTGGAAAATTTTCTTGAATAAAAGTCCGGATTCTAAATTTGCTTCCTATAATACTTGTACTTGCCAAAGATAACTCCTGTATATCTGAAGGTACCATCTACATCTACATTGCATTTACTCCGATACATAATTTTTATCTTAATATCATCGTAAAGGAGAGATATTTATGTGATTATTGTGAACTCAAATTGAGTAAGAAAATCATCGGAAGTCGCATCATCTTCAAAATACACCTGAAACCTATTAGCTCACTTGAAAAGTAAATTTTTGCAACATCATTCATCACATTCACCAAGTTTTGATAGGGCACATTTTTGTAGACTTGTCAAGGATAAATTTCGTTTGTTCAAAGATATGTAAGCTAAGCTAAAGCTGTTGGACTCTTATTTCATTTATACCTAGAATGCCTAACTCTCTTACCTAATTAGATATATAAAGTGCTTTGTAATGTAAGGCTATGAGAATGGGAAAGAGAGAGAAAAGTAGCAACAGTTACGAGCAGCCCTTGATCATGTTTGCTCAATCAAAATACTTTGCTCTTTAAAAATGATTCAACTCAGCCCAATTTAAAAATCTAGTTACAGACGCTATTAGTGTCACGTCACAGGAAAGCAATATTTATCGATTTATTCGCATTGGTAGCATTGAAAGAGGTTACGTCAATGTTATTGTTTGGATCCCATTCGATATAATGGAGAATCTCTATGATGATGTTGCCACTAATAGCGTCTTTACCTTTTTCCTCCGCTTCTTTTTCAGACAACAATGGATTGCGTTGTGAACCCACCAAGGGAAGGTGAACCATCCTACCAACAGTACAAGCAAGAAAAAGATCAGATCCTGAATTCTCTGAAGGAAAGAGCAAAATTAGTAGCAGACACTTTCAACAGTATTGAAGGCATGTCATGTCAGCCAGTCCAAGGTGCTATGTATGCTTTTCCAAAGGTATGCTCTTTACCTTCTTCATGACCTTTTTTTGCTTGAATTACAGTTTAACACCAGCGACATATTAAGCTTGCAGTCCTTGGGTTTATTTTTCTCTCTCATTTGTAATGTGAGATAAAACAAGTTGCTAACAGATTTTTACATTATAAATTCTTCAAGGTCTTGGTGTCATTAGCTCCTTTACAATGTCCATTGATTTATCTGACTAATTATCAATCACACCTATCACATGCAAACTGTCGAGTGGCAAACTTCCTCAACTTTTCTAATTTCACTGACTGATCAGTTTAAAACCAACATCTATAGGAATTTAATTCAAGCAGTGTGAATTAATTTAACGGTAGCCAGGGCTGTGTGAGCCTTCCAAAAGTTCGAACTGTACAGCCGATTCAACTTCAGTTTGATTTTAAAATTTTGATTCAGAATTTCTGAATTTATTTTGGTGGGTTTTCATAATTTGGCGGGTACCTAATTTGATGGTTTCTAGTAGGTGCTTGTGACTTTCAGGGAACTTTTACATTTTTTTGGGTGCTCGAGGTGCTTTTTTGGGTAATCATGGTTTTTTCAGAGCTCTTACAGTCTTTTGTAGAATCCTGCCAGTGTCGTCAAGTCTTGCTTAATATTGCCAATTTTAAAAAAACTCGCAAGTGATCACGGTATTCAGATGGCTTTCTTGTATCCTCCAGATTATTGCAGTCACTTGAGACTTGAGTGTAGTCCTAGAATTTTAAAGTTTCTTTGCCGATTTTTTAGCCGAAAGAAGAAGTGATCTTGAAGCTTACACAGCCTGCATTTCTGTAGCTTTATTGTTTGTTCCTACAAGGTCTGGTTTCAACACTTTTAGGGCCCTTTATACAGTTGATGAGTATGAGTGTTAACAAACATTTAAACCATGATGTTGCTTATTTTTTCTCCTAATCAAAATGTATGTTTTGGTTCCAACCACTAGATGGAGCTGCCCCCTAAAGCAATAGCAAAGGCTGCCTCTCTTGGCCAGTGCCCATCTGTCTTTTATGCTTTTCAACTGTTAGAAAATACAGGCATTTGTATCGTACCTGGTGCCGGATTCGGCCAAAAACCTGGAACCTATCATTTTAGGTAAGCTTTTCCTACCTCAAAAATTGCACAAGAATGACGCGAAATTCATGCAAGTCCAATATAGATTGGCTCCTTTCTCAAGATTATGAATATTGTCATTACTTTTTAATTAAATATTTAGGAATTTAAGGGCCATAGGCTTATCGTAAGGTTTTTTATAGCCTTGCAATACGGTCATCAGTAAATTTACCATGATATATTGTAACTTGAGAACAATTTCAACACTCAAGTTTGCTAACACAAAGAGTCTCTAATGACTCTGATGCGATTATCATTTTATTTTTAACATTGAGTTTTACGGTCCTGATCCAAGCCCAATCTCCAAGGAAATAAATCTTCATATTCTAATTTAAAGTTTGAGAAGTGAAGGTACAGAATTTAACAGTTCAATTCGATTCTGTTTAAATACTTTCCACAACTACCATCTGATTGGTAAAATAAACATTTATGTAAATAGGCTGATGTTACCAAGTAGTAAAATCTTTTAGTCTTCTTCTGAGCTCTCACAGGGATATTGCACCTCATGTCAAGGATTATTTCTCAGGTTATTGTGGCTCAAAATAATGAGATTAAGATGAAGATAAATAATCTATACTAATAACGTATGATAAAACTGAGGTTGTATAACGAGCAAAGGGTCTACAATAAAGTGATGTGAGGAACAGCAATGAATGTGGTAGGAGATAGAAAGGCCTTCTTTAAGCCTTTCATGCCATAAGGGCCAATCCACAAAAGCCCACCAAAAAAAAGAAGGGGGGGTGGAGGCAACTTGCTTTTTTTAAATCTACAAGTCGCTGAAGTCACTAACTCGATTCAATGAGTAAAGTTGACCGAAAATTGAATAATACAGTTCCATGAAATGCCAACTCATTTTAAGTAAAAACTGCTTTTTTAACTGCAGTCTGTTAGCATCTATCATTTCTAGCTCCTATTTTCAACAAAAAACATGCTATCAGAGCGTAAAATCACACTCTTCTGTTAAGGAAAGGCATTTACTTTAAAAAAGCGAGGAGATTACATGTTAGCAAACTATATGATTGAATTATTTGTAACACTTTGGATGAAAAGGAGCCCCAATGAAGGGCCTGTGTAGATTCTTTCTATCTGTTATGGCTTTATTCAATGATGTTTTAACTGGTTAATTCATTTTAATTTTTTTTTTCCCAGGACCACCATCCTTCCGCAAACAGAAAAACTGAAGAATATGTTGAACCAGTTCAAAGAATTCCACATGAAATTCCTTGCTGAGTACAAGTAAGCTGTAGGATCGAATATAATAATTCAGCTCTCGGCTAGAGATTCAGTCCACGCACTCCAAGTATTTTGAGAACTGTTTCAGTGGAAACATATTTGGCAGAGATTTTATAATTTTCTCGTGCTTCTTCTTTAAAAAAAATTGTTATTTATGCTTTAAGTTGAATATTTCTGTATTTATTAATTTTTTTTCTCGATGTAAAATCTCATTTCCTAGCTACTCATTTATTTTCAAATGAGAACCCTCTGAATGAAATCTTGGTTTATTTTAATAAACTGTTCATTTTCAAATTTATATGACCTCTGAAACCTTATTAGGGACCAGAGTCCCACTGCACTTGGATTTTGCAGCTTTTAAGGTTTCAGTGCTCACAAAAAATGGATTTTAAACAGTTCAGTCTCCAAATTAAATTAATGTAATTTTATCTAAGAGCCTGAACCATTCTCGTATGAAACCATTGAGGTTCAATACCTGTCTCAGGGTGATTCAAGGGATTTTGAGAAATTTAATCATTGTAATGAGTGTTTGTGCTGTGTTATGGAAGGATTTTTCGAACAACTGTGATTTAATCTGAGATAGCCTGGATAATTTTTTTTTTTTTTTTCCCCGAAGATTACTGTTTTCAAGGGATGTCTTTCAGATTATTTGTACAAGTTTTTTTTTAAAAAAAAATCTTCCCTTGTCACGCGGATGCCTTGTATTATCCAGATTTTTTAATTCAAAGCAAATGTCCGATCTGTCAACTAGACATCATAAATTTTCAGATTGTTTCAGAAAATTTATCTTAGAGCTAAGACTTGATTTTCATGAGCAGACTGGCTATATCATATACGTCTGTCTTTTTCAGTTATTTTCAGTCAATTTGTCTTGTTAAAACATCCACCATTGATTTTAATATTGATGCTCTCCGATAGAAGAATTATTTCTTTGCAGAAAAAAATGTTGATTATTTTAACTATATTCTTGGCTGAATTTGGCACCAGCCAGAATTGTGATCAGTCAGAGGTATGGTTGATTCGACCAAATTTCTGGCAGACTCAATCATACCTGTAGCTGTTACAGCTGAATCTCAGGTTAGTGCCAAGATCAGCTAGGAATATAGTTGAAATCATCATATTTTTTCTCCTGTATTCTTCTTAAAATTAACCCAAATGTTTCATACAGTTACTATTTTGAATAAGATTAATATAGAATGCCAGAACTGAGACAATGATGAGCTCTAAATGTCGAGTATTTGACCACTCACATCAGTCAGTGCGTAATTTTTTTCTGATCTGAAAGTCTCCTTTCAAGAAAAAGAATTTCCAGCTCTCTCTCTGGCCTTATTTACTTACACTATTCATCAACTTACTTTGATCGACTCAGTCATTAGAATGTTCGATTTTTTAAAATTGCTGATTTTGAATTGATCGAAACTGATGTAATTTTTTTCTCATGCATCAATAGAGACTAAAATTGTACTTTCAAAACTTGATTTATAGTATCTTCCTTTTAATTAATTATTTTACTGATTTTTAAAAATCATTTCATATAACGCTTCTCTCCTCATGATTTAAGCTTTTTAATCAACAGCTTCTCTTTTAATAGCCTAGTAAAATCCCAAATAAGAAAACAAAACACAAATATACCGCCTGCTTTCCATTTCATTTAGCTAATATTTTGCCGAGAGACTCAGAAAAGCCTCTCAGAGAAGTGCTCATTCAAACTACTAAACTGTGAAAGACTTGTGATATTTAAGGATTCACTATTATGTAATAACAGAATTTGATGGCATATTTATATAGTGAAAGCACTAAGATAATAAGTCCACCTGATTGTAGAAGTGCAAAAAAATACATTTAAAAAGGGTCACCAAATATCAAAAGTTACACACTGATGCGTTTCAAAATGTAAAGCATCATTTACTTCTCTAAGAAGTTGCTAAGTATAGAATTAAGTTGATTCCATACAAATTGTTCCTCTTTAAAGTTTTCATAAAGATAGGAAGGCAATCCAAGTGCGAAGCTCCAAATCCTTTATTTTTGAGTTTATATATAGTAAAATCCAAGCAGATCAGTTTTCTTAGGGTTTGATTAATTTATTTTCAGTGATGAAAATTGCATTTAAATGAAAAAAATGTAATGATGAAGCTTTTGAACTTTTACTAATCTTATTAAATGAGTTAAACAAAGTTAATCCTTTTATGTTTTCTTAATGTTCAGATTTTTGAGTATCAAACTTTTCTCCTTTAAAATTGACCAAATATTGTTACCAAAATTAGTTAAATTAAATGAGTGTAGATAAATTTTAGGAATGTAACCTCTTGTTTCATTTCTGCATCATGAGCTATCTCTATGAATTACACCGAGTCTGCTGTAATTGATTTGTTTTTCAAGTATACAATTTCGATTTTACTTTCTTTATTTTCTTAGAAATCTTATTATTTTTTTAAGTATTTATTTTTTTAGTTATCTGTAGGCCACTTATTTTATTTTATTTTTTATTTTTTCTCATCGAAGTTGGAAGTTTTTTCAAGCTCTCTTTGAAAAACATTCAGTTTGTGATTGCAGATTTTCCCCCTAGTTCCTATATTGTTCCTGTGCACTCTATGTAATGAAGTTTCCTGAATTTATCTTCTAGCTGTGGGTTTTAAAATGTGGGCCTGATATCATTTAATATCTTGCCAAAAAAGTCAACCTTGCATGCTTGATGTTTAGTTCTATCTTATTTCGATAAAATGGTGATAAGCGCGTAAGCACAGCTTCAAGGGCATTATGATTCCTGTTTTTTCTTTTATTTCAATTAACCCTGAGTGTACAGTAAACCCTAAATTTTTGCTAAACGGACCCTAATCTACCGTCTTATTTCCTTTTTTTGGTAACCATGAATAGGCTGTATTAAAAGTTCTCAAATATATTCACAATTTCCAGAAGTTGCAAGAGAATATGAACTTCAAGAGAAAAATGTCATTCTGAGTTCAAAGACCTAGTATTATAAAAACTCTGTTAAAAAAAAAAAAAAAAATTTGAAATGTTGTACAGATATTTTCTGTCTTTCTTTTTTTAAATTTTGTCATCCTGGATGATTTTCTGTAACATTTTCTGAACATTTTGCATTCTTACACTTATTAAAGAAAAGCACCTTAAAAGTTTGTGTCAATGTTACTTCTCCCAACCCATTAAAAATTAAATCAGCATGTTCCATGTTCCAAGTATTTCCTGTTAAGAAGACTACGATGGTGTAAGTCAGCAATTACATAACTTGGGTTGTGACGTCGCAGACTTCCTGTCATACTTAATTTTTTAAACGGAAAACTACTCAACGGCAATTCTCTAAAACTGCCATGATTTTCCTTTGCTGTGCGAAGATAATTCTGCAAAACTGCAAGGAATGATGTTAATTTTTTCTCCTGTAAAAAAATAACAAAGAGGCAGAGATTTTCGGACACCGCAAATAAGATATGTGATTGCGGACTTACGCCGTCAACATGCAATATTCATACATACGATAATACAATATTCATGCCTCTCTATTGTAGGATGAAAGAATGTAATGGATTACAATATGCTGAGTCATGATGGAGGAGTTCTTTTGAATAACTACATATAGTGAAAATGATCGGGGAGAAGAGTGTAAATGAACTATTCAAGCGCGTGCAGTTTTGACAAAAAGTGATGAATTCTCAAAACTAAAAAAACAGCACTAGAGCATATCAAAGAGCATACTCTCCTTGATCAATTGGCTTAAAGAAAAACATTTTAAAGCTTTTTGGCACTTACAGTACAGAAAGCTGCAAGTTGAGTTTTTTTTTTTTTTGCCATCTTTACACTTGAAATCGATGTGCGCATAAAACTGATTTTCCCGGTTAAAGGGAAAAGCGCGCCTGCGCGCCCTCTCCCCCAAAACTTACCTCGTTCAGTACAGTGTTCTTAAACCGCTCAGTTTACATATCTTAAGCGTTCTCTAAAAAATTAAACCACATAATTATACCCATACTGCTGTGCTAAGGAAAAATGCTGTATGAGCATTCAAAGATTACAAAATTTCCCTTGCCAAATCACGAACTTTCGGGAAAATCACGCTCCATTAAAAATCTTCATCGTAGATTCGTTGCGTATTTGAGGAATTGCATCGAATTTCTTTCCATCCAATTTTTCAAAGAATTTTGTTCTTAATTTAATCTAGAGTATTTTAGAATTTCAATGAAAAATATTCATAACTTTCCTCATAAATAAGTTTTTTCTCAAGGAAAACTTGGCACCATTCGAATGTTCATCGGCGATTTTCTTTAGCACGGCAGCATATACTTGGTCATTCCATAGGCGTATGAGTTTCGGAGGTGAACTTTTTCAAATTCAGAATGCGCAGAAGATCGTAGCTGTCCTTACTTTAGCATTGAATGTAATGTAAGTACCTAATGCCCCTACATACAATTGAATCAAGATTGAAGCTTTAGTTTTACTTTAAAAGTGCGTAAACTTATTTTTCCTGAAGTCCATTTGAAAATTTACAAACTTCATCAAAAGAAAGAAAACAGCCAGTATGAATCACCTTAAAATGTTGCGTAGGCAAGAGAACCTGTAGATGAACTCCTCAGCTTGTTCTCTCATCTACCATATCTGCTGGAAAAACTCATCAAGCTAACATGCCGAAGATGCTTTTGTTTAAATGTTGACAAGTACCCCTTCGACTGAAGCACAACAAATTTTTCATGCGACAAAAGAAAACGCAGAATTGCAGTTAAACTGGAACTGGAATCAACTGCCTTGCGCTCTTTTCTCTCCTTTGTGCTCTTTTAAATTTCGCGGTTGAAATTCGAACTTCGGTTCATCAGATTTTTGATGAGTTTGTGGGTGCCGCGAGTTTTTGTTTGACCGTTTGGCGCCTAAAATCGTAAACATTGCAGCTTTGCAAGTGCTGACTTTGCTGATAAGCATGTCAGTTTAGTAAGGTTTCAGTAATTTGAGAATATGTAAGTAATACACATATTTAAATATTTATATTTTTAATTGTGTTACCAATGTTTAAAAAAATTACTATCTCAGTATGAATCATCCATAGCGCAGCATATCATTTGCAAGTGAACCGTCAAGGAGTCGAAGTGTCTCATTGTCAAGCTCACATCACAGGTAAAATCACAATCTTGTTTTCCCAGATTTAGTCCATTAGTAGCTACTAGATCAAGTTCTGATGAAGTTATGGAAGTTCAACTATGCAGGCTGCAAGTTTGCACATCACTCTTGCAACCTTCAAGGCATATTTGAGGGCTTGGAGGACAAGGCGCCCTAGTGCAGTTTTTGATAAAATTGACATATAAATGATTTCATGTAAAACTAGTCCTGATGTGTAGTCTATGAGGAATTAGCTCCAATTCCAATCTTAAGCATCAAAAAGTAGGTTTGAACTTTCTTTCGGCCATAAGGATCCGCATAATTGGACGTATTTCTACCAAACAGACCTACGTGCAGGTGAGAAATATGGGGTGTGCTCGTGGAAGCTGCATAAGAAGCAATGTAAAAGTGGGCGTGATTCCTTTTGAAGAATTGGAAAAGCGGGATATTGCATTCTATCAAACAGACCTATGTGCAACTGAATGCGGAACTCATGAGCCGCGGGCATGGCAAGAGAGCCTTGTGGACAGGGCTCATGAGTTAAAGCGCCCCGACGACGATCTCCCCGTCACGCTCCTCGTTGATCATTGCCGCTGACGTCACTGGCGCTTTATTATTCTCATTCACTCTTACGCGAAAAGAACTAACGAGCACACCCCATATTCCCCACCTCCACATAGGTCTGTTTGGTAGAAATACGTCCAATTTTGAAACTTCAAACATGTATCTCTCGAAACAGCAAAAATTGCACTTATGCGCTTCGTCCTCCAAGCCCCTTATTGATAATCCCATTTTTGCATCGCCCACAGTGTCTATTATTGTCAAGATTTTACCCATAGTCACAATTATCTTGTGAATTCCATGATTCCTGGTAGCTGCACTACCTCAAAATTATTGTTGCAGTCCCCCTTACCAAAGGATTTTCCTCTCGAGTGATGACCACCCATCTGTGGACAGAATTTTTTTTATTTTGTAGGGAAAGGCAGTGCTCATATTCAGCAGAGGTCCCCTACTAATTTTTTGAAGTACCGCTATTAACCATAACGGTTATTAGCGAGCTGCCAATCAGTAGATAAAGACAGTTTCTTCCTGTAGATGATTGTTCTTCTTGACCATTATCTGGGATTTTGCAAGTGTGACGATTAGGTCATCAAATGGACGTATTTCTACCAAACAGACCTACGTGCAGGTGAGAAATATGGGGTGTGCTCGTGGAAGCTGCATAAGAAGCAATGTAAAAGTGGGCGTGATTCCTTTTGAAGAATTGAAAAAGCGGGATATTGCATTCTATCAAACAGACCTATGTGACAACTGAATGTGGAACTCATGAGCCGCGGGCATGGCAAGAGAGCGTTGTGGACAGGGCTCATGAGTTAAAGCGCCCCGACGACGATCTCCCCGTTGCGCTCCTCGTTGATCATTGCCGCTGACGTCACTGGCGCTTTATTATTCTCATTCACTCTTACGGCCAGAGAACTAACGAGCATACCCCAAATTTCTCACCTCCACATAGGTCTCTTTGGTAGAAATACGTCCAAATGATGGCTTAAGATTGCAACTGGAACTGAATAGCTCAGAAGTGGCCGCAATGCAACAACTCAACTTCATATGAAGTATGTTTTGCGACCTTCATTCTAAATATCAACACCTCTTTTTTTTCTAGAGGAAGACTCTGAAAGTCAAGAATTATCATGTCGAAGCGGAAAGAAAACTCTGAAAAATTACCTGGCGAATCATCCTCCAGCAAAGCCAAGAAGCCAAAATTGCCGGAACCTGATCCTGAATCGGAGAGTGGCTCAGAAAATGAAGACTGGCAGGATGACGAAGATGGTAAGAAAGATTAAGCTTTTGAGGCTTGCCCGTCCCCTACAACATTCTATTTTTCTCATTGTTGATAACCATGAACATAAATATGTTCGTATTATCATAGACATTAGACAAAGACATTATTTTTGTACACATTGTTAAAAATAGTATAGACTTAAAGTGTTAAGTTATGTATCGATTAAAAGTGGAAGTTTGCTAGAACTTATGAAAAAAAAACTTAAAAAACTGATAATCTGGGCCCAGGCAACAGGATGATTCCAAAAAACCAACAATCACATATGCTTGATTACACATCGCTTTCAAATGCTGAAAATGTGTTCTGTACGACAAAATTTCAGCATATTCCCATGTAAAGTAGAGGTTACGCACGCGCTTAGGTTTTATCCCTATAAGGAATACGTGTGAGAAAGAGAGATGAAAATAGAAGCCACCAAAATCATTATTCAACCTTATAAATTTGGATTTCATTTTTATGATCATGTCTTCAGCCCGTTTACTTGATGATCATTTACCAAATTTGTTACCCGCACCTATACAATTTAGCAACTATTATAGCAGGAGGCTGCATGGCATTATATGCTTGATTCTTCCCGTTATCTTATTTAAGCAGATTTACAGTAACTATAGCTGAGTTTGATTTGGGCAGTACTTCATGAATTTTCTGTTTTTCTATTATTCAGGAGGAATTCGTGTGGCTGGTATCTATATCCCACCTCCTATCAAGCCTGCGTGTACCTCCGAGAATACCGGTGAAGCCAGACTAATTATCACTCATATTGTCAATGAGAATTTCAAAAGTTATGCCGGAAAGGAAGTTCTTGGACCATTCCACAAAGTAAGTTAGATTTCCCTTCAAAACTTCTTTTTAATTTAGTACCCCATTATTTAAGACTGTGCGAGCCTGTAAAGGAGAGTTCAGTTGAGCGTCCCTATCCTGTAACCACAAAATTCTGCTGAACAAAGCAAAGAGTCACAAGCACCCACTGAAAGTCGCTAGTTCCCACCTATTTAAGACAAACTTTCCAAACAGTGTAGAAAATTCACACTGAAATTTGCAATTGAAGTGAACCCAAACCAGTGGTGTAATTCAAACCTTTTAAAGGTTTGTAAAGTCCTACTAACCTGCAAGTTATACTTCCTTTTAAAGTGGATCAGCTAGAAAATTAATAATCACAAAATCAGGTTAAGAATGGTAGCAATATCACTTCGCAGCAAGAACTTTTAAGTTCATCTCCGATTTTTCCTATCAATTTTTTAATTTTTAAATATTTTGTGACTGCCAAAGCCATATGCTAAAGAGAAAAAATCCCCAATTTTCATGGTTTATAACTCATGAATTTCCCACAGTGTACCCAAAAAAACCCAGTGTTGCAAGATTGGACACATTCTCTATCCCCTTTTAATTTTATTTCTTTCCTTTTTCAGAGTTTTACATGCATAATTGGCCCAAATGGCTCTGGCAAATCAAATGTCATTGATTCAATGCTGTTTGTGTTTGGCTATCGTGCCAGCAAGATTCGCTCGAAAAAAATCTCCGTCTTACTTCACAAGTCTGAAAAACATCGCGACATTAAAAGCTGCACAGTGCAAGTTCACTTTCAGTTGATCATTGACAAGGATGGTGAGGAGTATGAGGTTGTGCCAAACTCAAAAGTTGTTATTGGGAGGACAGCATTTGCTGACAACTCTTCTTTTTATACACTCAACGATAAGAGAGTGCAATTCAAAGAGGTAGCTAAAGTGTTGGCTCGTCATGGTATTGATCTGATTCACAACAGATTCTTGATTCTACAGGGTGAAGTCGAGCAAATAGCCATGATGAAACCAAAAGGCCTAACACCACATGAAACAGGTATGCATCTATTGATTATTAAAGAATGTCATGGATTCCTTGCTTTGCAGTCTAATCTAAGGGTATTGATGATTCCTTACTTTGCGCCAAAACAGTTGTGTGTAAATTGACGTTTTAACTTTTATTGAAAGTCATCCCGCTGTGCGAAAAAATTTGCAGCATTAGTACATTGTTGCTGATAGTCTAAACGCCATTAGCCATAGTTATTCAACTTATTTTAATGATACTTTCTTCAACTTTTTGCAAAATCTTCACATTACCTCACACCATACTTATTGTTATAGGCATGCTGGAGTACTTGGAAGACATTATTGGAACCACCCGCTACAAAACTCCAATCCAAAAACTTGAGGAACAAGCAGAAATTCTCAATACAGAAAAAACAGAGAAACAAAATCGCCTCCAACTTGTTGAGAAAGAACGTGATGCTTTAGAAGAGCCTATGAGAGAGGCCATCAAGTTCCTTGAGACAGAGAATGAAGTTAACCTTCTTCGTAACAAGCATTGGCAAAAATACATTTACCTACACAAGAAAGATATTGAGAAGCTGGAGGCAGAAAAAGCAGAAATAGAGGAAGGCATGTCTGAATTGAAAAAGAAGTTGAAAGAACTAGAAGACAGCACGAAGGAAACTACAGATTCAATCAAGGCCAAAGAAAAGGAACTAGCGGCAATGAGGGAGCAATTCGAGGCTAAAGACCAAAAATTCAAGCAATACTCACTACAGGTATGTTGTATGTGTGAGAGTTTAAAATGAAAAAGCTGTAAAATGCAAAATTCCAGTAAAAAGTAGTCTTGTTGAGGGCTGTCAGTGAAAATCTAAAATAACAGTTTATATGGAGTTCATTCAGAAAAATTTTGAAACAAGTTTCGATGATGAGTCCTTTGTGAAAATTTGAAAAATAAATTGATATCAGCCTACTTTGTAATTGAATCGACATATGCGAAAACGTCCGTTGTCTAATACAGGGTTTCATAATTGCGGTGGGTTTCTTTTGTCCCACGACACTGATGAATAGGATTGATCTCTTTTGCAAACGTTCAATTACACTCAGAGGATTATTTATAAAATTGATCTACATTCCTAACGTCTTAAACCATCTTGTGTTCTTAAGTTACAACGACATTGTCCACTCAAATTCTGAAACAAGGTCTTGGAAAACGAACGTTTTCGCATACATCGATTCAATTGGTGAATTTAATTTTAGCAGAATAATTTAGACTTTTTTTTACAACCAACAGACTCATCAACACTGCATCTGATAGATTTTCCTCTGAAAAATAGAATGAAATGTCTCAAAAATTGTTGTTGGTATCTCTGCTCAAACCATCTGACAAATCTATAAAATCGTATTGCTTGCTAAATGTTTGACCAGATTAACTGCATGAGGTGTTCCGTTAAATTATTGAGAGACCTTTGAAAACTACCTAGATGGCAATATTTTAGCCTCCTTTGTTTTCTTTAGAAATCCCACTAATAAAAAAGAAAGAAGTCAAGTTTTCTTCATAATGGCTCTTACTAGAAAAATAATATAGTTTTTCCAGACTTAAAATATCTCCAAATTAACTTGATTTTCCAACGAGGAACTACTATTTCTAGCTCATTTAGAAACAACCTGTGTGGCATTATTTTCCCGATGCATATGGTGCTTTTACAAAGAGGAACAGTACTTCCTTGTGGCAGAGTGTAGTCCAAAAAATGGCTTATTTGATGATTTTTAGAAAGTAGACTCCCAAAAATTTCCCTGGGGTTTTATAGGGTTGAATATTTTGAGCTCCCATTCCACTGTGCATCACTGAAAATGCCAAGATGGTGTCTGAAAATATCCCTCTTGCTGCTGCAGCCATGGTCTAATCGAGTGTTGTCTCTGCTGTAATTCATAGTCTATACAGTCAAGCATTGATAACAGCTGCGCTGACCATGAATCACAGCAGAGGCAACTTTCAGTCAGAATGCAGGCTGCGATGAGGGGGGTATTTTCAGACAGCATCTTTGCTTGTTCTACAATGTGGGTGTTATTTTTTACTGCGTTTACCTATTTGAATTCTAACAACTATGTTTCAGGACACCACAATTGCTGCCGACCTAAAAGAGACCAACAAAAAGCGGAAAAAGCTGATGGAAGACAAAAAGAAGGAAGAGAATAAACTGGCTGAGTTAAAGGCGTTGCCAGAAAAAAATGCAAAAGAAATTGCAGAATTGCAAGCTCTAGCAACACGCTTGGAAGCTGACCGAGTGAAAGAAGAGGCACAGAGGGACAAAATCTTGGCCTCTTTACGAACTGACACAAAGAGCCTTCAGGATGATAAAGATAAGCTCCAAGCCAAGCAAATTGATTTGAAGAAGACGGCTGATGATGCCAAAGCAAAGGTCAGTGTGACTTTGTTGGTAGAATTCCCTTCTTAACAAACAGTATGTATGATCTTGTGAAGAATGTTGCCAAGAAAGTATTTTCACAAGGTTTTTTTAAAGGGTCATGAATGGGTTTTTTTCCCATTTTTTTTTCTGTTTAAATTTCTTTTTGTTTTTCCCTGAATACATAAACTTCAGTATTCTATGAAGGTATCCCTATTTTTAAATACGATTTTTTTACATAATATTTGGATGCCATTTACCAAGAAAACCTTAGCACTTGACACATCACTTAGTTTTCATCTTGTGTTTTTTTCCCTCCTCCCTTTAAAAAAAAAACTAAGCAATATCTTGCTTTCAAATTTCATGAGTTTATCCTTTCAATCTAAGTTAAATTTATAGATACTTTTGAGACATTGTATTGCTCTGTTTTCAGTACAAAAAATAAATAAATAAAAAAGTAAACTATGTATTAATGAAAATGAGACAAAGTGAAATACAGGCTGATTCCAGTTAAATCAATTTACATAAGTAATATCAAAAGATGTTATTCCCCCTCTGATATCAGCAGCACATCTTTTAGTAGTATCTTAGGTTATATTTTCCCAAGCATAAACCAAGTTTCAAAATTCAAGGCAAGTGGGCCCTTTTGTCACAGAACTAGGTTATTATTGTGTCTTTTACAGAGACTAGAACTTTTCTCATGTGTTCGCCAATTCTTTATTTTCACATGTGTTACTTTACAATTATCTGACATTATTGAAGGTGCATACTTTTGTTCTGCGTTTCAACAAATGTATTATCATTCTCTCACCGTACCTTATTTGTCTTTATTTGCAGTGTGATTTAGCACAGTCAGAGTATGACATTTATTTAAGTACAGAAAGGAAGGAAAAAGCTAAGATGGAGCAGTTGACTGCCAGTTTGGAGACAACAGAGGCATCTTTGAAAGAAAAACAAAGGTATTTCGTGTTCTCTTTTTACATTCAATTGTTTGCGCAATTTCCATTATGAATGAACAGAACTTTTCATTGTTTTTTATCACAAGCTTGTTAAAATGATCCCTTCATTCTCTTATCTTGCATCTCAAACTAAAGCAGGATATCTGCATCAAATGATGTACCAATCTAAACTGCAGATACTAATTTTACTTTTATGGACATAAGTATTTTTGAAGCTTTTGGTTTGTCAAATGGGTTTTGCATGAAATTTAAACATAAAAGCATGTTCTGTAAAATGGAATTCTTACCCTGTCAAGTAGTGGATTCTTTGTGTTAGAATTGTTGTTTCTTCCTCCTATCCTTTTCTTCTCTTGTCCTTAAATCCTTCATCCATAACAAAAAGGGAAGAGGTTAGTAATAAATAAGTGGAAACTGCCTGCAGAACCAATATGGGGAACTATTACTAACTTAAAAAGAAATTATTAACTTAGTGCTGTTTTACGTAGTGTACTCAAAAACTAGTTGCTGTAACATGAGAAAATCACAGATTTACCACACAACAATTAATAAATTCGTCAGGACAAAATTCCATTCCTAATCTTAGATGAGTGCAAACCATACAGCCCATAAATATCAAGCCTAAATCATGGCTGTAACTTTCAAAAATGAAACTAGAGAAGCATCATTTTCTGATTAGGAAAGAGCACCAGATAACTACTAGTTTCTAGTTTATTGGCCCGTCCTCTGGCCATTGTTTTTAAGCTGCTGTGCAGTAAAGCCTTGACCTTTTTCCGGTTGCAACAGAATTGTGTTTTGATGCTTGATTTTAGTAAATTAGCTAAAATAAATTAAGATCTGTCCAAACTGCAACTTTCTACATTCAATATTAACCCAGGTATCGCCCTTTGAAAAGTCGGGTTTTTGATGTCATCGACCGCGGTAGTGGCACCATTACCCTATGTGAAATGCGGATGAAAGCAAGGTGGAAGAAACCAAAGGTGTCACTGCCACGGTAGATGACGTTAAAAACCCAACTTTTCAAAGGGAGATATCTCGGTTCATGTTGAACGTAGAAAGTTACGGTTTGGGCAGATCTTAATATTTTCAGCTAATCTACAAGAATCAAGCATCAAAACACGATTCTGTGACCAGCGCAACTGACCCATTGCCAAATCGCTGTTTGACTATAAAATAAGGGGGGATATGCTTTCCTCGTATTCCTTTGCTCCGTGTCAAATAATTTTACTTTATTTTCATCAAAATGTTGTGTGCTGGTTGCAGGCAAATCAATGAGATTAAAGGAACTTTGCCCAAAGACGAGGAGACTCTGAAAACAGCTGAGTCTCAGCTTTCAGAGTTACGGCCACAAGAAACAAGTGTCCAAGCAGAGTTGAGAACCAAAAGGAATGAAGTTGATGAAAAACGTTCAACGATGCAAGCAAACAGATCTCGCAACCGAGTCCTTGATTTTATTCTCCAGTTGAAAGCAGAAGGTCGTGTCTCAGGAATTTTCGGCCGATTGGTATGTACTTGTTTCATGTTATCGTATATCTGTAGGAAACTTATCAAAGGAAACAGCCTTTCTTGAAGAAAGAAGAATAGCAATTTTTGGTCCAGATGATGAATCAAAAATTTTGATAAGTGTAGCACACAAGAACTATCTTGGATTTTGAATGGGACCTATACTATCAGACTAAAGAAGGAATAACTGTATTAGAATGTTTTTCTATCTATTTAGCTGGACCTTAGTTCTCCAAAAACCATTATTTTAAGGGATCCACGAACACTAAATATTCAATCACTGAATAGAAATTAGTTGATCACTGCTGCTTGAATTCAAGAGAGCTGTCACAGAGCTTTAAAGTGTCTTAATTTTTTAAATTTTTTCAGGGTGATCTAGGTGCGATTGATGAAAAATATGATGTTGCGGTTTCGACAGCCTGTGGAGCTCTGGACAATATTATTGTTGATACAATCGAAAATGTCAATCATTGTATCCAAGCACTGAAGCAGCAAAATGTAGGGCGAGCTACTTTCATTGCCTTGGAAAAAATGGAACATCTTCGTCCAAAAACCAAACAAAAAGTCAACACGTGAGTTGGATTTCCCTGTTTTTCATTTGGTATTCACATATTGTGGGTGTCTGGTACACAGCCTCCATCCTGATTTTCGTCGGTTGTAGAAGAAACTTGCACTTATCCTCATTAGTATTCTGCGCCAAGATTTTCAGCAAAGTAAAACGTAAATCAGTGTGGTCTATAAGCCCATGCAGTAATTTAACAGTTGTCACAACAAGCATCTGTGCAAAAATGTAAGTGTGCAATCTCTTAACATGAGTTGATTTTTTATTGCTAGACATTATTCAGCATTTGCAACATTCAAGGTCTAAACTTTCAGAACCAGCATCAACGTTTTTTTGTAAGAGCAAGGATAGGAAAATAAAATTTGTTTCCCTAATAGTTACCAGTAGGTTAGTTTACCGTGGGAGCATTAAATTCTACAGTTTTTTGGTGAAAGAGAAACAATGCATACAGAAAACTTGGAAAATCGTTTCTGTACAGAAATAATGCCTCCTTTGTAGAGGTACCCCACAACTTGTTTGAGCTATTCTGTTTGGTACCACCATCTAAATTCAATATAGCATGTATTAAATGCAACAATGGTGGTGGCAACGCTTTTTCTCTTGGATTCGCCCGCCATATTATTGTGTTGCATAAATCTCAAAAGCAATGGTTGCGCAGTTCAAACCTTGTTTTCTGCCACCCAGTTTTTTCTTTCTTTTTTGATTGATCTTTTTGCCCAGTTGCTGTTGTCAAAAAAAGCCAAGAAAAAACAGCAAGCTTTTCGCACTCAGTACTTAGTCAAATTAATCAGTAAAAAAAATGACTCAACTGACCCATTCCTCTCTTCAAGCATTTTGACAGAATTAATTGAGTTCTTTGAACCTTCCTTTACGTATCAGACTCATTTTTATCACCTCAACATTTTTCAGTCCTGAAAATGTGCCAAGACTCTTTGATCTCATGAAAATTCCTGATGAACGAATGAAAACTGCTTTTTACTTTGGAGTTGGAGAAACACTGGTCGCAAATAATCTAGATCAAGCTTCAAGGATTGCATACGAAAGTGGTGTAAGGCACCGAGTTGTCACACTCAAAGGAGAAATTATTGAACCTACAGGTAATGTAGTGTTTTTATGTAATTTATTAGGTCGGGAAAGTACTTGCTTCAAAAAAGGTTTCCTGTCTATTTCTTTCACTAGCCGAAATCACTAATTCCTCCAAAAAAATGAGAGGAGTAAATGTTGGCATCTGACATTTTTTTTATACGATTATGTGATAATTGTCTTCAAAACGGCACATGACGGTAATTACTGTGAAAATTTTTGAAGTATAATCCCTTCCAAAAACTCAAAGTTAAAGTAATTGAAAGCAACAACCCTTAAAGAAAAAAATTATTACAAGCATGTCCCAACACTGATCGTGATTCTATAAAGTTTAGAATTTACATTGTAGTACATAAATGCAATAACCAAACTTTTAATCCTAAAGCTTTTACACATTCTTTTCTCAGGTACCATGTCTGGAGGAGGCAACTATGTGATGAAAGGTCGTATGGGAAGTTCAGTTAAAGACCTGGAAGTAAGTTCACCCGGAGAAATGAAGAAACTGGAGTCAGTTGTTGAGAAACTGGAACAAAAGTTCCAGACCATACGACAGCAATTGCATGCCTTGGAGGAAACGCAGTCATACTTGTCCCCAAGAATCAAAGCCAATAAAACAAATCTCAACAAATACAATATGGAGTACGAGGTAAGAACTTATATTGTGAAGGTGGATCATCAGTATCGCTTGTCATAGAATCGTGTTTTGATGGTTCAAGCCTATGGAGTAGCAAAAAAGAAAAAAATCTGTCCAAACGCCAGGTTTAATGTCCAATATTAATGAAGATGTAGCCCTTTAAAAAACAGGAAGGACTACTGAAAATGAAGTTGTTGACTGCATGTTTGTGAGTGATAAGCTGCCAAATTCTATGTAATGACAGTTGCAAAGAAGAGCAAATTGCAAAGTATACGTTTATAGGTCCTTAATAATATTCATGTGCTTTTTCCAGATGCTGTCCAAACAAATTCCCCTGCTTAAAGAACAAATCAGCAAACAGAAAGATGTTATAGAAGAAGTAAAAGCAGATCCAAAACAAGTGAAGCAGTTGGAGTCTGTCGTTCAGGTAATTTTCTCTTTTGTAAGAATGAAGGAGGAACAAGGTGCGTCTGTTTTGCATGTGTGTGACTGATACTAATTTTATTTTCAATGTCGGAGCTTTGAATATGTCAGAAAAAACAACCACAAATTCTTGTAAACTAACCTCGAACCAATTAGTGCCGATATCATGTGATCTGATCAGTTGAATCTTATGTCATTAGGTGACAAGTAACAATCTAATGGGTTTCTTGCATAAGAAGAGTTACAGATAAAAAAACATGTGCAAGAAATACCACTTGATAGTAGAAAAATAGAATGAAAACCTCATAGAATACTTTAAAAAAATCTAAAACCCACTTCCTCATACACAATTTGCATAGTTCTTCCTATGTGTTTTCAAATATCCTGTATCTGTGAGCATTTTTTCCTAGCTATCTTTTTTTCCCTTTTTTTTTCTTCTTTTTTTATTATTATTATTTAACCTTACAGTCACCATTTTCTTTTCCCCGCAATTTTGTTTAGTGGATGGGCTACATGATGATATAACAATACTTTTAAGAATTTTTTTGAATTTGATATATGTAGCTTTATTAATTTTGGTTTCTCTTCGGATCAGAAAGCAAAAAAAGAATTTGAAAAAGCGAATGAAGCTGCCAAAGAAATTGAAAACGAGGTGAAAGAAGTACACTCAAAAATCATGGAGCTAACAGAAGGCAAGATGAAAACTGCAAACAAAAAACTAGATGAAGTAGTGAAGAAATTAGACAAAACGAATTCACATGTCAACCAGCTAAGTGTTGGAATCAAAACTGCTGAAAGGTGGGTTTCAACATTAATTAAAGTTTCTATTTTCTTAATGAACCTACTCCTCCTTTTTTTAATTTTTTTTTTTTTTGTGTGCGTCAAAACAGACTTTCGTAAGATTTTGAGACACCTTTTTTCTGCAAAGGGGATTTGTGTACAAAAAGAAAGGAAAGAATGAAATAAAATGAAGGGTTACCCATTATTTTTTCAGTTTAATTCTTAATCTTATTTAAGGTCTAACTGTACTAAGTCAGAAACCCTGCTTCCTCTTAAAAATGGTCCAATCCCGTTTTTTTACCCATTTAAGCCGCGCTAAGGAAGTCCTCTGCTTATCTCAGAAAACCCCCAGAGTTGTATCATTTTCTGTCGGAAACATGAAAAGATCCCTTTATGAGTACCTGTAGTATGTAAATTTACACATCCGTCTCTTATCCTCATTCTCCCTGCCCCTCTTCGTAAAGTTATTTTGCCGCCCTCAAGCGAGAAAGAAGTAACTGTGCTGTAGGTTACCTCACACTCTGCCACTTCTACGCTTACTCCTGTGGCTTTATTGAAGCTGAACTAACAGATATTTTTACATCCTCCTCTCCATGGCATGAGGCCACCCTAAGCCTCTATCTCAGCGGCTCCATAATTTGATATCTAAATGTTTTTAATGAGATAGCATAAACAATAGCACTTGTAACTTCCATTCATATTGAATTATTGATTCATTTCTGAGGCAGTTTGGATGTTCAGTTTTTGTAATATAAAATTAAGTTTTTTTATATTCATTTTTTCCACCATCTACTTAACTACTGTGATATTTCCCAGGAATGCAAAGAAAGCTGAAGACCGTATTGACAATTTAACTCATGAGATCGAAGAAGCGCAAAATGCCATGTTGAAAATGAGTGAAGAGAAAAAGAAAATGGAAGCAGAAGTAACACAACTATTAGAAGAAACTGAAGCCATATCGGTAAGTTAGCTCTCGAAATAAGACAGCCTTTTCACAGCAACAGCGCTAAATGTGCATTGAAATTTTTTCCAGAGAGTATTTACTTGTAATCAGCGTATATAGCTGGGCATACTTCAAGAATGGGCTCAGTATAGGAATAGTATTATTGAAATTGGTTAAGACCCATACCTGTCATACTTTTTCAAATTTGTTTTTAAATAAAGCAGTGGTGAAAATTTACAACATGATGCCAGGGAGGACTAACTCAATTTTTAAGACACAGAGAAATTTGATGTTATGAATAAGAAACACCATGCCATAGAGGGTTAAGAGCTATAAATTAACTTTCTTTTAAATATTGTAGAATAATGTATTTTTATTTTATTTTTTACTTACATTAGTGTATGCAAATGCCACATGTTTTGGCTCAACTTGCTTTTCACTGAACTCCCCAGTTTACATTTACAATTCTACATTTCACAATTGTAAAATTTACTTTTTACAATTATATTGTTATGTGAATGTGCAATGTACTGCATCTTTGGTAACCGATTATTGACATTGTGATTTATTTTCAGAGGAATATTGTGGAGAAGGAAGACGAAGTCAAAGAGGCACAGAAAGGCCTTGCTAGTGTATCCAAAAATTCGAATGAGCTCAAAGCAGCCAAACTCAAAGAAGATCAGAAGGTTGAAACTGTCAATGCCAAAATCAAAGCTGTCAGAGACAAGATTCCTCACTTGCAAAACAATGTAAGCCCAAATTGTTCTATCTATAAGTGTCTTTTTATTTGACAATGCATCTGTCGGAGGCAAGATATGTAGGCAAGTGAATAGACATTCTGTGCGTGAAGTCGCACAGAAATCATGATGGGCACTTCGAAATAGTTTGAAATCCACTTCTTTGCATTCAATTTCCGTTGTTTTTAACACAATTTTCAAATTGACCTTATCTGCAGGCAGTTTTTCTTAGTCGCCGTTTACCAGGTTTGCCAGACAAAGGTAAGATAACCTAACCTGGATAGATGAACTTACAATTTTGCAAACTTTCAAGTTTTTCTATAGGTAAACCTGACCGTTGGCCACCAAGAGGAAGAGCCCGTAGACACAGTGAATGTGAAAAAGCGTGTCCTCAAACTATGCAAATTGCGGGCTAAGGAGAGAATTTCAGACTTTTTGATGTGCCCAAAGTGGTTTTCTTGCTACTTACCTGTTGAAATTCTATTCATTTTGCGGTCTCTCCTGCATGGCAAAAGACCCATCGTGTGGCATTAAACCGAGTTCATTTCCAACACTTGTCGCAACAGTTGCTGTGAGATCAAGTAGGGTTTGCGATGGTGTATTGAACAAAATTTAAGTCAGCCACACTTATAATTACACCGTAACTTAACAGCTGTTGCCTAACTCAGCCATTTTGGGCCGCAAGAAGATAACAAGAACTCTAGTAGGCAGCTCAAAAGTTTTCGTAATTTTTCAGATTTGTTCAGTAATATTCAAGAATAAGAGACACCTTTCTTTGTGGTAAAGCAGCAGAGTATTTTTTTTTTTTTTTTTTTTTTTTTTTTACTACTTCAAATAGCCCTCGAGGGCTAATCCCACGCTTTAAGTCCCATCCCCCCTCAGTCCCTACTGAACCAGTCCCAGGCAACCATTGTTTGAGACCATCAAACTCGGGTCGCCTGGCCGGGAATCGAACCCGGGACCTCCCGATTATAGAGCAAGCGCTACCACCACTACACCATAGGAGGCCGACAACGATAGGATACGAACCAACCATAGGATTTGGCAACTCAAAAATTGACATTGCAATTAAAACCACTCTTGCAAGTCAAAAATAAGGCAGAAACCTCAAGAAACTTTTGTAAAGACTTAACACAATACCTATTGACTTGTGGTGCGCTTTTCAAGCTAACCTAATTTTTGTTTTGTTGTAATAATTGAGGTTTATTCGTTTTACCTTCATAATTTGATTTTCTGTTAGCCATACGTAATTTGCTCACTCACTATGCTCTTCGAATAGAAAATTAATCAATATTCAATCACTTAATGAAGTAGAAATATTTTCTTATTTTCTCCTCATTGATATACTTTAAATCCATAGCTTGCATTATCCTCTCTACGAAACGTTGTGGTAGCATTGCGGTGTTCCATAATAAAATGGTCAATGTGTAATTGTGTTCATGCAAAGTTTTGTTCTCATCTTTAATTCTAGTTGAAAAAATTGTCACTACACGAAATTCCGGATGTAAGCATTAAGAAACAGGCCAAACCAACGAGCCCTCAAAGCAATAATGAGGAAAAGGACAAAGAGACTGAAGAAGAGAACGCCGAGAAAGAAGAGAAAGAAAAAGATGAAGAAGAGAATGAAGAAAAAGAACCAGAGAAGGAAAATGAACTGCGCACTTACACGGAAGAGGAACTGGAGGCTTTCAGTGTCGATGATATCCAATATCGGTTAACGCACTTGGACTCAGAGTTAGAGAAGATGAAACCAAACTTAACTGTCATCGATGATTACAAAAAGAAGGTGTGTATTATTTTATTGTTCTAGCTTGCTTTCATAAAGTTTTTTGCTCTAATAACGTTGCGCATGTTTTTTCTTTTATTTTTTTAAATTTAAAGACAGTTTTCTTGGGAAGTATTTTTGCTTTAGTTGTTAAACAAACAGCCACTGCACCATAGAGGAGAATAAATGTTTTCCCCGCGAAATGGTGTGGACCCAGCACCATTTCTCCACCTTGTTACATACAGTTCGGGCCACTTCTTGGTGTTTTTTTCATTTGTACCAATTGAATCGGTGTCCATATTTCCATTCTGATTTCTGCTATAAATAATTGTTAACTTAATCTGGAAGAAACAGGTGGATAGTGGATAGTTTTGCCATCATTCTTCTGTTAAAATTTTCTGCCAGTTTTACTTTTAATAGTACTCTTTTTACATTTTCTCATTTATTTCAGACGGAGCTGTATCTGAAGAGAGCAGGTGAATTGGATGAAATTAATGCCCGTTGCGCAGAAATCCGTAAATGGCATGAGGATGTCCGGAAACGTCGGCTAACAGAATTTATGGCTGGTTACAGTATTATCACAGAGAAACTGAAGGAAATGTATCAAATGATTACTCTAGGTGGTGACGCTGAGTTGGAGCTTTGCGACTCGCTTGACCCATTCTCAGAGGGAATATCTTTTAGGTAACAAATGTGCACTCTTTCAATTTTTTTACATGATGATATCGAGTACATATCTAAAACTGGACTTGCAAAGACAAGGAGTTAAACTGTCAAATAGTTTTACACCAAATGTCTGGCAACTTCTCTCTACAACAGTAGAACTTTCATCGTCAGACAACGACAAAATTAGTTGAAAAAGCTCGAACTTTCATTCATTATTAAAAGTAAAATAATAACACCAAAATGCAATTTTGGAATTTATTAGTTTATTATTTGAATAAATAAGGTGCTTGACAAAAAGATTAAATTGTAATTATAATCCTGGTAATTTTGTCTGTGGAAAATGAATAAAATTCAAGAAAGCTTTTTATTTTCGTAACTGTTTTTAGGTATGCTAGTATGAAAGGTACCAATATTTGAATCGGTAACCTCGATTCTGTCTAATACATATTCAAGTATTATTAGGGATCAAAACTTGCAGGAATGACTGTACTTAAGCTACAAAATCACCTATTAAAGCATACAAATTTTCATGAAGACAGAGGAGAAAAATTGTGTGTTTTCATCCTTTCATTTTTCTTTAAAATTAATGACTCTAGTGCTTTATTACTCAGCTAATCAGCACTGCTAAACGTTTTTAATGAGAATTATTGAAAGTTTAATTCAGTCTGAGTGAAACCAAACAATCATTTTTCATAGATAAAGCAATTTTAATGAAATAAAAACGGTATAACATGCACCTCCTTCTCTTCTAAGTACTTTCTGAAAATGAATAAATAAAGAAGAATAATTCTTGAAACAGTCCCATCAGAGTCAAACAAATAAGTATCCATTGATCAACCTCCTAAAATGTTCCATTGGAATTGTTCTTCTGTTTCAGTGTTCGACCTCCAAAAAAATCTTGGAAGAATATTTCAAATCTTTCTGGTGGTGAAAAAACCCTCTCTTCTCTTGCTCTAGTCTTCGCATTGCACTACTACAAACCCACGCCTCTATACGTCATGGATGAGATTGACGCCGCACTTGACTTTAAGAATGTTTCTATTGTTGGACACTACATCAAGGAACGGACAAAAAATGCCCAATTTATTATAATCTCGCTTCGTTCTAACATGTTTGAACTAGCTGATACGCTAGTTGGAATCTACAAGACTTATAACTGTACCAAATCTGTTGCTATTAATCCTAAATTCTACTCAGGAAGTCTACCAACTCAGCCACTGCCTGCCAGCCAAGTTGCCATATAAGAACAAGGAGAGAGCAGAGCTAGTAATATTGTGATTTCTTAGCAAGTAAACTATTTTTCTTCTCTTACCTATTTCTTGTATAAAATGGACTTTTGTAGTCTTATGTACAGACTTTAAGCCACCATTCTTTCTTAACTTATGAGTAAAAGTAAATGCTCCTCCACATTGAATGCCTCACCATCACACTTAAAACAAAATCCCCGCGGTATTCTAATCAATTCCAGTAATGCTTTTTTTACTTTTTCGTATGTGACTTAGCAATAATGTCTAATGACGAACACGTTCATACAGAAAAAGCGTCCAAGTCATTGCTTCACTTTGCTTGCAATTGAAAAGCCTATTCTTCTTCTGATCATTCCAATACATATCTTTATATCTGAAATTTGTCATCAGTATGCAACCATGTAACAAGTGTCTGTACTTTTTTCTTTATTTTAGTATGACTTCTATTTCCGGGAAGAACCAGCGCAAATAATAGAAATTAAGTCATTTTTATAAGTTAAAATTCAAGTGAGACTTAGGGGATTGAGTCATCAGATAGTAATAAATTATTTCTCTGCGCACCCTTAATAAAAATCGCTGAGATGCGTGTGTTCTGAATTTCCGCAGAAGCTGGTTCTTCTTTGTCAAACCGAATTAAAGAGCATGATGGTAACTGGGCAATGCATCATGAGAATTTTTTTGTTTGTTTTTACAATTTCCAGTCATTAGCATCGCTCTAAGCTGTGTTTTTGTTTGTGAGTTGACTTATTCAAGGAAAATTAACGAAAAACACAGAAATGTTGGAAATAGAAGCAATTAAAAATCACAGATTTTATTTTCACCTCTTTCTTTTTAATCCATGAAGTAATACAAATATATTTTTTTTTGCTTTAATTGTTAAACGTTTTAAGGTTTAAGACCCAGGTATTTTTACATAATGTTCTTGATGTTGGAAAAAAATAAAAGTAAACATATTCTTTAATATACAAAGATTTGTTCCTCTATCAAATAAATTGAAATTAATTTTTTAGTTTTGTATACAGTTATTTTTTTTTTCATTTCATGTTGTTACTTTCAAAGTACCATTGACGCAAGCAAAAATATGCTGAACATATGGTAGGCCTCCTCCAAGAAAGATTTAGAAGATTGGCGGAATATCCTGAGAATATTCTCTTGTGGGTGTTTCATTTCTCAAAGGAAATTTTCTAAAGGTTCTTAGCGTATTTTTTCGAGAGAGAGAATCATTTGAGAAGAATTTTAAATAGATTTTGTGTGTGGAATATTAAAGTCCTAGACTGTTAAAAGCATAATCCAAGAAAACGCTGAAAATATTTACTTCTTCTTACTCACTGCATTGAAACCCATAGCATAATGGCTGAATATTTTCAGCGTCATGTTCGCCCAGAGAAGGTAAAAGTTAAAAACGTTAATCTTTGAAAACGTTGCTCCCACCCTCAGTGGCACTGACCTCAAAAGCGCTTCTAAGAAACTTAAAAAAAAACCGTGTTCAGTTACAAAAAAGAAACTTTTTTTTTTAGTATTTTTTTATTTTTATATCTCTTAAAACTTACTCAATCCAAAATGAGAAGTAGTGTTGCAACTGAGTATCATTTCGAAAAACTTTGAAAGCTCTGAAGTGTAAGAAATGTTGGTTTCAGTCATACACTTATGAGTACCCCCTCCCCCTCCACTCTACTTCCTCTTAGCTTCTTCAACAAAGCCGTAGATCCGATACCACATAATAATTTTTGAATCTCAAACTTATGACTTAATTTTAGTTCTCAGGAAATTACGTTATTCACCACGGATTTCATTAGTAATTTAACATAGGTTCTGGTACACAATGCAACCTTGAGTACACACAAACGGTCGTATTTGTCCGCACTGAAGGCCATTTACCCAGAAAGTAGAATAATGGAGGGAAAGTTGAGGCTGTGTAAATCCTAAATCAGTTCAACTTTTCGTGAACGTAAACGATATCGCGTCGCATTTAGTGAAGCTCTTGCCTATTTTTTTGGCAAAAGGGAAGAAAGCTGTGTGAAAACCTCTAAAACTCCAAGAAAGAGTGAAAGAAATCCAATGTCTAATGTTCCGTTGGACGCTTCGGTCGGTGACCTATTTTCGAAATCTGTGCAAAACACAACATAACCTGAGTCCTGAGTGTTTTCGAAATGACGTTTGGCGCAGTTTAGTGGAGTCGTGAATTTTTCTCGGAAAAGCACAGGAGAATTCGTGTAGTTGTGGTGCATCTTTGCGTTTTATTTCCGAATAATTCGTGTGATTTCATGCGTTATAATCAACATCGGTCGTGCAGCGATAGCTTCCAATTCTCAGGCCAAACGGAGCATCATAATCTTATACAGTACACTTCATTAGCCAGACTACATAACTGTCCTTTTTATAGTTCGTGAGTGGTTCCCCGATAATATGAGACAATTTTCGTGACAAATTCACGATCCTCTTCTATTTACTGCAGTGGAAGTTTCACAATGTTTTCAGTTTTTGCAAATGGCTATGGATAATCAAAGGTTAGTATTTGGTTAGATCTTCTTTTCTAAAATTAGTTGCAAACCTTTAGTTTCCTTGGGTCATGATTGCTTTGTAGTTTCTGAGACTGTTTAAACCATTTGACTAGTTGAAACTCTTTCTTAGTTTTCTCTTCGGAAGAGACTGTAAACTCGAAGAAGCTTACGCTTCTTCGAGCCAGGAGTCACTGACGGTTACCTAAACACCATCATTCCTTTTTTCTATTGCTGTGGTAGCAGTACTGTCAAACTGAAACTTTGGATGAGCTTCAATCTACTTTAAACCAACTCATTATGAGTAATGGACTTTTTAATATTTCATTAGTAGCAAAACCTGGAAATAAATCACTCAGCCTATTAGGCGCAAATTACAGGAAGGAGTAACAACAAAATAGTTACCCACATGGTTATTTCTACCTGCAAGGCAACAAGGACATTCTCTAAATCTGCAAATATTGACGAATGTCTTGTGACTAGCCTTTGAATGATTTCTTGGAGAGTTCTATCATTCTTTTAGTGAGCCCAGAAAATCTAACCTCACTTTTAATGCTGTAGGAACATCGGTAGACTAGCCGTGTCTATAATATATTACCAATCTCTTCGACTAGTTCTTTACAGTAACCATTGCTGTTTGAAATGTTTTTAAACTTAAATTAAATAATTGGTTTTGCCTCTTTAAATTTGCCTTTGAGCCTTGTGTTGTTTGACATTTGGCGTCATATTTCAAGCAAACCTTACCTAATTGAAACTCAAGTTCTCATGTAAAGTCCAATCATCACATAAATCTAAAGTATATATTATAGGTCCCTATCTCAGGAAACGGCTTCCATTGATGTTTGGAACTAGCATATCCTCTCACAGTGTTCTAAAGTGCTCATATAGTTGATGTAGGTAATATGAGGAATAGGGATGGCAGTTTGTTATGAACAAGCTAATTGGTTCCTATTTTCTTCTTCAAATTTACATATAATGAAACTTGAAAAGAACTGAATTGACTTTACGCTTATGCAAGATATTAGTGATTTCAAAGGTCTATTTTAAAAGTAAGGCTGTTTTCTTGGTCAGAGTCATTTGGCATTCCTCAACAGTCGTGCAGGATTGTGGTGCGTTGTTGAAGTAAACTTAAGTACCTGATATTGTTTATTTCTCCCACTTAACTGAATGGTTCCAAAAACCTCTGAAGGTCATTGATCAGTGGGTGAAAATTCTGGGCATTTCTATGTAAACATGCAAGTCATCAGATAATTCAAAAGGAATTAAACAACGTCAACCACTCGGCATCAGGTAACTTCATTTCCCATTGGTCCCAAATAGTTTACCGAGACAAAGTACCTTTAGAGTGATCTCAAAACGATTCCCAGAAGCAACAGTGGTAAAGCATCTATCATTATATGACCATATCAATGGCCGTAGTGCAAGACCACATACGGACAGGGTAACTCCGCAATCACATATCTCGTTTGCAGTGCCTGAAAATCTTTGCCTCTATGTTTTTTTTTTTTTTTAAATGAGAACAAATTGATATCATTCCTTGAAATTTTTGCAAAATTTTCTGTGCACAGAGAAGAAAGATCACTGCAGTTTTAAAGAATTGCCGTTCAGTAATTTTCCATTTAAAAAATTAAGCCTGACAGGAAGTCTACGACGTCCCAAACTGAATTATATGATTGCCGACTTACACCGTCGATATCTCCATTTTTGACGTTGTAGACTTCCAGTAATACTTCATTTTTTCCTTGGAAAACTATTAGTCAACATAATTTGTTGAAAATTTCCTCGATTTTTCTTCTGTTAGGTAGACTATTCTGTACCTATAAATTTCAAGCTATAAAACTGACTTGCTCCTCTTTGTAAAAATAAACTAGGAGTGATGATTTTGAAACACTGCAATGTAGATACGTGGTGTTGCATTTAAGCCATTGATGTATTTACTTCAGAGCTGAAATAACTGAATTTACCCACCCAGTTAATTTGGAAAATCAATCTTCCTCTTTTAACATGAAGATAGTTTCTCCAAGAATCCAAGAAAATTAATTAACGTATTCATCCAAATTTTGTGAAAAGCCGAATCTCAAAATTAGGGTGGATCCAATCAATTTTTTATCTGACTCAAGGAATTAAGTGCAGATGAAATCAATGTTTTCCTTTTTTTCGTAGTAGGTACCCAAGTAACTATAATCATTTCATTTCTGTTCTCATAATAATTTCTATTATTTCCCACACTCTCAGAAATTTGAGAGTTATTCTATCCGTATAAGGAACTCATTCTCACCCCCCCCCCCTTCTATTTTCTATCAACTGAGCAGAATTTGAATGCAGTCATTTGAATAGTGAACTTGAGTTTGTAATACATTTTTTGAAATAATGAATAACCTATTCTTTTTTTACTCTTCTCGAAAAAAATGTATTCAGATTGAATGAACATTTTTGCCGTCACTTGTGTGGGTTTCTTTTAAATTACAATTCGATGGTGACCAAACTACCAGACCATGTATCACGTTTGCGGTGTTTAAAACAACCCAGAAATTCAGGGAAATCTGCTCCAAGTAACGGAAATTTTCAGGGCTGCTGCTCGTCAGGTCAAACACTCAAACATCCATTATGCACCGGACAGTGGATCGAGTCAATGGTAGAAGTCGGGCATGAAATTCTCGACAAGAATTGTAAAATTTTACGCTTATCTCATCACAATTTTAATTTTAAGGGGTGCTTTTTGCAGAAAATTCTACGAGAAAACCAATGATACTACTTTCAAAGTATCAAAATTTCATGTCACTGAAGATATATGCTTTTAAAGTTTTTCAATCATGTCCGACCTCTCCTATTGACTCGATCTACTGTGCGCCGGCACCGCGCGTTAGCGTTTCCAAGTTTTCGGGAATTTTTGGCCATAAAGGGAGAGCCTCGAGTACTGAATACGCGAGATTTGTGCGCTAGTTCAACGTGAAGGGATTTAAATATTAACACCCATACGCTCATGCCTAGTTTTTCCTGCCTTCTCCTCTAATTTTTCTTATTTACACATGGAATAATTCACAATATTTCCAGGCAGCATGTAAATTGTCGTATTCGTCTTATTTGCAAATTTCAACTTCTCACATACAACAAGTAATTAAGACGCCTCTACAAAGTTTGCATCGGTGTTTTGAAATTGAACTTTTTCTCTTTTCTTACTAAGATATCAAGGGGATTTTAAAATTCAGGGTGGCTAGCTACCGCTGGCAAAATACATTCTATTATGATTCAAATTGGAATCGTCCATCTCTTTTAGTGTAAAACATCGAAAAATTATGCACTTAAGTTTGTTTTGCACAGTGGTACAGTAATACCAGCAAAAGCTGCAAAATAGGTCAGGTATCAATTTGAAAAAGGCATATCTTCACCATACCAGCAAAAGCTGCAAAATTGGTCAGGTATCAATTTGAAAAAGGCATATCTCCACTTTTTTCGTCATTTTTCCTAGGCGTCCAAATTGAGATATCTCGAAAAAAAATTTGGGCCTTCTTACTGATTGTATTGAGCATCTAGATTAATTATTTCACATCAAAATAGCAGTTTTTGACTTGTGTCATTTTTTCGGATGGGCCCTTATGTGTGAATAATTGAAAGTGGAAGTGAGAAACTATGTTCTGCTTCAACTCGATGGATGCAATTTAAGCGGTTCAGAAGTTGAAATAGTTTTATCACGCATTTTGGTCCAGCGCGGTGTCCAAAAGGCAAGTGACTGCAATTGTAATCTTGGTGTGTTTACCGACCTTCTCAGTGGAACGTCCAGTTTCTTTTACTCGATTCTTACCGCAGGAAAATATTTCGCAGAACAATATTTCCACGCAGCATGCAAACCGTCATATTCGACTTATTTGCAAGTTTCAACTTCCAACGTACAATAAGGCGGTGCTTCAAAGTTTGCAACGCTGTTTTTAAATCGAGTTCTCTCTTTTTTCTTTATAAGCTATCGAGGAAAGGCCAAGGAATTTCAGCTGCAGATTTTCCCAAAAAGTCGGTGAATTTTCAAATTTGATTAAACTCGCAACCCTGTGAATGTAATGTGAGCAGCCCAGGAGTTAAAATAGTTTACCAAGCATTTTAGTTTTCAATGATGCCTGGGAACGAGTGACTTTCGTTGTTATCTGCATGTTTTTAACAACTCTCTTAGCGGAACGTCCAGTAAATTTTATCCGGTTGTCCCCTCAGATAAATATTTTGATTTGACTTTGAGATGAGCTGCACAAGTTAGAATATAGCCGCGCCCTTGAATTATCGAAAAAGGGAACGAGAAATCAAGTTAGCCTTCAACTTGATGGATACAATTTGAGCGGCTCTGGAGTTGAAATAGTTGTATCGCAGATTTTGTTCTAGCGCGATATTTCCATCAAAAGGCGAGTGACATCAATTATTGTGATCCATACGTTTTTAATGACCATCGCAGTGAAACACTCAGTCACTTTCATTGGACTCCTCCCCGCAGAGAAATATTTTAATATTGACAATTAATTATATAAGTTGCTACATCTAGAATTTAGCACCGCTCCTGTATTCGTGTGTGTATTCGGGTCACTGCAAGTTTCAACTTCATTTATAATATTCTGGAGCTGCAAATATGGCAACGATATAAGTTAATATATAATTTTCATCTCTCTTTGTAAGAGGTCCGGGAGAAGTCAGGGAATTTCAGCGCCAGTGGCTGGGGAATTTTGAAGTCGAATTGGACTGAGTTTATCAGAAAGGAACCAACCCACATTTTGTAAAAAATTGAGTTCAGAATGTTTTCGAGTTCCACTAGCCGTATATTTTCTCCCGTCAAAAATTGAAAGTTGAAAAACAGAAATTAGTTTGTGAAAAGACAGGTTGAAGTTCTTTTTCTACATTGAGCCTTATGCAGGAATTCTACTTCAAACCTCTTTTTCTCAGTTTCAACATAATGTGGGTTGGTTCCTTTCTGATGAACTCTGTCCAATTGAACTTATAACCCTGAGAGTTTTCTTTACACAGAGCAGAAAATTCACGGAAGATATCAAGAATCGATGTTGAGTGGTTTTCCATTTAAAATTAAAGTCTGACAGGAAGTCTGCAACTTCGCAAACCGAGATATGGTCCTCTAGTTTCATCGTCGAATAGTTATCCTTCATCAATTGTAAAATTTGCATCTTTTATGCATGATTGAAAATTCCTTGTAGCTGCTAACAGGGGTGCACGTTCCTTGATCTGTCTAACAATAAGTTCAATCAAAGAGTGCTTCAGCTAGCCTAAGCGGTGATTTAGTTAAATTTTATGTGTGGGTAATTTTTGGAGAATTCTTTGCCAATAATTACAAAATTAAGGATGCACCGTTTAAACACAGTTTGAATGTGAAATCGTTTAAAATGAAGTACTTATGTGTGAAAAAAAAGGTATCAAGAAAATTTTTTTAAATGCTTCTTCGAAGCTGAGGTACATCAAGTTTCGTCCGAGTTCTATTAAATGATTATCACTTACCTGAATTTCTAATAATCTTTCTAATGTTGTGAACGCAGATCTAAGAATGTGGACCGCTGTGTTAGGGGGTTTTGGAACCTGTGATGGGTGTAGTTTCAACCAAAGAATTCTTGTATGTTGCTTTTTCCTGTGAGTTTTGGGTTTGGGTTATTTTGTCAGTTGAGAGTCAAGTCGAAAAATGATTCTGCTAATTGATAAAATTAATTTCTAAGGAGCGCCACGGATTCTCTGTGTTGAACAATTAACTATTAAGCACTAACTATTAAACTAACTCAGTTTCGTCAATAAATCGGGTGCCCTCATAGGAGCTTATGTTCTACTCCAGCAACCATTTAATGGAGTTTTATTTTCCTTTCCAGATGATCCTCTTTCCTAGTTTTTTCGCTGGTGATGTGCGTGGTTAGCTGCCGACATGTCATCGGACGATGCGAGGCACAGCACAGAGAAGGCCCCGTCTTCATCACCGAAAGCGGTAAAACTAAAACGAACTCCTTTATCTCAATTTGCTTCTATAAGCACTCCCACCCCAAAGCCCATTCAACCGAACATCGCGAATAATGCTGAAAGAGCAGTAATTAGTCCTTTGAAATCAACGCCTCAGCCGGAAGTGGAAGATGTCAGCATACCACGTCCGCCCAGCAAGTTGGTCCGAGTGGCTGAGACTGAAACCTCCAAATCATACTCTACTGCACCCTCCCTAAAGCCCCAACCTATCTGTGATAATAGTTTAAGTTCTCTGATCAAAACCTCCCCCGAAAAGCGGGAAATCCAAGACCCGATCGATCTGATTCTTCAGAATCCATGTATCGCCGCACCAATCAGCGAAACGAATGAAGGAGCCTTAAAAAACAAAGTGTCTGCCCTCAATTCATCCCTAGCTTCAATTTGTATGTACTCTTCATCCGATTCTGATGGTTCGGAAAGTGATAAAGAAGATTTACGAACCTCTGAAGAGATCGTTAAATCCAGCCACGGTTCGAAGCCTGCTGAATCATGTATAAATTATGATACCAATTTAGTGCCTAGTACTGAAGCTTCCGAGCTTTTGAGTTCCGCTGAAGAGTCAACCAGCTCAGAAAATATAGATAATTGTACAAAATCTATCGACAAAAACATTTGTGCTCTGAAAAACAAAAATTTCGATTCCAGCAAGAATTTCAGCGGTGAATCGGGGGAATCGATCCCTGAAATTTTTACAGTAAGTAAGACGCTTAGTGAAAATAAGGGTTCCATTAATCTAGAAGGTACCAATGATAGCTGTAAGATTGCGCTCGTAGAAGAGTCTACATATGATGCTGCGTCCAAAGATAGTCTGATAAGTTGTAGTGCAATTGGAAGTAGCTCCTCAGAGAGTACATCTCGCATTTCTGAGGCCCCCAGTAAGGAATCCATCACCCCAAGTTTGGATCTCATTGCCAGTGAGGACAGAAACTCTGTCACCATTGCAGCAAAAAATGATGACACTTTTACTTACGTCAAGGAGAAGACTACACCTTGCCGAACAGGTGAAGGCGTCAGCAGTGAAGGATTTCTTTTTCCATCTAGGCAGGAGGAAAATTTCTCCCAAGATGCCCCTGTCCCAGAAATGCAGCGAGTTTCAGTTGGAAAGAGTTCGTCAACAACGTGTTATGATAATCTGGGTCTTACTAGAAACGAAAATCTTAGGGATACTGAGATGTCTGACTCTCCAGGCATAGTGATGAGTGACAACCTAAAGTCAAGTATTGGTAACTCTAACGAAACAACCTTTGATTCCGAGAAGATTATTCCAACAGAGTCGGTTGCAGTCTTAACTGATGAGAGAAACGCAGACGAAGCTTTAGTTTTTGAACGTGATAATCGACCAGAAGATGCTGAAGAGATTCGTGCAAAATCATCTGAAATAATAAACGTTGAGAGCGGTTACTCCTCATTAGAAAACATCGAAAAAACAGATCGAAAGTCCCAGGAAATAAATGAAACAGAAATCACCCGATCCACAGTTGATTACTTTGAGAGGCAGAGTAGCCCAGTTATGGAGACTCTCAACTCTTGTGATCTGATACAATCAAAATTAAGAGATGAATTAGTCGAGTCCCACTCCAAAGATTTAACTTCTGTGGAGGGTGCGATTACAAGAAAAGATGGTGCTGTTAATGTTAACCCCGTAGAATCCGAAGCTGCTGAATCCTCTGCTGCCGCAGAAAAAGTAAGCAGAGCTGAGAAATCAGTACATCCCACCCATATCTCAGTGTCAAGTGGAGACGTTACGGAGCAGTTAAATTTGCCTGAAAGCGTCTTAAACAGGCTGTCCTCAGATTTGATTCCTACGAATTCAGCTGACATTCCAAAGAATCAAGTGACATGTGACATCGCACCAGAATCTAAATGTCCTGAAGTCTCTTCTCTGCATTTAAAGAACAAGGAAGACAGTAGCCTTATGTCAACTTCGAGTTCCTTAAAAATCCTCGAAGATCAAACAGTCTCAGAACGAATAGCACAAAAAGATCCAGAATTGAAAGGAACGTGTGATCCTACAAGGAAGGAAGAGCAGTTAAATTCTTCCGATAAAACTATTGTATCAACTCTCAAGTCAGCCATATCGTCATTTGAAAATAGTGAAACAATTGATGACTCAAAATCATTAAAAATCAACAGTAAAACTCTCAGAAGACAGTCTCCGAAATATTCATGCGATCAATTTGACTTTGTATCAAATCCACAGGGTTTAGAATTTGAATCCTCATCAAAACTAGACAAGAACAGCCCAATACCAGACGATTCCATTTTATCGTCAATGCTGAAGATACCTCCAAATTCCTCTCCGCGCTTGCCAGGAATTGGTTCTCTGAAAACATCTATAGGACGCTTTGTATCCGATGCAGTCAGTCCTTCATCAGTGCTAGAATCGCCGGTCAGGGAGGAAATCCCAATTTCATCAGCCTCCGAAGCAGTCGAAATAATTCAAAATATATGCAACTCAGGTCCATTTTCAAACAGTGCTCAAATGTTCTCATCGCCAGAAGTTTCCACTCCTGATCTGTCTTTAGGTATTTGTCCTCCTAAGGTTAATGTGCAGGTAAGCTCGCCCTCTATGTCAATAGGTACTTTAGATCCTTGCCTGACTAGAAGTCCCAAAAGTGGATCAAACTTTCACGGTGAAACTTCAAAGTCATTTAATACTAACCTTAAGTCTTGCTCAGTGCCTAATCCAACAAAAAATGATAAATCCGAAGAGTCGGTTTCATTTTTAGATCTGAACTCTTTGCTGAACTCAGACCTGAGCAAATCCTTGGGGATAAACGTTGAGACATTCCAGTCCCCTTTGGATAAGACTGTGGCTGATCCCAAAGAGCCTTACTTCATGGACTTCAACAAGTCTGCAGATGTTCGGTCAGCTATGAGTGTGTTTGACTCTGCAATTTCATCAGCTACATGTCGGTCAAATGAGGATTCCTCCATAGACAGCGAGCTTTTTGCAACGGCCAGAAATATTGAGGCTCAGTTCAGTTTTCGAGATAAGGAAGATTCGGCTGACTCAGTGCTGGACTCGGATTTCTTGGAGGAACCAGTAGAATATCCAGTTTTTGAAACGAAAGTGCCTTTTGGAGCAGAGACTCAGTTGCCGTACAGAGCTAATTTTTCTGGGTCCTCGCTAACCTCAAAGTCGCAGCTTCATTGCGGCTCGAAAGCAGCAACGCCTCCTCAAAAAACCAAATCTGCTTTGAATGTTGCACCCCTAATCAAAAGTACGCCGTTTGCCTTTTTTCAAGACAATTCAAAACAGCCCGTGCGCAAACCCAAAGCCCCATTAAAAGGTACAAGAGCTGCTCAACCTCCTGCTTTCAAAGCTAGTCCCGCAGTCAGATCTAGAAATCCCAAAACAGCTCCAGTTCCAAAACTCAAACCAATTGTGAGTCCAAGCACCGTTCCAAAGTGTGAGCCAAAAGAAAGCACGATCTCAGTTGTGAAACATCATCCTGAAATAAGAAAAGCTCCAGCCTCGAGGCATGAGCCCAAAGTTAGTATGCATCCACCTGCAAACTTCGAATCCAAAACAAACCCAATGCCGGCCTTCAGGCCTGAAACAATACTTGACTCTAAAATAACTGTAATTCCTGCTGCTAAACCAGAGCCCAAAGAGAGCAGAAAATTAATACCCAGGGTAGAGTCTAAAAATAATACAATAATATCACCGAAAATGGAGCTTAAACTTAACCCAGAAGCTCAAGAAATTCGTGAAACTTCAAAAGATATTGCACTAAGTAATCAAGAGCCCAAAATCGAAACAGCTAAATCGAAAATTGGAATCGCCACTGTTTTTAGAAGTCAATTAGAAGCTGGTTTAAATCCCATCAGTCCCATTGATAACGAAGTATCCTCCCACTTGACGGAACCTGCTACACCCTCACCTACAGCCAATGAAACGGACTCTCAGCCTGTTGATAATCCCCCTGTTATTGCAGAAATAGTTGAACAAGGCCATTCAAGTGAGAAAAAAAATTCGAAGAAGAAAAAATCACATTCTAGAGACAAAAAATCGAAGGAAACAGATATTAGCCATCAAAGCGGTGAAGTTAAACCTGTCAAGATTAAGCTTACCATTCCAAAAAATAGTCTTAATTTAAGTGATCAGTCTTCTGAAAGTCACTCTGCACTGACGCATGGTACTGAACAACCGGCGGCAGAAGAGGAGAATGCTGACTCAAAGCGTATAGTTCAGCCAATGAAAATCACTCGGGCTTTAAGCAATTTGAAAAGAGATAGCAGCTCGTGGAAAGTTGTTGAATGCCCAAACGATCAGCCTGGCTGTTCCGATGATGTGCAGTCAGTAGAACCAGACTCTAAACATGTCAAAATAACAATTTCTCTGAAGTCAGAGCAAAATGAATCCAATTCATGGAAAGTAATTGACAGTAAAGAGAATATCACAGCAAAACACACGAAAGATTCCAAAACCCAAGCGGATCCAGAGCAACGGGAGTTCATTAAACCATTTAAGATAACGAGACGAATTCTCAAGAGGCAGAAACATCTAAAGAATAAAGATACATCTTGGAAAGTTGCAACTTTGAGTGAGTGTGAAACCGAGACTGAAAGTGAGGATGAAAGTCGTTCATCAAGGAATCGCTTGACGTTTCTTGGCCATCCACCTAGGAAATTCAAAAAACACTTTCCTCTTCATAATGCTCGCGCGCTCCAAGATAGAAAAAAACGTATTGAGCCTCCACCCAAGTTTCCATCTTGCACAAATTCGGAATTTTCTGATTCCGAGCTTGAGTCTGATTCTAATCATGAGTCTATTTCCGTCCATAGTTCTTTGAACAAAAGTAGCACCAAAGATTTAATTATTGATAGCCCAGAAAATTCTAATGTGCGGATAGTTACCACAGACACTGGGCTTACCAAGAAAATACTTTTTAAGCCCCTGGTGGAAAAGACCCCTGAACAAAATGTCCCTGTGGGAAGTAGCTCTGCAGATTCTACATCTAGTCAAAAAATAGAAGCGAGAATGACTCGGTCTTCCAGATCTGCAGAAAGCCCCTCTCTCACTCATTCAGTAGTAGAGACTCATGCAGAGACTCTTCCTAGGAAGCCTAATCGCAGGTCTCGCCATGCAGAATCTCCCCTCACTTGTGGAGGAGTACAAATTGTAAGTGACTCCCCCAATTCTCAGGATGATCTTGCATGTTCCAAAGATGAAGAGGTCCTGGCGGATCAAGATGTTGACTCTGTGCAACCTTTACCTGTAGCTAAAGATCGTGGAAGCTCAGTCACAAATACTGACCTGAAGGTCGCCGACCAAAACTCACCAATCAAACTCATCATTAAACCTATCAAATTGACCAAAGACAAGAATTCCGAATCATTTATCGTGGAAAAAGGGCCAGAGTTTGAACTGTGCAATTCACAAAGTAGCTCTCCAAAAATTAGCAATGCTGCAGAAAAAGACACTGAAGTTGAATCCATCAGTGGTAGTAGATTGACCCGGAAAATGCGCTCTCTCCAAAATCTAGAAACAGAGAGTGATTCAGGAGAAACTCAAAGTGACGTAAATACACCGTTATCAACCGTTATGACGAATGAGGTGCACTCTCATCGTAAGAGTCGTTCCAAAAAACCTGATTGTAGCTTGTCAACACAAGAAATTAACGTTTCTCAATCGCCTGGAGAGGGAAGCACCCACATAAATTTGAGCGACAGTCCAAGCAGATTACGTATAAATCGCTCAGCAAAAGTAGCCTCTCCATCAGAGCATGTTTCCGACCAAACTAATTTTGACCCTGATGGGAACTCTTCGAGCAGATTAGACAGAGGAGGCTTTGTGAAAAGGAACGTCTTTGTTACACGAGATAAGTCTCCAAAACTATCAGCAAAGAACTCCGAAAGTAGAGAAGAAGTTATTTGTAAAGCGGAAGTGGTACCCAGCTCTTCCAGCCGTGATCAAGATGGAATGTCTTCTTCAGACTCACTGGTAATCATCACAGACGCTGGAGTGCCCAAAAGGATAAAAATCAAACCTCTGTTACCTCTTGATGAAAAGTGTGATCCCTCCGATGAAGATGCACCCAAAGGAAAAGATTTGAAACGTCATAGCAAGTCTTCCAAGAGCAAAAAGCACATAGTTGAAGATAGTACCTTTGAATCAGCTTTTACATCCTCTGAAACCTCATCTGGTGATCCAGCGGCATGTAAAATTAGCTCCCCTGTGTTAGATGATGCAACAACACTTGAGTCGACAGCTGAGGTAGATGAAACAACTCGTCTCACGCGTTCTCAGTTAAAATCCGCAAAAGGAATTGAATCAGTTGAAGACTCAAAAACCTCATCTCCGAAAATAAGACAAGAAGACCTTCGGAAGACCAGTCGATCATCGAAGATTTCCTGCAAAAGTGGAACTGAGGGTGATCACACTGAAAGTAACCCCCATCTTACAGTGAACACTATTTCTCATCTAGAGAATGTACCACCTCTTATACCTAATGTCAGCAGTCATCAAGGAAGTAACCCCAACGCGGAAGTACCTAAAAAGAAAGTTGGGAGGCCTTCAAAAAAGAAGAAATCTCAAGCTTTGCCGCTCCTGGATGAAAATGCTCCTCGGGTAATGGAGGACAGCACCCTAACTTCCGTGGATCTTAATAAAATTTCAGACCTAGGTAAAGAGAATGAGACAGAATCTGCTGCTAGTAAGGGTATAATTGAAGTCCAACCCTCTTTAGTAACTGCTAGTGGGTCCAAAAGAATCAAAATTAAACTGAGAGCTCTTGCAGCACCTCCATCTGATACAGAACAGAATCTTGGAGACCATTCACAACAGATGCAGAATCTTGCCTACAAAAATCCTGTCAAGGAAATTAATAACGCCAAAAAAGAAGGATGTGAAATTGTAACTTCAAAAGAACCATTCAACATCAAAATTGATTCAAATAGCCAATCCATAGACGAAGAACCTAACATATCACCAATTTCAAAGGATTCTTGTAAGACAATAACTAGTATGCCACCGAAATCTTCATCTGAAGATAATTGTTCAAAACATGACGTCAAACTAAATCTTGAATCGGAAAATCTCACCTCCCATATAGCTTTTGATTCCGGAACAGAGCATCTGACAGACAAGAAATCTAAGTCTAAAAAGAGTGATAAAAACTCGAGCAACCTAAAAGGTGAAACCTTGTCAGTTGAAAGTCTAAACTCAGATGCAGAACTAAGTGCAGACACCCAAGAAATAACTATGCCAACAGGTAAGAAAGTGCCTCATGAAGCTCAAAGTAGCTGTGACTTACCGTTGAAGTCGTCCAATTCAAAAATTGAGAAAGATTCTGATGACACGTCGTTAAAAAGGTACACAACTCGTAAAAAAGGAAAAATCAATACAGATGACATCAGTCCGTCTATGAATAAATCAAGTGACCCAAAAGTGGATAACAGTATCAAAGGCCCAATGTCAGGAAATAAAGAATCTCCAAGAAGAGGGAGGCCAAAGATTAAAAAATCTGTTAATCCTGATGCTGAGCGCGACCTTACTTCGACAGAAAATACTCAAGTTGAAAACAAAACAAGTGCCCTCATTACGACCAGTAATGATCCTAATGTGAACTTGAAGGAAACTCCTCAAGAAAAGAAAAAACGAAAGCGGCGGAAGAAGAGCCCCAAATGGACACCAGGTAGACGTAAAAAACCTACGAAGAAAGTAGACAAAGTCGCCCCTGGAACTACGACGCTCATCTTAGACACTCAATTGGACGCTCACCTTTCTGAAAATCTAATCACAAATGTCACAAAGTTTGCCTCTGAAAAATTAGAAGCTGAAGTTCCAAGAAGTGAATCCATCGAATCTCAGCACTCTAAAAAGAACGAAATTCTCTCGGAGGAAGAAACCTCTTCTGATGTCTCCATCTCGCTCTCTAACAAGACTGAAGCTTTTACCAGCAGTCAACAACCAATACCAGCAGCGCTTTCTGATAACAAAGAAATTTTGGAATTTAATTTGGACAGAGGTCAAAACCTATCCAGCACATTTGATCATACAACTCCTGAATGTGCTGTGCACGTAACTCCAATCACTGGCGAAGAACTGTCAAAGTTGAAACCCACGGAAGTTTCGGAGCATGACGAAACTTCGGAACCAGCTCTACTTATAAACGAAAATCAATCCGTGCAAAATCCGGTCATCAAACCAGTATCAGACATACTTGATATGCCTAATGTTGACCCTGTCACACAAATGTCCGCAGACGATTCAAAGACCCCTGCAGAAATAGCATGCAGAAAGTTTGAAGGTGAACTCGGAGATGAAAAATCTTTTGATCTCATAAATCAATCATCAATCGATGATAGTCCATCCAACATCTCCCAAGATGTCTCTATAAGCCTTGACCGGAATGAAAATATTTGTGAAGATATAGAGATATTGACTAAAACTGAAATTCATGGTACTTCTAAGGAATCACCTCAGGTACCTATTGATGCAGCTGAGCAGGTGAGCGAGTTCAAAGCGCTTTCTGTCACTGAAAATAAAGAAGAAAAACTGTCGGATGTTGCAGCAATCGGTATAATCTCGAACTCAGAAAATTCGGAGGTGCCTCTCAACAAGTCAGAAAGTACTGAAGTGCCAAGTGAGGAACTGTACCCCTGCGAAACGATACAAAATCAGAAACAGAAAAGTCGAAAGAAGAAGGGAAAAAAGAAGATCAGTAAAAAGTGCAAAGTTTTCGAGGAGCCTGGAAAAGTGAAAGGAGTTGTGCCTCGATTAGAAGCAGCTGTCACTGAAGAAAGCACAGCTATAATTAGAATACTTCCAGAAATTTCAGTCGTGCAGAAAAGTCAAGAAGAAAAACTTGTACAAGATCAGTCAGAAGAGTCATATTTTGAAGATCGTCTAATCATGGAGAAAGTAAAAGATCAACCAGAAATGCAAGTTGAGGAAAACTTAATGGACAGCCAATTGAAATTTCAGTCAGAAGGAGCTACGATGAATGAAAGCATCGGAGTAGAGGAAAGAACATCCCATTTAGAAGAATCGGCTGTCGGGAAGAGCCATGACATAGAGGAAAGTGAGCAGCAATTGAAAACAGTGGTTACTTTAGAATTACAGAGCAGGGATAAGATAGAATCTGAAGGAGAAGCAGCGATTTTTGGGGAACATGATCAGAAAAATGATGACCCGTTGACACCCTCAGTTATTGGAAAAAGACCAAAAGATACGGAGTGTGACGCTCAGTCTTCAGTATTAGGTGAAATTAATAAAAAAGTAGAAGAAGCAGGATCTCAACCACCAGCGACAACCAATAAAGAATGCCTAAACTTTGCAGAAACAATGCCTCAATCTAATGTAGTAGCGGTCGTAAAAAATTGTAAAGAGGAGGAAGTAGAAAAAGTTTTGAAGAACGAACAGCAGTTTAAAGAAATAGAACAGCAGTCCCAAAATGTGGCTGGCGAAAAAGATTATACGTTGAAAGAGAATGTTCTTGACTCAGATATTAGTTTGAACGAAGGAAATAAAGCATCTCCTGAAGTTTGTTACTCTGAGCTCCCGCTTTCTCAGCCAGAGCCGTCCTATGAAAGTGGATCAAATAACACTCAGGAGATATCCAAAGAGACAGTGAGTATTGGCGGAGAAACTTTTGAATTGAATGAAGCAGATACTGAGTCTTTAACTTCCGCAGGTGTAACAGAGGGGATTATTCAAAGTACAGAAGATGGTTTGCCAATGCAGGCCAGTGAACTCATCGCTGAATCTGTCCCTGAAAGATCAAGTACCCTCCTAGAAGAACAACAATATTCGGCATCAGGAGACATCACAACCGCAGAGTTGAAAAAAACTGAAACTCTACCAGTTGCACCCACCGTAAACAAGGAAAATGAAGCAACGGAAAGAATTACTGAAGCTGCTGTAGAAGAAAGTTTCAGGAGCAAAGAAGAGGTTTCGAGCATAGTAGCTGAAAATGGATCCTTAATCACTGACATGGAAGAAACAGTCTCTGAAGTTATGACTGAGGAAACTCCTGAGTGTGACATTGCCAAAAAAGATGAAAAAACAGAATCTCCAGGAAGTGACCTAGCCCTTGCTGAAGAAAACGACAAAATTGTGGTGGAACATCTCCTCGGAGACAAAGAGGAAGCGTCAAGTCTTGCGGTTGAAACTGGAAGTTTGATAACTGATGTATCCGATATCTTGGCAATAGATTCAGAAGAAATTTCTGATGCTGAAGCATTCCAAAAAATTGAAAGTATCGGCATTGAAGCATCCGTAGGTGAAGAGATAGTAGCCCTTCGACAGCCTCCAGTCGCCGATTGTAGTGAGGAAAGTGCTCAAGAAACCAAAGATGAAGTGTCTAGTCTAAAGGCAGAGGTAGGCAGTCCGATCACTGATGTTGTCTCAGAAATGATCGTGGAATTGGAGACCATTGAAAATCTAGAGCAGGAAAGGAGTCATGAAGTTGTACTCACAGACGTAAAAGATGAATCCTCCTATGTTGAAATAGTTGAAGAAGGCTGTGAGCTTGTTCCCGAAGACATAGCAAGAGAAGAATTAAAAGACGAAGTTTCAAGCTTAATTGTTGAAACAGGAAGCCAAATCGAAGATATCCCAGAAGTCTCGGAGCTGGAGACTCAAGTCTGCGCCAATCCATTAAGCACATTTGAAGTTCCAGGCGAAGCTTCTGAATCACTTGAACTTGAATGCTCTATGTCAGAAGATGCTCTAGAGGAGACATCAAGCATACTTGTTGAAGCAGGAAGTCAGGTCACCGATCTTATCTCAGAACCCTCTGTCTTTGATCTAGATAGCCCATCCAGTCTGGATTCATTAGATGAAGAGACCCCAGGTTTTGAGGTCTCCGACTCCGAAGATGAAGCATGCGCTCTCCTTCGAGAGCGTCAAAAAGTAGAAGAAATTGAGACTGGCGCTATTCTGGAAATAGTTGAAACAGCTGTTACTGAGTTATTATTTAAAGTCGTCGAAGAGATGAAAATTGATGCTAAAAATTCTGGAGCCTGCGAAGAACGTGAAATTGGTGAAGTGACTGACGATCAATCAACCTTCAGGTCAGTGGCTCCTCAGGCTGAAAAAATAACCATTAGTTCGAACATACCTCCAGTGGCTGAGAATGATAATAAAGAATGCATAGCTGATGTAGAGCTCATGCCTCAAGGCACGGAAGAAATTCAAATTTCAACTCTTTCAGCTCTCTCTTCTTCAGAGGCAGTTATCAATGAAAATTCAGATAATGCATCTGTAAGTGTAGAAACCGAAAGTCGCATATTAAGAACTGCAAGTTCATGCTCTGATAAAACTAAGGTCTTGCCAGAACATGAAAAGAGCGTATTAGGAAGTGCGGAAGTTCTTGATCAAATTGTTGAAACAGGAAAGGCGATAGAATCCGAACAGGCCATTATTGAAGATAAAGAAGTTACAACGAACTGTTTGAATGAAACTAGCGAAGATAAAATTCATACTGAAATCTCTTCAACGCCGCAAGTAAGTTTAGAGGTCATAGAGCCTGCAACTACTCTTACATCCTCGACCTGTATTGAGACTCCTAGCAAAGATTCTAGTCCTATCACAACAGAACCAGCTAGTTCTAAGTTCAACGAAACCTCAGCAAGTGAGGCCGCCAAATCCAATGAAGCCAACCCAGCTCTAATGATCGCTAGCATGGAACATGTTAACGTTGGTAATGCAGCCGGTAATCTAAATCTAATGCCAAGCTTTCCGAGCGCTGAATCTGAAGAGTGCAATATTGTGTCAGAAGGTACTGATTTTAGACCCTCAGAAGTACAGTGTAACTCTGCATCAAGAATTTGTGAAACCGAGCAGTTTTTGGAAACTGACTCTGTAGGAATTGATGTGCCTATTTTACCAGAAACAGCAAATGATTCCACGAGACAAGTCTGTTCCGTCATTAAGCCTCCAGAAGTAGAAGCTGGAAACAGTATTGTTAGTTCTGGTAGTCAAGATAATAGTGCAACTTCAGTATCTCAATCTTCACTTGGAACTGTTCCTGTTGATCTCTTAGAACCAAAAGAATCCCTACCAGTCACAATAAGTAATGTTACATATGCCGCTGATGATATTGAAAGCAAAGTAGATGAAGGAAGAGAAAGTGCTTCATCAAAAGAATTGTTGGAGTTAGTTGACACACAAGCCAGTGTACATACTGAGGAAAAAATTGATAAATCAATCAGCACCAGCGAAAATGAGACTGATAACTTCCCTACTCCATCCATTGAATCCAAATTGACCATCGAGCAGCATCAAAGTATTGAATCTCCTGTAGAGAGTCACCCTGGAAATGATTGTCTAGAAGCAGATTCAGTTGGAGAATCTGTTGAAATTTCAGCCCCGTTGAAATCGGAGGTAACAGCGCAAGTATCGAAGAGGAGAGGAAGACCACCGAAACGGAAACGTCCCATCAAGATAAGCCAAGCAGAAGCCCCAAATATTGCATGTTTAGGTGAGAAAGCAGTATCTATCGAAGCAGCGAACGTGAAGCCCAGTGAAGTGTCAGTTGAAACATGTAGCTCCCCGCCGCCAGCTAAAAGATTCTTGTTTGAAAGACCCAAAACTCGCCGTTTTGCGAAAGCAGAGCCAATTAAATCAGACGGCATACAAAATCAGAACAGTGCAAAAGAAACAAAATTTGCTGAGAAAATACAATCCTCATCAAAACTCAATACTGGTACCTCTGTATCTCCTACTGAAAGGCCACATACCCGTAGACGCACATCAGAATGCGCAATTGAGTCCGAAGTGACATCTGATAAGTTAGAAAAGGAAGGATTAAATGACTCAAGCCCTGCAAGAAATTTGCCCGCTCATGAACCTCAAACATTGGAATCAAAGCCTAAACGTGGAAGGCCCAAGAAGACAAGACCCTCCTCTAAATCGCAAAGTGAATCTGACAATGTCAGTGATGGGTCTCTTGACACCTCAGCTTGCTCTCAGCCTGAAAATCCTGAAGTGATGGACTCCGATGTGTTAGCCGAGGATGCTAAACCAAGGAGAGGAAGAAAAAAGAAAGGAAGTGTTACTACGGAAACATGTAAAGAGCTTCAAATAAATCTAAAACAAACAGAACCTATTGTTTTGGCGCCTAAAAGTTCTTTAGAGAGTTATCAGTCTAAAGAGTCCGTAGTATTCCTTGAAAAAGCTGAAAATTTTGATGAAAGTTCTAAAGATTATGCTCAACCTAAGGAAGAGTGGAAAAAGAAAAATACCCTTCCTTCAGAAACCGCAGAAAGCAGAGCCGAAGAGCCGGGCAAAAGTAAAAAAACGGGAGCATCTGATCCTCAAGAATGTGGTAAGCCTGACGAAAGGATTGTCTCTAGTCCTGAGTTGGAGGCAGATGTAATCGGTAGGGAATGGAAGGAAAACCTCGAAGAAAACAGAGAGCAGTTAGGTGAAGCTTTCTCTGATATTAAATCTAGAAGAGGCCGGCGTAAAATAAGTTTTAATGAAAATCCAGCAGCATGTGAACTTAAAATTGCATCGCCACAATCTTCTAAAAACTCCAAGAAAGAAGACAGCGCCTCCAAAAATGAGAGTTTAACGGAAGTTATCGATGTCCCTGAAGACAAACCCAGGAGAGGAAGGCGCAAAACAAGTGCTAGCTCTACAGACACTGAGGCACCTAAAAATGATGCAATGGAGAATGAAAACTTGGTTGAACTTGAGCTTCCTAGTACCAATGCAAATGAAGATATTGAAGGGTCACGTAACACACTAATCTCAGACAGTAAACTCAGGAGTGGTAGACGTAAAATAAGTGTTAGCTCAGTTGCTCAGTCTTCCGTAACTCAAAAAGTAGACTCTGTATTGACAAGTCCTAAAGATCAACCGAGAATTCAGCCAGCCTTAGAATGCACACCCAGGAGAGGAAGGCGGAAACTAAGCGACCATCCTATAGACAGTTTAAGTGGACCTGTAACTCCAAGTCCAGAGGAGAGTGATACTAGCATTGTCAATTCCAAAAAGACTAGTCCTACAGACACTACCTCCAAAAATAATAGACGTAAAACAAGCGTTTCTTTGATGGAAAATAGCGTACCTGAATCACAAGAGATAAGCGACTCAAAAGTACCACAGGGATCCGATGTTGAAACTTCAGGGATAAAACTCCGCAGTGGAAGAACACGGTCAAGTGCCAGTCTCTCTGATAATACCCCTGAAAAAATCGACACAACTCTGTCAAAAAGTGCCACAAAATCTGAAACAAATGACCAGCCAGATTTGAAAGCTCAAATTGCAGAGACTAAGCTTAGGCGAACCAACAGAAAAATTAGTTTCACTGAAAATGTACCTGAACTTTCAGATGTTCAGCAAAGTATTCCTAGTGAATTGGAAACTTCTTTGTCAGGAGATTCTGATTGCAAATTACGCAGCGGAAAAAGAAAAAATAGTCGTTCTGATAGCCTTTCTTCAGAAAAAATGGACTCTCCACGTACTTTTTCTGATAATTCAACCGCTCAAGTATCCGGAAGAATGTCATTAAGAGGAAAACGAACATCTAGTGGAAGTTCCACCGACGGAAAAAATGTTCCCTTAGTAGCTGAACTCCAAAACTCAAAAAGTAAAAAACCAGTAAAATCTGCTGCAACTGCCGAGGAGAGGCCTAAAAAAGGTAAGCGAAACAAATTAGAATCTAATCATACGGTAGACAAAATAGATGTTAATATTTCTGAAGACAATCTAATCTCAGAAGGACCAAGAACTCGTCGTCAATCTTCAGGAATGCAATCCGAAAATTTTAAACCCCTCGTCAACAGGAGAAGGAAAATGTCTGTCAAAGACAAAACAGAATGTCAGGCAATGGAAACTGTCATTTCACCAGGAAAGGCAGAATCAAAGAAGGATCAGCCAACCACGAAGCTGCGAGGAAAATTGTCCCAACAAGCCGCTACTTCATTGGAAACTCCTTTAAAATCAACAATAAAAGATATGGAACTGAAAAATCACAGTGATGAGGAACCAGCTGGTGTCACTGCTTCTGTTGTGGCAAAACCCTGGTCGTTTGATAGAAGAAAATCAAAAACTAGTTCTGAATTTGAAGAGAGGAAATCAGAAGTACCTTTCGACTCAGCTTCAAAAACAAGTGACATTGAAAATTCCACAGATAAATCCAAACCAAAAGTTGATTCTGAAGAATCAAGCTCAGATTTTGATGTGTCATCAGACAGCGATGACGATGAAGACTCGGAAGAAACGTTGTCTGCCTCAACCAATGGGAGTGGTAACTCAGACCTAGATATCTCATCAGACTCGGACGATGAAGAAGGTGGTCGAGATAAAGTCCTTCCCAAAAAACGAGAAGGTTCTATGTCACCTGAAAGTGCAAGTGACTCCGATTCCACCTCTGAATCATCTTCAGACAGTGACGATGAAAGCCTGGTGTCAAGTCCTGCCTCTCCCAAAAGGACAACTCCAATCAAAGATATTGTAACAAAAAAAGACGAATCAGAGGAAAAACCAGCCAGTAACACTAAACTGGTGTCCTCAGCCAAGTCCACCACTAACATCAAAACAGCATCTCCGTCCAAGTCTGTCATTAATACCAGAATAACATCCCCAGCCAAAAACATCCTCAGCACGAAAGTCGAAACTCCAGAGAAACTGGCTCAAATCAAACTTTCAGTAGAGTCACCTGCCAAACCACCTGAAGATGATAGCTCCAAGTCTTTTCGCTTTTACAGCGTCAGCTCTGATTTGAATCTCTCTTCAGAGAGTGATGAAGAGGACAACAAGCCTTCACAAACCCCAATTAAAGCTGGCAAGAGTCAAAATGTAGGGTTGAATCTATCATCAGAAAGCGAAGACTCCTCATCAGAGAGTGAGGGAGAGCCCAGTACATCCGCAGCGTCCGAGGGAAAATTGAGCACCCCTAACACAACTGCTGATGACAGCTCGGTGAACCTGACCGCAGAAAATGTTTCTGAAATGGTTCTTTCTGCTCAGTCAGAAGATATCGTTGACGAAAAACCAACAGAAGATGTTCTTCAGGAAATCAAGACTTCAAGCTCTGATCAAGCTAAGGACAGCGATTCACCTCTCAGTATTCAAACGAATGCTGTTGAACCCTACGCCGTCGCTGAGAGCTCATCAATGCCATCTTCTAATGAAGTACAAACCCAAGTAGTTGACCCAAACCAAGCAGCAGTTCAAAGCATTTTACAGTTTGCCGGTAATAGCGAAGAAACGTATTGCCCTGAAGAAACGCCCACAGGGCTCATCACTCCATGTCAGCCAGCCCCGGAATTGTCTCACCCTATCGTTGAGCTGAGTGAAGTTGAAAGAAAGCTTGCAGAGGCCAGTGAATTAATTGCAAGTCAGACATCATCCCCATTTGTTGACGCTGTTTATTTTGGGAGGCAGAAGGAAATGGTCCCAGGGAATGCCACATCCACACCCGTTACACATCCTATCGTTCCCACAGGAGACTATGAGCTGGACAACGCAGTAAGATCCATAACGTTTGACAATACATACAACGAAACAGATTTCGCCGTTTCAATGTTGCATGAAAGCTACAGCATGGAGTATTACTCCGCTTCTGAGTACCAAACTGCTCCAGAATTTGGAAATTCCACAAATAGCTCCAAAGTTCCACCGCTGAGCGCTCCGTTTGAGCTTGACAAGCAATTAATCAACGAAACATCCGCTGCAGTGTCAGCTCTAGAGTCGGAAGTATTTAGTATTGAAGAACCTGTATTTGAGATTCCAGTGGTTTCAAGTATTGACAAATCTTCGTATACAGATAGTCCCGTGTTTAAGTCCTCAGGAGATACTGCCAAACAGTCTGCTGAACCAACCATATGCTCAAAAACAGTGGTCGCAGAAACTTTGGCTTCCAAAGCTATTGAAATTGAAGCAAAAACTGATCATTCAAAATTATCCTCTGAACCTTCAACAAACCTGTTGACTGGTGCAACTGAAATTTTAGTGGCTAAAACTTTGACTGGAACTGAAAGAGTTGCAGATGACGGTCAGGTAGTTATGGGCTCAACAAGCCCCGAAAACGATGAAATTAATCAGCAGACTCATGACGGAGCCGTTAACACTGAAACGCTACCTGGCATGATTTCAACATCCATTGTGCCTTTGACTGACTCAGCAACTTTAACAGAACTTACAGAAAATCAAAAGTCGGTCACTGAAACAGACACACAATTTCAGCAACAGTATGATTCAAAAATGGGGATTCCTGAAACAGAAGATCTTGCCAAATTTGACCTTTTAAAAGAATCTTCAGCTGAAAAATCAACTTGTGAAGTGCTCATGAAGAATCCCACAAATTGCTCAAAACTCCCTTGCAAAGATTCACGTTCACAAGAATTCACACCAGAAGACAAAGGAGCTTTAGCTGTCCCTTCCATTGCCTCCTCGGGAAGCGAAATTCTCCAGCCAAAATCACCGAACACTCCTGTAATTATTGCAGAAACTTCAGCAGTTATCCATTCACCTAAAACTGACACAGCTTTGACTCATGTCATTGAATCCCCTGAGAAATTTCTACCCAAAATTTCTCTAGAACAGGCTGTGGCTGCAACTTCGACCGTGTCTCGAATTCAATCGAAATTGGAAGCAGAAACAACCAAACCTGTAGAAGCCGGCATCAGCTCAGCTGAGTCTCCAAATAAGTTTTTATCGAAAATTTCCTTAGAACAAGCTGTTGCTGCCACCGCAGCTGTATCTCATGTGGTCCTTGAAACCGAACCTGAAATTACAATCCCCTCTGTAGAAACTTCTCATCTAAGAACGAAGTCACCTGAATCTCAATTTAGAGAATGTCTGCTGTTAAATGAAGATGTGTCGGAAAAATGTGCGACAAATCCCAATGATTTACACCTAACACCCTCCGAAAATATTGCGGAAAATGCGAATGACGTAGGCTCATTAGACATTATCAAATCCCTAAAAACAAGCACTCCATCTTCAGTTTCGAAAAATATATCTGTTTGCGCATGTCCCTCTCAACGAGCAATGGAACTTGAAATCGGAGAACCATCAGTCGGCATATCTATCTCGCAGCAGGGAAGCATCGCTAAAGTTGCAGAGCAGCCAATTTGTGAACCCGTCTCAGTCTTAGAATCATCCTCAAAGACAAAGCAGAGTGAAATTTTCTTATCAGATATTCCAGAAAGAGATACAGAGCCACTGTCCGAAACTCAGTCAAAGAGCAACGCACCTGATGAAATTCAGACAGAAACGCCTGCATCATCTCAACTTCAATCAGAAATCATACTCAACGCGAACCCTGAGCCAATTTCCGTTTCCTTTGTTGACCACCTTGCGCAGCAAAATCATGAAAACTGCTCTGTTGAAATTCAGAATAAAGTCACCAGGGAAAGTGTTAGTGAACCAACAACCTCCAGGTCTCAAACAGAGCTGCTATCTGCAACCAAAACTGATATTACTAGTAGGTTAAGACCTGACTTGCCTAACTCAAATACTGATTCCCCTTGTGTTGCATCACCAAAGAACCCTCCGTCAGACTTTCTGTCACGAAGTGACATGCCCGTCGAAAGTGAAGCATTGCAAACGATTTTACCCATTACAACGAATAAGGCTGAGCAAATAGAAAATTCTTGCCTAGAAGCAAACGCACTTGCTGAAACTCAGCCAGATTACTCAGCAACTCTCAGCAAAGTGAGTGAGACCAAATTGATCGCTTCATCAGAACCCAAAGTTTTAGTCGAAAGTCTGACCGAGGATGCCCCACGAAAATCGACTGCGGTTACAACTGCAGCAGAAGAGTCCTCAAGTGATTTACAGCCACCTACATCAGAAAACCTCATCAAATCCCAGCTTGAGTCCGTACCATTAATTAGTACTGAAACAAATGAGACGTCAGCCGTTCAATCCCAATCGAGAGAATCATCACTTGAAGAAATTTCAGACACTCCACCGGCCCAACCTGCCCATAAGGTGAATAGGACTTCGTCAGAGAAAACTGTCGTTCTTCCTTCAGTCCTCCAAGAAAATACTATCGCTAAACAGTCGTCTATCACCCAAGATTGCCATACTGCGCGTTTCGAGCCAAAACTGGGTCCAAATTCAGTGGCCAAAGAAGAATTAATGGAACCTCCTGTTGCAGGACCATCAACAACATCGGCTTATTTTGCATCAAGTGCTGAGCTAGAAACTGCAGAAACTTTGCAACAACTTTTAAATGCAACTGAATTGCAAGTTGGAAGTATAGAAATGGATCAATTTTCCAAGAATGAGAACAAGAACCTAGACCCAGAAAACCCAACCACTATGGAGCTAGAAACAGCCATAAATGAGCAGTCATCCACAGAAGTTACTGGGCATCTTGAGACGATGGAAAATGATGCCAATGTTGAATTTGAACCATTTCAGTCAAGTGTTACTGAGCCTGAAAACCCTCTGCATTCCGCTAACATCAATTTAAATCAGGCCTCAGTAGAAACTTCCTGTTGCGATGCGAATGTTAATCATTCAGAACGCTCCACCGCAGTTATTAAAGAATCCTCGAGTGAAAGCACTGCAAACATCTCAGAAAATAAGCTGCCATCGGTTAATTCAGATTCAGAGAGTGCGAAGACTAAGAACTTATCGATGGAAACTCCCAACTTTGAAGCTAGCACTGATACAGAAGAATTATTTGTCAACATTGAAGCAGAGATTACGTGTAACAGTAACACAAAAGCCTCTGAAAATCCGGAACTCCTCACTACAATCCATTCCAAATTTGTCGAGCCTGAATCCACAAATATGTTTGAAAATCCTGTTTGTCTATCCACAACAAAAACTGATGAGAAATGCGGGAGTGCTCTAGATGCTGATATTCACGGAGAAACTGATTTTCCAAAGCCAGAAACCAAATCGGACACGGGTTCTCCCACGGTATCAAATTTTGTTGAAAATCCATGTTCTTCACCCGAAGAAACACAGGAGTCACTGAAGGGAACCAAGACGATTGCAGAAACCAACACATCCCAGATCAACTCTCCAGCCAATTCGCCAGACGAGATTACAGCACATAATGTGGATGTTTCTGAAAATACTTTCGTGAAGGAACTCCTTGCTCCAAGCATTGAGATGAATGTCGAAGGATCCCCTCCTTCTGTACATGACGATGCTGAACTTGCATTTTCAGTTTCAGATTCGGCTCATCGAGAAGTGGATCTTCAGTCTCCGATCGTTGTGCAGCACGAACAAGATGCTTTCCAGAAATCAGATAATGAAAGTTCTGTCCCTACTACATGTCCAGAATCATTAAAAGAAATTCCCGATGATCAAACTAGCGAACTCTACTCTTCTTTGAGATCTCCATCTAAGTCACCGCGTGAAAATTCTTTTATCAGTTCTGACAGTCAAATATATCCGAGTGAAGAATGCCCAAGTATCCTTTCACAGACTGTCGAAAAATCAGAATTAAATGCAAAGACCAGCTCTAGCACTCCTCTCTATGATCCTGAAATTGACACTATCTCTTCAAATATTTCTACCGAGCAACGTTGTTCAAATGTTGAAGATCGCCCTCCCTTCAATATCACATTCGATTCCTCTGAAGTCTCGTCGCAAGAGCCTCTTACCGCCTCTAAGCAGCTAGTCTCGGAAAGTTTACTTAATGAAGCAGTTTTGGAAAATGAGACTCTTCCTAAGGCTGTCAAATCAGGCGAAATGATGACAGACTTTACTGCAGACTCGGTTACAATACCTGATGAAGATATGTCGATAACCAGACCATCGAGTGATTCTAAAATTGAGCCATGTACATCACTTAATCACGGAGAGCAATCCAAAAATCTGACTTCTAGCCCAATCGATATCCAAATTGAATCAAAATCTGAGCTGAATATCCATGCAGTTCCCAGTCAAGTCAAAACAGAGACTGATTTAGAAATATCTGTGTTAGAAACATCAATGAAGTCAAATGATGAATCAGAAACATCAATCGTTCTGAATGAAGATCGACGAGAAACTGAGAAGACTGTCTCAACTAGCAATGATCGCAATACTCCCAATTCTGCATCGATGATACCTGATGATGCATATCAATTTTCATCAGAAGCAAGTACCATTCTCTCTGAAGCTCTGATCGAACGTAAAAATGAATCAGACGTTTCTGAGAATTCAAGCAATATTTCATCTTTTGAGAATCAAGGAAAAAGCCCTTTCGTTGAAATTTCGGTGTCATCAAGAACTGAAATGGACATTGCAGTATTAGCGGAAGACTCTCAACTAGGAGGTCAAACTACATCATCTCCCATCGAATGTTCATTGAATGTTGACCGTCAACCGAACATCTCAGAAGTCCCTGCTAACATTCAGTCGGAAAATGAAACAGAAGTTTTGCCTTTAACATCTCAAATGGAAACCAGATCTGAATCAGCTTCTACATTCATATCAGATGACCATCAGTTGACGAGGAACTCAGAGTCAACCATAGGAAATGTTCAAACCCTTTTCGAAAAAGAGCCGCAATCAAGACCACAAAGTCCTCTTTCTGAAACTGACGTAAAACTAGAAAGTGAAGTGACAATCAATCTCATTGCAAGTGATCCTCCAAGGAAAAATTCATCACGAACTACCTCCACCGAAGTTCTGGTCCAAATAGAGACCTCACCAAACTTAACTCAGCTTTCCATTAATGTCCCATCAGAAGAACAGACTGAGAAGTCTTCCAATGACGCTCGAGTTGAATTACGATGCGAATCAGAGATATCATATACTGGTGTCATCAAAGGCGACTCTCGACAAAGCAAGGAAACACTTAACACCACTGTGATAGTTGCAGAAAGGAAAAATAATGAGACGGACAGCTTTGAAAGTTTTAATAAGACTGAGTCTAAAGATACAATTATTTCTAGCAACATTGTAGCTGAATGTTCATCAAAATGTTCTCTTGTTGAGGTTCCAAATGAAACGGAATCAGAATTATGCGCCTCCATGATTTCTGCTCCCATTCAGCCTGAAAGTATCGAGCAAACCTGTCTTGTTGAAACTCAAGGGGAATCAGACGGTGAATTAGATGTATCGTCAGTCGAGAGTCAGAGTCCAATTGTGAAACAAGAGGAAATCCCATCTTGTAAAATCATTGACGAACCAGTGTTAGACATCCTGGCAGACACAGTGGAGTCAGCAGGAAGTGAAGACTCGGGTGGAGAAATAGGTATACCTCCTACTAAACCACTAGGATCCTTTGAATCAGCCCCAACCAATAATATGAAGACAGAAGAACAAGTTGAAATCTCCCCAACAACAGAAAATTCTGCATCAAAAAAGGAAAGGTCTAAGATCGACTCACTGGTTCTGAATTATGATACAACAGACACACTATCGGACACCGCATTAGACTTTACAGCATCCGCTGGTATCAGTGATCAGTCAAAATCACTCACAACCGATGATGTCCAAACGGAAATTTCTCTGACGTTGGACTCTACAGTATTTGTCGCTGAAAGCTGTCATGCCGACTCATTCACAATTGACCAAGAAGAGTCGAAAGAACCAGTCAAACCATCGAGTGTGCCTGACGCTAAAGAAGCCGTGGAAGAAAGCTCTCAGATAATATTAGCCCCAGAAGATCTCCTAGATTCGACACAACCAGCGAATGTATCCTCGATGTCGGATGATGTAATGTCAGCAGGAGAAAACACCGAAATTCCAATTAATTCACTTCCAACTGACAATTTGAAGACACAACCATCAGTTGAAGTTTCTTCTGCCGAAGATGCTCTGCTATCTTCAGAAAAATCATGTTCACTCAAATTACCGACACTAATTGAAAGCGAGAAGGATCAGGTAGTGACGAATTCAATCATACCAGAGGATGAATTATCTGAGGAGAGATTTTCTCTGATTAGACCACAAGCAACTGATGGAATGAAGGTTGATCAGCCAGTTGAAGGTATTCCTGCACCATGTAATTCAGAAGTTGTGGAATCGGGTTCTCAGATCATATTGCAGTCGACAGATAGTCCAAAGGCAGAGGAACCAATCAGCATCTTATCCGCTCCACTTGCTTCAGCCTCTTTGGATGGGAGCTCTCCTACAAAACGACAAATCTTTGATGAAGTGGAGCCGGAGGAGTCGACCAAAATTCCTTCCCCAAATACTTTAGCAGAGGTCGAAGTAAGCTCTGTATCCAAACTAGCTGAAACCAGCGAATTAAAAAGAGATTTATCGGCCGAAAGTAGTGATGTGGTGGCAGAAAAATCTGTTGAAACTTCATTCGTATCGGTTATCTCAAAGGCCGAGGAGGAAAATTCTCAAGTCAACCGTATGCCACCAGATGTTTTAACAGAAAAATGGTCCATGCATAATTCTGATGGAGCCGCGTCCGTGCTTTCTGAGGATCATATCCCGACTGAAACACCGGTAGTTGATGAAGAAAAAGCAGAGCAAGCAGTCAAAGTCTCCTGCCCTTCGGATTCTTTCAACTACAGTAAACCAGCGGAAACCGCATCAGACACTTCAGCTCCTGTAGATGTCGGTGAGCCGTCAAAAACACTCCCAGCGGATGGTGTCGAGACGAAACAACCCGTAGAACTTCCATTAATTTTAGACCCCGCAGCACTTCTCGCAGAAAGCAGTCATGCCGACCTATCGACAATTAACAAAGAAGAGTCGAAAGAACCAGACCAACCATCGGGTATGTCTAGCGCTAAAAAATCCTCAGAAGAAAGCGCTGAGATAATATCAGCCTCAGAAGATCTTATAAATTCTACACAACCGGCAAATTTCTCCTCCATGCCGGATGATAAAACATCATCGGAAGAAAACAGCGAAATTGAATCACTATCAACTAATGATTTGAAGACACAACCCTCGGTTGAAATTTCCTCTGCGCATGATGTCTCGATATCATCAGAAATAGCTTGTCCAATCAAATTACAGAAATTAATTGAAGGCGATGTAAATCAGCCTGTAAATGATTCAACCATGCCAGAGAATGAAATATCTGTGGAGGATATTGCTTTGATCAGACCACAGGCTACTGATGGGATGAAAATTGTTCCAGAATTTGTAGATACAGGTTCTCTCATCACAGGAAGGCCAACTGACAGTTTAGACGCAGACGTATCCATCAGCATCTCACCATCTACACTTGCTTTGACATCTTTGAATAGAAGCTCACCATCGAAACCACAACCTACTGATGAAGTGGAGGTAGATGAGTGCATCAAAATATCTGCTGTCGACACTTCGGTGGAAGTTGAAGTAAGCTCGGTACCCAAACCAGCTGAAATCTCTGAACTAAAAACAGATCAATCGGCTGAAAGTAGCGATGTGATGGCAGAAAAATCTTTTGATACTTCATCTACATCAGGAATCTCAGTGACCGAGGAGAAAAACTCTCAAATAAACGTAATATTTCAGACCCCATCTCAGTCAGCTGATACCACCGAAGCTCGTCAACTTACCGAAACTCTCTCCTCTTCAATCTCCCCTACATCTGCACAGGAAGGCTCATCGGCGGAACAACCCCTAACTGATGATACAAAAACAGATACATCGCTAAAAGTTTCCAATGCCTCAGACACGATGGTGTCAATTGAAAAGAGCTGTCAAGTCAAACAACCTACAAATGATGAAAGGAACTTGCATCAACCCATTAAAACATGTGAGACCAATAGTCCAGATACCTCTTGCTCAACAGTAATGTCTAATTTGGTTGCAGAAAAATCGGAAAAAGTTGGGAAGAAGCCTACACCGCTTTCTCTCGATACAGAAAATGCTACACCCACAAAACGTTTTAAGTCTGATGTAGTTGCAAATTCATCCTCTGATTCTCTCCCGGGTCTACAATCGTCAGATGTATCCTCTAGTAATGTTGAAAGCCAAGTTCAAAGAAGTGCCTCTAAACATGAGCTCGATTGCAAAGGAGATATCGATGATGAAATTCCAAGCAAAAAGCGGAAGACTGAATTCTTGAACATCGTTTCATCGGGTTCGATCTCAGGTGATGGCCTCGGCACTGACGAAGTTGAATCTGTTGTTTCATTTGCCGAGCGAAATAAATCAAAAACTGCTCCGTATTCTGGAATATTAGATGTAAACATTAACACTGAAGCCTCACAGGCGACAGCTGGAAGCCCTCCTTTGTCAATAATAAGCAACTCAGAAAGTATAACTAAAAGTGAGGTAATTGCCATTGATAATACTCAAAGTGCCAAAGTTGAAGTTTGCAGTCTTACCCTCTCAACTTCCCCAGATAATATTCAGAATGTAGTATCGTCTAATGACAAAGCACTCTCCACACTTGAATCTCTCACGAAGCAGCCTCAAAGTTCAAACAAGTCCCCACCATCCAATCCAGATCCACCGAAAGAAGACTCTCTTGTTAAAAGTGCTCAAAAAAGGAGAGAAACCCCTTTTTTATACACCCTAAGTCCTGAGGGTAAGGACTCTAAAACTCATATACTCAATCAAAGGAGAAAGCTAATTGATGTTGCATGTGCCATAACTCTAGATCTGTCGGTGGTAGTTGAATCAAAAAGCAAACGCAGAAAAATAGGTCATTTTGGAAGACAACTCAACCTTAATGCTAAAGATCCTGTCTCTGAATGCAAAGAAGATAAGTCTGCCTCTGTAATATCTGTTACTGAAGTGTTTAGCAAAGGAAGCGTTTTTATATCTAATACTGTTGAAAGTGAAACAAAAGACCAAACTGTCTCCCATTCTCTCATGTTGCATGGCTCTGCAATAAGCAAAGGTGATACGCCGTCACCACAGAACGAAATCAAATCATCAGCCGAAATTTCAGTCCCGGACGTTTCCTCTCAGATCAGTCCAAAACCTATTGTATTTCCTCATGTTGAACCGGACCCAGATCTGATACAGAACCCCGGTCTTTTCTCAAATGATAAATTAACAACGCCCACCAGTGTTAAAGAAGCCTCTTCAGACGAAACTCTCGATACCCTTGTTCTGCCCTGTACCATAGAAGCAACCACCTCTGGAAAAATATCACCTCAATATACCTGTAATGTCCAAAAAAATTCGCCCATCTTTAATGTAGAATCAGTCATTGTACCATCCAATGATAACACATACTTATCATCTGATGATTTTCACAGGCTTCAAAATAATGAAAAAACGGCTTTTGCCAGCACTTGTTCTGGACCTGGAAACGCTCCGTCCGTTACTGAAAATTTACTTACCCCTGACAAGAATAAGAAAACCACTTCCTCCACTAGTCTAAACGTTGATGTTCCCTCTGAGAAAGAAAAAACTGCCACTGATAACAAAACCTCTCAGTCCTTGAAGGACTCCGACGAAACTTCTCAAGACATTGTCTATCCACCTATTGATCCTAATAAAATCAACCAAGACTCCTCCAGTGATGATCTCTCCTCTAAAAATGCAAAAGATAACAAGATCTCTCAACAAATAGGGTACGTAACTTGTTGTAATAACAGTAATGTTTCTTCTAGAACTGTATCTTTTGGCAGTCCCTCTATTCTTGAGGAAGGACAGCCTTTCAACTGTGATCCTTCATCCAATCCCGCCTCAACTTCCAAACCTGAGATGTTAGTTGTTCCTGATGACATTTCTGATTCTCTGCCAATCTCTTTTGACTCCTCTCAAGCCCACTCCTGCAAGAGTGGCAACTCTGTCTCTCGTAGCTCCGTAGTTGTGTGTGCATCCAACCCTTGCGTGCGTGAAGAAGCTGTGTTACCATCTCTCGCTGCTGAAACGTCACATTGTCAGCCAGCAAGTGTAGCAGCCACCGCAAGATCGCATGACGAAACTGAGAATGTTATAACTTCCTCTCACTCATCCGCCGGTTTTTATGATTCACAGGTAGTTTTGAAGGCAGAAATTTCCCCCCAAGAAGAATTGGCGTGCTCAATTAATCCAACAATGCTTGAAGCAAAGAATTCAGATGAAAAAATGGCAGCAGTGGCTAGTGATGCACCCAAATCAGCAGAACTTTCAGAAAAGGAAAGAAGTGAATTGCCAGAAAGCACTCAACTTAATGGGGAAGTAGAAACCATCCCTGGTAAGAATATCACTTTTTTAGCTGAAATAGTCAGTCCCGAGTCTAGAAAACCAGACAACCCTAAAAATGCTGAAGCTTTGCAAAGCTCTGAGAACATGCCCTTACCAAATGAAAGCATAAATTCAGAAACTCTGTCTGCAGCCGAGAATATCTCCGCATGTTCTCCTTCTGAAATATCCTGCAAAATTTCCTCAGATTCATCTGCAAGCGTACTTTGCAAGTCCGAAATCAATCTGTCCTCAAAATCACCGGACATTAAAAATTCAAGCGAAATTGAAACTGTGGATGAAGTTAGTAGTCTAAAGCCTGTCGTTAAAGATGACTCTTCGGGAGCAGAGCAGCTTGCAAAAAAAACCACCAACATCCAAAAATCTGAATCCCTCAGTGGAGAAGATGAGTTTAAAGTCTCTGAGTCGGATACTGTTGAGTCAGTTTCTGTTCCCAAGAGCAGAACACCAGGCCAAAATAATGTAGTACCTGAAACCAATATTGTTGAAAAAACTATAATACCCCATTGTGAAAGCTTATCAACCGGGAATGTCGAAAGCTGTGAACAAGCCGAGAGAAATGACCCAGAGCCAACCACGGCTCTTGAATCTATCAGAAAAGTAGAATGTAAATCGGATAATACTGATGTGACTGGTGGAATGGACTGTAATAAAGCTGTCCAAGATCTCATTACACCCCACAGGAAAACCTCTAGTCCAGAATTAATCCCCCTCGACGAACCCCTTATTCCTTCAGCAGAGGAGGGTCCAAGTGCAAAATACTCTCCAACTTTGAGTGCTAAAGAGAAAGAAGAGTCAGGCTCAAAATTAGATAATCAACCATACACCGCATCTATCATTGTTGAAAAGTTACCCCTTGAAAAAGGCAACCTTAATCTCAGCTTAGTAGCAGAAAAATCTACAGATGGTGAAGTTCCTAAAACTGCTGAAAAGAAACCAGGCTCTACTGAAAAGCCCGGGAAATCGGTAAATGACCAACAGGATTTACCTGTGGCACAGAGAGAAACTTTTGAAAATGACAGTGTCCAGGTCCCTTCTACTTCCGAGGAATGTGCCCATGATGTTAGCTCAATCCCCGATGTTACCAGCAACGAAAGTATAATTACTGACCAAACTAAAGAAAAGCTGGAAAAAGGAAATAGTGCGAACAAATTCGAGATCATAGAACCAAACCCTCCAAAAGATTTGGCAGAGTCTGAGGAAAACTACCCAAAATTCTCAACTCAGTCTGATCCCCCAAATGTAGCATCTGATACTGCAACTCAGGAGGACCTTACCATCGACATCTCTAAATCTATTTCTGAAGCCGTGACCAGCCAAGATCCTAAAAGTGAATCCTGCAATGAATTATCTGCGTGCAAAGATGCAGGCATTATTGCTGAAAACCTGATTGAGCCACAAATACCTTTGAAACCTGTATTTGAAGTCCAGAGCTCAGTGGCTACACCGGAGGATTTTCCAGAACCTGACAGTATTTCTATTCCTGAAGCTGTTGGTGTGGTAGATTCTGAAAACTGTGCTGAGATATCCAACAAATCGGTTGAATTCTCAGATGTTGAATTCACTGAAACGACAGACTCTGCAACAAGTTCTGAAAAATCTGAAATTCTTAATAAAACGTATGAAAAATCATTTACCGCCACAAGCTCTAGAAAGATGGAAAGCCAAAATCCTGAGACCATTTTGAAGGAATCCAATATCTCAAAATCAGAAGATACTGAGCTTAGATTTAAAATTCATGACCTCAATAAAATGAACAGCTTCGATTTCAAAAATAGTGAAGAAAAAATCCAAGAAGCCACTGAAATTTTAGAACCTTCAGTTGCTGAATGCATCGCAAAAGTCCATACATTGGAGGATGATAATCCTTGTGAAAAAACTGAGGATTCCGAAACCAATGATGATAATAAAACAGACAAAGAAGGAGCATTGTGCATCACAGACTGCGAGATCGTTGAGGTAAAAAATCCAGAAGAGGAAAAACAATTGGAAACCCCACCAGTTACCGAAGAAATTACTGAGGAGAATGCAGAAGATAATATCATCGATAGTGAAGTGATGGAAAAAGACTGCGAAAATGAAGAATCAGAAATGGCTCAGTCTGATGATGAATCCCTTGGGGCAGACGAACTCACAAACGATTCGGAATACTCAAACTCAGGAGCCATTGAGAGTACGTTGACGCAAACTGATTCAGGACCAATGGAAATCCAAAAGCTATCACCAGAGCAGCTCAAAGAAATCATTGGAGGAGATGTGAGCGAAGTGCGATCGGAGTCGGAAGAAAGTCAGGACGTAGTTAAAAATTTAGCATCAGAATTCGAAGAAGTTAGAAATTTCGAATCAGTGAAAGAGATCACCACATCCTCATTGAAGATCAAGATCACCACTAACACTGGACTAAAGCCAAAGGTCGAGAGCAGTATAGCATTGCAAGGTCATACTTCTGCAACAGTATCGCGCAGCTGTTCTATTGACAGCGAGAGCACATCTCAATCTATTGATAATGCAACTTCTGAATCAGATAGAACTCAATCAGCAGCGGTAAGTCGATCTAGCTCCATTGAAAGTGAAGCAAGCATACTTTATAGCGACAAAGGTATCAAAACACCAGCTTCAATCAGCCGAACAAACTCCACCAGCAGTGATAGTTCTGTCTCCAGCGAGCTGAGCCGCCTGAAATCATCTGGTGTAGACGCCTCACTTTTACCTCACCCTGAATACAAGAACAAAATCAAGGTTGACCTTCGCAACAACCAAATCATTTCCCATGAGGCTGGAAAATTCCCAATGAAAATTACCACGGAGGCGTCTTGCCCGGCCAAGATCTTTATGAAGTCAGCAACAAAACCAGAGCCGGGATCTTCAAAACGGCGTGCTATAGAACCAATAACTACAGATTGTAAAGTAATTCTGAAATCCATTGATACTGATAGTAAAGAATCCATGACCCCGAAACGTGGCAGAAGAAAAGCAACCATGGATGGTAATGATAGCATCGATGGCCAAAGTTTTCCTGATAAATTAGTGCCCAAGCGCGGGCGGCCGAAGAAGGTAGCAGAGATGGAACCGCAGGTCAAATTATCCAAACTTACAACAGAAATTATTAATGCTGGAGAAGGAGGAAGTGCGTTACGCTCCTGTGGAAATGAGAATAGTGATATTTTAAACAAGGAGCCTGATGCAGTGGTAGATATGGAGGCAAACTACAAAGTACCCAACGAATTGATGGATGGCAGCTTCATGGATGAAACACCAGTGAAGAGTCCATTTGTTTCACTGCTGACTACAGATTCTGATGCGACACCAGGTTCTGGTGAACCCATGAAGCGGAAACGAGGACGTCCGCGTAAAATCAAAGTGGAGGATGGCAATCTCTCTACCCTGCAAGGAACTCCCGTTAAAGGTATGTCATCTTTTATTTTTATTTATTAGTTTTTTTATTTTTATTTTCTTTATTTTTATTTTTTTTATTTTTTTATTTTTATTTTATTTTATTTTCTATTTTATTTTTTTATTTTTATTTTCTTTATTTTTATTTTTTTATTTTTTATTTTTATTTCATTTTATTTTTTGTTTTATTTTTTTATTTTTATTTTCTTTACTTTTATTTTTCTTATTTTTTGTTTTATTTTTTTTTATTTTTATTTTCTTTATTTTTATTTTTCTTATTTTTATTTTATTTTTTTATTTTTATTTTATTTTTTTATTTTTATTTTATTTTTTTATTTTTATTTTATTTTTTTATTTTTATTTTATTTTTTTATTTTTATTTTATTTTTTTATTTTTATTATTTTTTTTTTATTTTTTTTTTTTTCTATTTTTTTTTAGTAAGCTCATAAAATTTCTAAAAACCTAGGAAAAACTTCTAAAGGTAGAATGATGAGTAACCCCGAAATTTTTCCCTTAAAATTCGTTTTTTTCACTCAATAATGTCTTGTGTCTCTGCCTTTGAAAAATAAAATTTGCCAAATTAACAAGGTCATCTATCAATAATCAAGTATATTTACTCTATCCTCAATATTTCTTTCTACACCATAACACGTATCATAGCCGCACAAGTAAATTAGGTAGTTCCTCTACAAGACTATTTTGGTGTAAATTTCGGACTGTCCACAGAAGAAATAATTTTATATGTGTTTTAATTCGAGAGACTATCAAAAAGTCCTTGCAGATTCGTATTACTTTTGTTAAAAAATTTGAAAAATTCCAAAAAGAAAAAATTGAAATGAGTCATAGGACCATAGAATCCATCAAACCTGAAGTAAGCATCAAGGCAAACGTACCAATAAAAAACAAAAAGTTTTGCTACTTGATCGAAGTCACAGTCCTATCTGACTGCACCATAGCAAGGAAAGAAGCAGAAAAAGGCATGAAATATTGAGATTTTTAAATTGGAACCCAATGATTATGAGGTATGAAAACAAAAGTAATTTATTCCCATTGTGATCAATGCAACAGGGAAACTCACTGCAAGTATCACTAAAGGAATAGAGGAAATATCAGGAAATCACAATCTAGTATCTCTACAGAAAACAGTAATGCTGTAGGCAGCCCACGAAGTTTGCTATGTCATACATTAAAAAGATTGATTAAGAGGTATAGTTTATCTTCAACAACCATGAAGTCTGGAAAAAGCAATTGTCCTCTATAACGATAAAATAACTAATAACAATAATAATTAGAAAAAGTGAGAAAATTAATTATAAATTAAGTAGCTTAAATTCAATATATAGATTGATTGATGCACACATTTTAAACGTTTCATGGAAATTATTTAAACTGAAGACATTTAATGAATTGTATTTCTAAACCTAGAAGTGGTATGTTTTTGTTGGGTCGACCTTTTTCACGTAATTTTACATGAAAAAAAAAGCAAGTCGTAGATTCTCGTTCTTATCAGTGATAGGCCATATTATTCAATTAATATCTTTACCAAGAATATTATTTAACTGCTTCCTTTACATTTCGCTCCTCTCTGTAGGAAAAAGAGGACGAAAACCGAAGATCAACCTTGATGACCCTAATGACCCCCGGGCAGTAGCAGAAAGAGGACGGTTGGCTGAGCAAGCAAGGCTTCGTCAAGAAGCTGCTGAAAAGAAACGGCAAGAGGAAGAAGAGCGTAAACAAAGGGAAGAAGAGGAACGCAAGCAACGAGAAGAGGAAGAACGAATTAGGCGCGAAGTAGAAGAAAAGAAACGGCTTGAAGAGGAGGAAAGACTCAAAGAAGAGGCCCTGAAAAAGAAAGAAGAAGAGAAGGCCAGGAAGTATGAAGAAAAAAAGAAGAGGTAAGCTCATTTTTTAGAAATAAATGTAAAAAAATCTAAACGAGGTACAAAAAGAAACTCAGAGATGGAACCTGAAGAACAAGTTTTTCTTGTTGAGTCAGGGACTTGGGGTGGGCTGAATATCAGGTCGAATAACTTGAATTTCATTACTTTCAGGTATCATACTTTGCAAGTAACTTTTCTTTTTATCGTCTTCAGCATTTTAAGTTGACCCATTAATTTTCGTCAGAGGGAAAGATGACAAAAATGACTTCAATATAGAACTAACACAAATTAGCTAGATGCATGTATGAAATCTGCTTAAAATAGAGAAAGATCTTTGAAATTGGGGAAAATATTACAGCCCCTTTTCGTCAAATTTCATTTTAAAAATAGGAAGTGCTTCAATTGTACTGCCTAATGTCTTATTTTTTTTGTGGAATTGGTCATTTTGATGGGATGTATCCTTACTGCCGTGTCGAGTCCATTAAGAGGGAAGAAATAAATGAATTTTGGTCTCTTCTTCCAAGTCTAACAAATGTCAGAAGCTTAAATAATTTGTTCCCTTTTGTTAGCACATAGCCAAATGAGTTGAAAAAATAGTGGGTCATTTTTAAAATGAAAGAATAAGTGGGAAATGAAGAAACACCAAACAGGTGTGGCTCTGAAAAAATCCTAATGAATTTCTTTATTTCCTACTATCAAAAACCCAGCCAAAGCAAAACTAAGTATTTTTATCTCTGTTTTAAAACTAGTTTTCACTACCTGACTTCTATATTTTTATTGGTACTTTTCATTTTTAAAGGTATGCTGAAAAGTACAAGGAGTTCGTGAGAAAACGAGAGGCGAAACGGGAAAAATTGAAACGACGGAATGAAATCCGGAAACAACAAATGCGTGAAGCAAGGGAGAGACAGCTCGCTGAGAAAGAAGAAAGAGAGAGGAGGAGAGCGGAAGCGCCTGAATTGTTTGAAGAAGAAACGCAGATGGGCGATGAAGGTACATTTTATTCTCTTTAGCAGTAAATCATTTTATTATTTTCATATTTCCTCTTATGAACAGAGTAAGTTAAATAAAATTTTCTCCTGAAAATGTTTTCTTTTGCAACATTTTACTGAGGTAAAAGCAATTGCATTAGAAATCAAAATCCTTCATTGACATGGAAGGTATGTAGAGTCCACGCCAATTATGTTGACACTTTTTTAGACTGCAACTGAAGATCTGCCATCTTGATTCTTCCATTTACTTCACATCTAAAAGTGGCGTTGGACGATCTTCAGTCTAGAAGTGTGTAAACTTATTTCGCATGGACTCAATATTTTGTCGGCTTATCGTTTTGCACCTAGTATGTGGAAGCATCAAGTGAGACTTCATGTGCATCCCTTCGCTGTTCTGATGAGAGATTATAATCTAACGTATATTTATGCTGTGTAATGTGTTCAGCAGTCTAGTTTTCCTGAGTTCCCTCTTCATGCATACCATTTTCATTTATTGAAAACTTAATGGATGTGTAAGAGACCATGCAGTCAACAGATGGATCCTTCGGCAAGGTCTGCCTAAAATGTAACGTTTTTTTTTTTTCTGTTCCAACTGTAATTCCTTGATTATTGTAAATTGTCTTATCACAGGAAATAAGAAAAAATCAAAACTTTTACTTATTTAGAAACAAAAATGATAAAACTGAGAAATCCATCAGTTTGTAGATAAATGAATGTTCCACGCTCTATATTTTTTTCGTTCTTGCTCTCTTTTTTATTCCTCTAATAATGTCTAGAAGACACCTAAAGACGTGTACTATACTAAACCTATTTAATTATGATGCATCATACTAATCTTATGTTGTTTTTGTTTTCTATAGATTTGCTGAAGAAAGGTCGCATGGAAGTGATTGACCTTGAAAGGTATGTGAACAATTATCTCTTTGCCTTTGTTTATAATATTCAGTGCCCAAATTTGTTTGAGCATCTTGCATGCTTTATAGATGACTTGAATTGTCTGTAAAGCAGTGCGCAAGCTCATTGATATGCTGATTACTAGGTTATTTGTTCATGATCTGAAAAAAGTTTCAACTACAAAAATTTGGGCCTAGACCTAAAAAAAGTTAAATGCAAGAAAGACAGTACACATCTCCCTCCCAGGATTTCATTATTCTGTGGAGGCAATTCAATAAAGAACAGGCTGTAATAATATTGTGTCTACAACACAAAAATTTAATAATATTAATTACTGTTATTTTGTATAAGCACAGTACGCTAGTCTATAAATTTGGCAAAATGTTTCCATAATTACCGAGTCGTTTCCTCTGCTCTTACCATTGATGAGGCTAAAACTTAAGCATTGTCAGCTTCCAAAATTCTATCTCCATCAATTCAACTGGCAGCCGTTTAATTATTTTTTGTTCTTGCCAGTTTTGTGTTTTTTCTCTTCCTTACTTACCATTTGGTCATTTGTTTTCAGCAATCGCGATTTCTCGGTAGCACAAGTTGCTGAATACCAGTGGCCTTTGCAAGGTGGAGAATGGTACATGATCCAAGAGCAGGTAACCCAATATTTGGGCGTTAAAGCCGCTTTTAAACGGCGATACCCCAATCTGGAGAGTCGACCTGTCCAAGCAGAAGAAAAAACGTTCCTCCTTGATAGCGGGCTTGTCTCAAACACTATTGCAAATCTAGGTAAGAATGTTTTGATATTTACGTGATGCATTCATTTGCTTTGATGCTTTACAAGTCATTTACCAAGAATGAAATGAGTGAAATAATGTATTACTGAAACTAAATATATTTGGGAACTAAAATGAAATAGAATAGAACAAAAAATTGTAAAAAATTAGTGGTATATTCACCAGTAGTAATAATTGCTGCTTCAGAATTAATAATGCTGCAAAATAATTTTAATTACTCTGCCTATTTAACTTTTTCTGCGTAAAAAACTATAGGAAAATCTTAATTTGTTGCAGGTCTCACGGCAGTCAAAAGCACTGATATTCTAGATATCATGTTTGCTGACTTCAAGCATAAGTATGATGAATTCAGTAATCATTTACGGGAGATGCAAGCAAAAGAAATGTCACTGAGGCAACTAGGTATGCATTTAATGTTTTTGTGTTAACGTATGGATCACAGTATTTTGCCGGGAAATTAAGGCTGAAAAATTTCCAACGTTTTCATTGGGTTCAAAAATTTGAACTCAAATGAATATCAGCGCAAGATTAAGAGGGAAAGTGTTCATTGTTCAGCTTAGGTAGATGTATTGAAATACTAAGTTGGGGTCATGCCTAGGAATGTATATCAATTTGGGTCTTTTAGACCTCATATGTGGATCTTTTTTGTCAGTGAGGCCAGCTTAGCATCCTGCCAGTGCATTCCTGGCGCCTGTTACAGTGCAGGCCACATTTTTGGGGTTCATTTTTCTATTCACGTGGATTAGTTTTTATTGTTCCTTTGATATAATATAACTGCCAAATCCTCTGACCCTCAAGCAAAGGCTACAATTTGCCCTAAAATTTTTGAGTTTTACAATTTATCAGCACTTTAAAGCAACTAGAAGCCAAAATCGTATTTACCTACCGCAGATTGGTGATGGAACAAATATTTTAAATGAATTCTCGATTTTGCCAATTGCATGTGGAATGGCATTTCTAAATTGCTGCATCCATCTTTTTTTCATACAAACTGTAAGGCATTTTCACTTTTAATACCGTTAGGGGACTACACAAGTTGAAATTCTTCAAAAAATTATTTAAAAACACAAAGATAAAACACACTCACTTGCGTAAAATTGTATAAAATAATAACCGGGACGCGTTTCGGGAGCTTAGCTCCCATCCTCAGCCGCGACTGAAGGTGTTTGTTTACCTCGCAGCTCATTCCGCCAATTTGCCGGGTTGTCATGTTTGTCGTCGATAAATTTGAACAACACATTCGTGGCGCCCGACTCGTCAAAATTGAAATTGTTGTTCCGCTTTTTGTAAATGAAAATATTCTCCCATACATCTAACAGTTTTTGCTCCTTTACTTCCTTGAGGAGCCTGGGTTCAAAATTAATATTGTGTCCTGTGGACCAAAAATGGTGTGCCACCGCCGAGCGTGTGATTTCTCTGTTTTTCATATTCCTCACATGCTCTTGGCCCCTGATTTTCAATGATCTTTTCGTTTGGCCCACGTAACATTTGTGGCAAGTGTTGCAGTTGATTTCATATATCCCAGGTTTTGCAGAGTCATCTTTTTCTGTTGTTTCTATTTTCTTGCTAAATCTGTTCATTAAATTGTGATTGTTTGTGAAGCTTAGCTCAATGTCCAATTTTTGAAAAACTTTTTTGAATTTTGGACCCCATTTGGGATGGAAAGTAAATTTTCTATACCTTTTATCTTTGGTTTCTCCTTTCAAAGTCGTCAAGTTGTTCATCCTCACTTTCCTTTTCACCTTGTTTATGACTTGCCTGATTTCCTCCTCCTGGAAATGATTTTTCTTGGCAATACTGATGATGTTGTTTTCTTCTCTCTTTCTGTTCTCATCACTGAGAGGAATTTTCATCATACGGTATGCCATGCTCCTAAACGCTGCTGTTTTATGAACTTTAGGGTTGTGTGCATTACCTTTGATATAATTCCCTGTATCAGTAGGTTTTCTGTAAATGTCGAACTCGATCTTATTATTTGATCTATCCAATAAAAGGTCAAGAAACGGTAATTTTTGGTCTTTTTCTTCTTCTATTGTGAATTCAATAGATTCCTCGAGGTGGTTTAAATACTCTAAGGCCAAGGTTTGCTGCCCTTTCTTTATTTTGGATAGTACATCATCAACGTACCTACGCCATAACAAAAACATATCTGGCCGAAAAACTATCCTCTCGATTTCCAAGTTACTCATAAACAAGTCCGACAAAAATGGTGAGATCGGGTTCCCCATGAATAGGCCACTTACTTGTCTGTACATTTTGTTGTTAAATCTGAACGCTGTTTGACTGGTACAAATTTCTGTCAATCTTAAAAACTCTTTTACTTTTTGCTTCATTAAACCACTATTTTTTAACCACTTGCTCAACAGTTGAAGTGCTTTATCCACTGGCACACTGGGAAATAACGATTTCACGTCAAACGACACCAACACCTCATCATCTTGCACCTCCTCATTCTCCAGGGTTTTCGCTAGCTCAATCGAGTTTTTCACACTCCTTGTTTCATATGCTTCCAATGCCTTAAATCTGTTCAATAACCATTTGGATAATTTATAGAACGGGCAATCCCTGCAATTGATGATGGGCCTAATATCTTTACCCGGTTTGTGAAGTTTTGGTAGACCATACATGTAAGGAAACTGCTTGTTATCACTAGTCAAGTACTTAGCTTCATTCACTGTCATCACTGTAGTACTTTTTAACGCCTCTCGAACTTCCTTTTCGTAAGTCCGTATTGGATCTTTTTTAACTTCTTCAAATAAACTAGTTTTTAGGGCATTTTCACATCTTTCTATATAATCTTCTTTATCTAAAACTACCACATTATTGCCTTTATCCGACTTTGTGACCATAAGGAAAATTATGCAAAAGGAAATTTCTGTTAAATATGGAGTAAGGGCCAAGTTGGAAGCAGACAATTATGAGAGACACCTATGTCTAATGAAAGTCATAGACTACAAGTTATGGTGTAATCTTGATCGTTTAATCATTGAAAGAACAAAGTATGAAATTAGCAAAAAGGAATTTGGGTTGAGGAGAAAAAAGCAAAAACTGTTGCAAGATAAACATATAAAAGCTAGCAGTGTTGCCAAATTACCAGGAAAGATTACAAATTCTGGAGAAAGTGAGTTGTGCCGTGTTAAAAAACAGGATGACACCAGTGAAGTGATTAATTTATCCGGGAAGAAACTGAGCACCAGTGAGCTAAGATTGCTAGGAAATGGTCTAAAGAGTTGTTTCAGACATTCAAATGAACCCATCGATTTTATAGTGGACATAGAAGTAGCCCTTAAAGGTAAATCTGAACTGGAAAAAACCGAAGTTCGCAGAGCCTGTATGCCGATCATGGAGAAAATAAATCAGGAGTCCAAAAAAACCCAGGTTATTAAATCTAATGTAAAAATAGAAAGGGCAATAAAATCAATTAAAAGGAAAAATCTTATGGTCACAAAGTCGGATAAAGGCAATAATGTGGTAGTTTTAGATAAAGAAGATTATATAGAAAGATGTGAAAATGCCCTAAAAACTAGTTTATTTGAAGAAGTTAAAAAAGATCCAATACGGACTTACGAAAAGGAAGTTCGAGAGGCGTTAAAAAGTACTACAGTGATGACAGTGAATGAAGCTAAGTACTTGACTAGTGATAACAAGCAGTTTCCTTACATGTATGGTCTACCAAAACTTCACAAACCGGGTAAAGATATTAGGCCCATCATCAATTGCAGGGATTGCCCGTTCTATAAATTATCCAAATGGTTATTGAACAGATTTAAGGCATTGGAAGCATATGAAACAAGGAGTGTGAAAAACTCGATTGAGCTAGCGAAAACCCTGGAGAATGAGGAGGTGCAAGATGATGAGGTGTTGGTGTCGTTTGACGTGAAATCGTTATTTCCCAGTGTGCCAGTGGATAAAGCACTTCAACTGTTGAGCAAGTGGTTAAAAAATAGTGGTTTAATGAAGCAAAAAGTAAAAGAGTTTTTAAGATTGACAGAAATTTGTACCAGTCAAACAGCGTTCAGATTTAACAACAAAATGTACAGACAAGTAAGTGGCCTATTCATGGGGAACCCGATCTCACCATTTTTGTCGGACTTGTTTATGAGTAACTTGGAAATCGAGAGGATAGTTTTTCGGCCAGATATGTTTTTGTTATGGCGTAGGTACGTTGATGATGTACTATCCAAAATAAAGAAAGGGCAGCAAACCTTGGCCTTAGAGTATTTAAACCACCTCGAGGAATCTATTGAATTCACAATAGAAGAAGAAAAAGACCAAAAATTACCGTTTCTTGACCTTTTATTGGATAGATCAAATAATAAGATCGAGTTCGACATTTACAGAAAACCTACTGATACAGGGAATTATATCAAAGGTAATGCACACAACCCTAAAGTTCATAAAACAGCAGCGTTTAGGAGCATGGCATACCGTATGATGAAAATTCCTCTCAGTGATGAGAACAGAAAGAGAGAAGAAAACAACATCATCAGTATTGCCAAGAAAAATCATTTCCAGGAGGAGGAAATCAGGCAAGTCATAAACAAGGTGAAAAGGAAAGTGAGGATGAACAACTTGACGACTTTGAAAGGAGAAACCAAAGATAAAAGGTATAGAAAATTTACTTTCCATCCCAAATGGGGTCCAAAATTCAAAAAAGTTTTTCAAAAATTGGACATTGAGCTAAGCTTCACAAACAATCACAATTTAATGAACAGATTTAGCAAGAAAATAGAAACAACAGAAAAAGATGACTCTGCAAAACCTGGGATATATGAAATCAACTGCAACACTTGCCACAAATGTTACGTGGGCCAAACGAAAAGATCATTGAAAATCAGGGGCCAAGAGCATGTGAGGAATATGAAAAACAGAGAAATCACACGCTCGGCGGTGGCACACCATTTTTGGTCCACAGGACACAATATTAATTTTGAACCCAGGCTCCTCAAGGAAGTAAAGGAGCAAAAACTGTTAGATGTATGGGAGAATATTTTCATTTACAAAAAGCGGAACAACAATTTCAATTTTGACAAGTCGGGCGCCACGAATGTGTTGTTCAAATTTATCGACGACAAACATGACAACCCGGCAAATTGGCGGAATGAGCTGCGAGGTAAACAAACACCTTCAGTCGCGGCTGAGGATGGGAGCTAAGCTCCCGAAACGCGTCCCGGTTATTATTTTATACAATTTTACGCAAGTGAGTGTGTTTTATCTTTGTGTTTTTAAATAATTTTTTAAAGAAACCGTAAGGGTATGAGAAAATAATATGCTTAGATTTTTCTCTTTAAAACTAAAGTATCTATATACTTGATGTGGGGGAAAAACTGTGTTGAGGCATTTCGAGTGTCAGCACTTAAATGTAGCAGAAAAACACCAGATGCTTAAGTCATCATTATAGAACATACATGCACAAAAGCAGCTTTTACAACGGTCTCTAGCACTTTGTACACATGAATGCCACAAAGGGGTGGGCGTCATATCCCTTTTTTAAACACTTTTTTTTTCAAATTATCAGTCGATTCCAAATTTTTAAGATGTAGATTACAAGAATTGCCTTTGGTTTAATCAGTTGGCGGACTCACTTCTTCTAGACTTCATTTCAAACTTTCAAAGGAATTTTCTCAAAATGATTTTCCTTTTACACACGCCCTTCTTCCATCATAGTCCTCAAAAGTCTTAAAACGTGATCTTCAGTAACACTCCGAGCCTCGCTTCCATAGAAGGAGGGATATTATTTTCATAAATACTTCAGAATAGTATTCAGCCACGTTTCATATTAACTTTTCTTGATGCAATGGTCTGTTTTTCAATCCCCCTCAGATACATAATAGTGAGAGTTGGTTATAGTTGTGAAACTTTCATTTTATTCTTGTATACTTCTATATTCCTATCAAGTGCTAAGTTCAGATATGATTGTCAGATTTCCAAATACTGACACCATTTTTTTCATGGACCATAATCAGAATCATGTTCAGAACCCAACTCTAATCTGTATAATCTTGATTTTAGCCCTTATGAGTCGACCAACATCTGATCAAATCGTATCAATGGAGCGAGCCGTCAGGTCAGCAGCTAAATGGAACAAAGACTTCAACAAAGTCCGAAAGCGATGCTCTTTTGACCTGCAATCCTACACTGTTCAGTATCCACAGACCAAGCGAGCCAAACTCACACGACCCACCAACAAAATAGGCAGTTACCCGATCGCTGTTCTCCCTGGCCAATACACCGATCACTACAACAGGTAAATATTTATGCACCAAATTTTTCTTTACTTTGTCTCCTCTATATTCGTTTTGACACTGTCCCAACATCCCCTAACAATTTTAAAAGTCATCGTTACGGGCAATCATGAAATGTTTACCACCATTTAGGAATTTTGAAGGATTTTCATTAGACGATTGTGAAGCATGAAATTTTGCAAGGACCAAAGTTGTGAGGAATATGAGCTGCATCAATTATTCAAGTTCCATATTTAGTTGGTGCCCTCTCTTTATTCTGAGATCTTAAAGCCAAATTTTTAGGGGCATTTTACAAATTGTAATCGGTGGTAAAGGAATAATAATTTTCAATTCTACTGTCTCTGAAACCTAATAGCTCTTCAAACATACATAATTATTTTTTTTCAAAGAAATAGCAAAAACTTTTGGGAAAAAAAAAAAAAAATTACAAAACTCATCCAGTTTTATTTTGACAGAAATATTCAACTCACAATCGCAGTATTTACGGATGGAAGCATTCTATTTAAAGCCATTGGGAATGTCTGAGATAGCTTTGAAGCAATTGTTTTGGGAGTAGAGTTTCTCATTTGCGTTGTTCTATGCATTATAAGAAAATTTTTTTCTTTGCATCCTGGAAATAAGGGTAAAACTTCATGAATCTAAAATGAAAAAACCATGTATATGGGTCTCTTATGCAATTCACAGATTTGCATTATATTATATGTCCTTTTTATTCTTTCTGCAATGTTACTGTTAAGTCATAAACATTAATTTTTCTCTGTTTTACTTAACAGCTACACTCCTGATGATTTACGTTATCTACCTCTGAACACAGTGCTGTTTGGGCCACTCAAACCCTACGAAATGCCTCCACCAGCCCCTGCTCCTACTGCTATTTCTCAAGACAGCTCCGACGATTCAAGTTCCGATGAATCCAGGTAGTTTAAAAATTTAAAATACGAAAAGAAAATTTCAATGAATAGATGTCTAGTGATTTGGAACCTTTTAAGATCATGGACAGTCATCGCGCTATTGACGAAGAATACAAGGCTGATGTAGTTCAGTAGATTTATCAGTCAGAGTAATTTTGGCTCTGGTTTTTGTAATAAGTATATGATAAACCATGCCTGAAGTGAAGGTTTGGATAAATTTCATGTCAATTAGGACTTTAGATGCAAATAACACTCTCCAGTGTGTTCAAAGAAATAAGGGTAATGTCCAGATTAATCCAAATATTAGGAAGGCATTAATCAGACTGGGTAATTAGAATTACTATGTATGAATCTCTTAGTTCCAAAACGACCGGACTCGAGTTTGTCACGATGTTCTGTTTTTTGTGTGGAAACACTCCTTTTCTAGTCGTTACCTAAACAATTTTTATAGTTTTCTAAAAATTTCCATTTTTCTGAGATGGGTCGTTTTCGAACCAAGAAATTCATATTCAGTTGAAACTTTATACTCAATTGTGTAACTAAATTAAGTTAAAATGAGAAGTTATAATTTAATCATGGCTATCATTTTAAACATTTTCAGAGCATGCTTTGAACTTTCTCATACGTTGATCTAAGTAGAAATGATTAATTTCGCCATTTTTATGCAAATCTTCACCCAATCTGTAGGTCTCGTGGAATAAGTAAAATTTTTATCCTCTCAATTTTTAGATCTTAGGGAAAGTAAATTATGAGTATACTACCATTAGCAAGCAGGATGTCTTTATTAACTGCAGTTAAATTGTAAGGTTTAAGACTGTTATTTCTTATTTTTTTTCTTCTTCAGTGAGAGCAGTAGTGATGATTCAGCCAGCTCTGTTGGAGAGATCAAAGAGCTCCCTATGGATGAAGACACAAATCTTAGCACCTGCTCCACTTTCTCAAAGGAGAAAAGCAGATTCAACATACCGGAAACGAGCATCATCCTTCACAGAACTGATTTCAGCAACCTTCCATCCACTAGCAGTGAGTTTAAAGTTTTGTGATCTTTAATGCTCCCCTCGGATAAGATAATGCATATAAACTCTCAGTGTAACACAAACCCTCTCCAACCCACTGACTAAGCGAGATAGCTATCCATTCATTTAAAGTCAACTATTTCTGTACTAGTAAGGATTCACCAAGTTATAATTACTTATCAAGATTTTTTGGTCAAAAACTTGAAAAATCACATGTTTTTTTTTCTAATGCGACAGTCTATGAAAAAAAAAGACTGAGTGCCAAATACACAAAATTAACCTGCATGCCAGAGCATTCATGTGCTGCAAGAGCAAATGCTGTGAATCCCACCTGAAAACTCTTATTTTGCCCCACTCGTTAACATTTCCTGCCCTAACTTTGACACGCCTCCATCAAATTAAGCTTTTAAAAAGTATATATTTGTATATTTGCTATTTGTCAGCAAGAATATGAGCAACACTCACGTATATTGTATTTTTGATAGTGTGCCAAAATGGAGGCTGCGGTAGAAATTGAGGGATGCAATCGAAAATACAATATGTACACTAATTGTGGCTCTATTAGCGAGATAAAATGTGCCATTAAAAACTCCTGTCACTGTAACTGTTTTTGCTTGGAGTACCCAACACTAAAAGTGGTCTTAATAACCAGTTTGGCAAGGAGATAGATTTTATTAACATAATATAAGATAAGTTATTTTTAGAGATTAACACTACTTTTTATGAAACAATGATTAATAAAAAGGGTGTTGAATGATTTGCTATGCATTCAAGATCCAGCATGGAGAAGAAAAAGTAAGCCTTGTAAGTCGGGTGTCACAAAGTAGGTTGAGTATTTTTGGCATTCCAGAGCATCACTTAGGGAAATATGAGCTTTAATTTCTGTAAAAGGAAACTTTTGCTTCACACGATTGCATTGCTTTAAAAGAAAGTCATTGAGTCCCTTGAATATGTCTTTGCATACTACATATTAGCTAAAATGGCTTACAAACCTGATCAACCTCCCTTTATTTTTCAGAACTTAACAACGTTCCGCCAGTACAGATTCCCCAGCATGGACTGACTGAAGAATAATATGTGGACAGCCAGAAAATTCATGCTCTGCAAATTGAACCAGCATGGATCATTTGACATGGATTCATTTGCCTTCAAAAACCTCATCTATACATCACTTCTTTTTTTCAATTTTAAACCTCATCAATGTGGATGTTATTTGTACATTTTCTTCCGATTTCAAGTGATTATTTCCAAGTCCATTTTATCCATCAACCTTAATACCTATAGCATAACAATATCAACCATTCAATTCTGTTGACTTTCTTAGTGTCACTGATTGAGTATCTTTTACAGTAAATTATGAATGAAGAGGGTATTTTAACACTAGTTGAACTAGAGTTTGTGAACGGAGGTTTTACTGCGATTTGAATTGATCAGTGATACAGGTTGAAGAATTAATGAATTGACTACAATTGACATGTCATGCGAGTCACTCATTGCCTCGTATTTTTCAGCCTGAGATGAAATTGAAATTTCTCTGTACTGAAAAAAGTTCATCTCAAACTGAAAAAAAAGGTAATGAGAAACATAAATATTTTTTTGATAGAACTCTAAAATAAACATTGGTTCAGTCTCTTCCAAATACAATGATACTCAACTAAAACCTAACACTTTGTCTCAGGCCGTGGTAAGCAAATGTATGTAATCCCTTACCTCTCTAAAATTAACTAATTGTGAACATATTGTTTGCCAAGGCCTGAAACTAAAATGGTGCAACTCCTGAAAATGACCCTTTTCCCATTTTAATTGGTGTAATATTAATTTTAGTACTTTTTATTCTTCAGTGCAAGCTTTTGCAATCCCCTTTCCCCCCTAAAAATTAAAAAGACGAAATTTAACCCCTGTAATCATAATATATCTGGTTTGAATTTTGTAACTCAAACATGTTGACCGTTTTATTTTTAGATTATATACTGTAATTCAGGTAAATATAACCTAACCAATCAAGGTTAATCTCAAAAGACTTCATGACTAAAATATCTATTAAATCATGCTCCTAAAGAAAATCATCTAGATGAAAAATAGACTAAAATTTTTTACCACTACAGTCATTAAGGCCCGAGTGGCATTGATAGAAACATGCATCTATGGCACTTTAAAAGTTTGTCCATAATGACTGTTGTGACGGTCAACATGTTGAGAGACTCATCCTTAGCTTAGAAACCAACCTTGAAACAGCAATCACTTGAAACAACCATATAGCAGCCGATTTTCATATAACTTGTCCTTTTTCACTGTCTGCGTGAATTACGGAATGACTTAATCAGCACATACAGTGAAAAAGACAAAGTTCCTTGAAGCAGGCTCCAATGGATGAAACAGAGTCATTGCAGACTAAATCTAGTTTATTGCAAAGAAGACTTTTTAATCAAAAAATCTCTCTTCCTGAATTAAAAACTCTTCTTTTTAAGACAATTTTTAAGAAAATAGACAGTTATATGAGAAATCTCCTGCTCCTGTCTTCCAAAGGAATTTTTTCTTACTATAAAATTTGTATTTAAATGGCAAGTTTAGTGTGCAGGTGATCCTTTCTCAAATATTTATGAAATGACCTCTCAGAAAAAAAAGAGAAAAAAAAGTATAATAATTTAAGTAGGCTCTTTCAGAATACCTAGCTTTTCTTTTTAATATTTTATCTTTATGTAATCATTGTCAAAACAGACGAAATGTGAGTCCTATATTCATCTTTAATTTTAATCATGTTCTAAAAAGTATAATACTCTAAAACTCATTATTTGGCAAATGTTGTGCTTCTAAATATGAGTGTTACCCACTTGAGTTGACAATTGTAAGAGGAAACCAGAGGGTGAGAAGTAGGAAAAACTTCTCTGCACTTGAATGAAACAAGCTATTTTTATTCATTCAGTTTATAAAAATAGTTTGAAAAGAGGGAAATATGCGTTCTTTTAGGATTGAATGAAAGCAATTAGAACTTACCTTGTTTCAGGTATCATTATCATATTGTAATGATGGATATTCTGTGCCATTTTGATGGTCCAGTATCAAGTAATGTGTCATCATAATTGAAAATGCTCAAGATTTCATTCAGTAATTCATTTTCAAATTGAACGCATACGCAGAGCACACTCATCTGCTCCTGTAATCCCTTCTACATCAAAAACTTGAATTATTCTGCCTTGAAGTTTTTCGTCTCGCTGATTTCTACCTTAATCAAAATTAACATTGTATTTAAATGTTAACTTCTATGCAGAAAACCCCCTCTCCAAGACACATGATTGTTATCATTGTTGAAGCAGGGATCAAGATTTTAGTGATTATCCTTGGTGTGAGCAGTTTATAGCTTAAGGGTACAAAATGTGTAGAATTCCTTGTAAGAAATTACATTGATCTGCACAACTTCTGAGCCTTTCATATTTTAAAATTTGAACTCTCTATTGATCAGTCTGAATCAGTGTCTGTATCACAAATTGTAATTGCATGGAATATCTGCAGTAACCATGGGCGTTGGATGAGCGTAGAAGTCCTTCCAAGTGAAGATATCGTAATTCAGCTGCTCATTAGCAGCAGATTCCTGCAAAAAGTAGATTAAAGTTCCGAAAGGGTGCTTGAAAAAGTATCTGTCTTTTTGCTATAACTGTTTAATGGATAAAGGTAGAACTTGAATTTTGTTAATGTTTAAAAGTACACCAGGAAATACAGCAGAATACACAAGTCAATTTTAAGGAGCATTCATCTTTTTGTGAAATAGTAGACAGGAAATTTTTGCTAAGAGTTCCATATGAAAATGAGAAGAAGTAAAAGTGCAAAACCCACAATGACCAGCATCATTTGTTTAAACTTACCAAAACTTCCGTTCACTGATCTTATTTTGGGAATCTATCTATGATAGAGGAAAGTAATTAATCTGCACAATGGTGTTTTTGCATGTCTGCAGATTCACATTAATTAGAAGCACAAATGATTTAAGTGAATGAGCAGCTTGAAGTGCGACTGAAAATCCGTTTTTGATGGATGAAACCACTCTCTCTGCCACTGATATTCACTCTGAAATCAACTCTGTGCCTGTTCCTCAGACCATCAATTGAGCGCAAGTTTAAAGTAGAGCTAACTAACTTGACAGATACAGTCCTCTTGAAAGACCTAGATCTTTACAGTCAAAGTTTCTCTTCTTGCCCATTTTCGGACGGAACTTGTAAGAAATTGGTTTTCCTGTTTGCTTCTTAGCCCCTTATAAAATCTTTTCAAAAATGTGGCATGAAATTTTTATGTACTTTTGAGTTAACTTTGAAGTGTAACCAAAATTAAAGCTCTATTTCTAGCCATTCAAAAGTTGTTGCAAAAAAACGCTCTCTTTTCAAAGTGCCCATGTTTGTATGCCTGGCGTAATATTTCTAGTATGGTAAAGTTAAATGTGTAAGTAAGGAGTACTATATAAATAATGATATCAATATTTTCCCCCAAAATGTGACTAATTGCATTCAAACTTGGTAATGTTCTATGTAATATGAGTGTAGCATATATTTCTGAAAGTGTCCGCATGTCCTTTTATTTATAATAACAAGAATAGTAAATCTGTCTTATCTTTTTTGGGGGAGGAACTAGGCAAATTATGCGATGTAGATTAGTTTTTTTGAGAAAAAAGAACAAGAATTTTCTCTTTTGAACTTGTAAAATTTCAATAATTTAAGTTTTATGAATGAATCTATGACAACCCTGTTATGGACTAGGTTTTGAAAACTTGGAAATTTGCATTTTAGGAAACTGTCCTTATTAAAATGGGGGCAAACTGATTTACTTTTTTACTTAACTTTTAAAACTTTCTTTCCATTAGGAATGAAAGACTTGCTTTAAAAATTAAAGGAGTAAATTTCTACAGATGTAAAGAATATCAACCTCCCTCATATTATGTATTATAAACAAGTTTATCAGAAGATTTGTGATCTTTTTTGAGCACCTCAGTGAATCAGACATTTTTACAGGCATGCAAGAATGAAAAAAGAAGACATCTCCCACTGCTCAAGTGTCAAAGGATCAGCTTGTCAAGATTTTATTTTTCATGGATTCATCTATTTATTTGTAAAAATCTTCTCAAATCTTATAAGTTCATTGTAAATATAAATTGATTTTAATAAGCTGTAAATAAGCTCCGAATGATTACTCAAAATTGGTAAAAATAAGTTTTCATGTGTGTTTTCATTAGTTAGTAGGATATCCTGCCTCTTCCAGGATGCTATAGGGTTTAATCATGCCTAGCAAATTACAAAACTTTCGTTAAACTGTACAGTTAGTCTGTAATTATTGTAAATAAATTATTTTTCTTGTTGTTCATTAGGGTTACGTTCCATTTTTTAAAAGTTAGTAGCATTGTTTGAATCATAGTTTATGCTTGTATCTATGTAGATACGGAATCATCGTTTCCATATTTTTACTGACTTCTACGGCCGGCTTACAAGGCCATTTTTTATTTTTTTACTAACAATTAGAGGTTATATTTTCGATTTTTTGAAAAAAGGAATTGAAGTTGTCTGTGGTTAGTTTGATAGTCTCTGCTTGTTAACTCTAAAGACAGCCTTGGAATCTGAGAAAATTCATGTGTCTCTAAAGGCAAATTTACTTAAGTTAGGATCTTTTTGCTCCACATGTTTTTAAATCAATAGCTTTGTACAAATTATTTTTATTCGCTTATAATTATTGTAACTCTTTTGTTTGTTTCATTCTTTTTAACATCCTTTTCTTCTCAATTTTTAAAAAATGTTCCTACTTCTAACAAATTTTGACGAGACATTATAATTCTTCCCCTCCCATACCCCCACCCCCCTGGACACTTTTTTCATCGTGTGACTATGAAAATATTCTGGTGTTCTCTCAGTTCTTTTTTTTTTCTAGATTTATTTCTGTCTTCTTTTTTTACCTAAATTTATGGTTTACTCCCCCCTCTCTCCATGGCCTGTGCTGACTTTATAAACTCCAATCGTTCAGTGTATTCCTTTTTTTTCTCTCCTTCAATAACTTGTACAAGATCATTTGCAGTAGTTAGTTTTTATTTCAAAAATTTCTTTCCAATGTTTGTTTATTATTCTTGTCCTTGATTTGTTGCCTTGAAACTGCTTCCAATAAACTTTAGATGGAGCATCAAAGAATCCTTGAAAACATCCTTCAGTTAATTTTTTGCCCCCCCCCCCCCAAAGTTTAATCAAAAGTGTGTGTTCTATGATCTACAGAAGTCTTCAGAAATTTCAAATGCTGACGACCTAAATTTCTTGACTCCCATCTAATCCCTTGGGATGGAATTGATGTTGAGAAATTTTTTCTCTTAACTAGGTGTTCTCTATAAGGCTCAGATTTTTTGCGCTTTTCCTCAGATCAAAATGTGCGATTCCTGATGCTAACAAATAAGTGTTTTTCTTCATATTTAGCATAGATCTGGTCATTACTTACCAGAATATAAACCCATGGGCGGCCAGCCTTGATCAAAAGGTTTGGTTGGAATGTGGTGAATCATCAAATACAAGTTGGTTGGACCAAGAGTTTTGGTCACCTTGAGCCAACAAATATGAAAGCTCATGCTTAAGCAGAGGAATAAGCATCACATGTTGTGTCAAATTTTGATAAATCTGCTTTATTATTTGACCAACTGTGTAAATTGCGGGAAGAGAAACCTGGAACTGTTGCAATCAGGAAACATTATTGACATGCCTGCTTTTTCAATCCATCCCAAAATTGCGCAAGAACTTTTTTCTTAAATGATGAATTATTTTGAGCTTCGAAGATCATTAACTAATAGAATATGAATTAGTTTTATTCCCTCTTCAGTTTTAATCAGATGAATCGATTACCGAACAGATTTTGCAATTTGGACCTATGATTGCAGTAATGAAAGAAGTAATAGAAAAAAAGTGCAATTACATCTCTCTATGTACTTTCTAAAAATGATTCAGACTACCAGGATAATTGAAAAAGTGTTCCTTCAAGTATTCGTAATCAAAACAGATATGCGATTGAATTATGTCCCTAATCGCTTCTAATTTTGAAGCTCATTGTTGAGTATTTTTTAAAATGACTTTAAGGTAATAGTATGATCATCCAAATTCTAAGGTAAATTTGTTTACCAACGAACACTTGATATTATCAGACGATTTCATCTGAAAGGATTTATGTTTGATCAATCATTTATTTCCTTACTTAATTTTCTCCTACAAGAAAAAACAAACAAAAACAACTGCAATTTTAAACTGTATTCACTTTGTCTCATAATCTCATGTATACTTATTTTTTAATGTGCTCTTTGGTCAGTAATTAATGATTCTTATCTTCTATTTCTAATAGTTAGTATTCCTTTTCCTTTAATAAGTTCACCAATTATTGTTTTAGAAGATTAACATGGAGACAATTAGGTGATTCAATTTTAACCACATCATAGAATCATAATTTGTACCTATTCATTCACTCTCATTTATTTTTGTTGTAAAATAGTAAGATTTTTCTTGATCAAGCACCTTGTTTTTAATTTGTAGTTTCTTCTTATTTCTTAAGTAAATGGTATATTTGTTTATTAATTATTATTCTAATTTTATGATTAAATGTTACTTTTTGCAAAATGTGCTTTTTCTACTCTCACACTCCCGCAATCTTCAATGCTGCCAAGTTTTTTGGAAATAACTATACTTTTTTTCAAAGGAGCATTTCCAGCTTAAAAATTTTTACCGACATATTCAAAAGCTTCTCATAAATTAAGTTGTGCACCAGAGGAAAAGAAGGAACAAAGACTAGTTTCGTCCAACAAGATAAGTTGTAAGATGGAGAGGGATTTACCATTGGGTGATATCACATGATTCGATATTTTTTTTGAAATTATGGCAAAAACTGCTAATTTTAGTGAAAAAAAGGGCTCTCTCTCATGAACTGCTCTGATTGAATTCACTCAAAGGTGAGTGAATTCATCAAATTTATGGGACTACAAATAAATTTCTTAAAAAAAAAAAAAAAAAAAAAAAAAAAAAAAAAAAAAAAAAAACAGAAAAAATGTGGATCAATTTGTTTTAATTTTTCATTATCATTAGGTATGGTACATTACAAAAAACTACACATTTAAAACAGGGAATAGATAAAATTCTCAAAATTAAGGAAAGGATCGTACATTCTTATTTTGATATCATCTCAGTACAGGACAGCTACGAGCTTATTACAATAAATAAGTAAGATTTTATTAGTACTGCTGCAATGGATAGTCACACAAAGTAAATGATGTGAGTAAATGGTATGACAAGTAAAGGATCCATTGCAGGTTGAAAGAAATTATTAAGACCAATTGATGGAACTACAGGAATTTCATGGTCAAATTTGGTTACAAATTTGAATAAAACAAATTAATCTCAGAAATTGGTAAAGAAAAACTCAAGAATTTTGCCAGAGTTCCCCGCAGCTGGGGCACTTCCTCATCCTTGCGGCCAATTTTTCAAAGAACTTTGAAAGACAGTGTTTATGTATGCGCTCATCGCAACTTACACATCTAACACCTTTAATTGTGATGCTGTTGCATAATTTGCAAGAGTTTAACCTGTCACTAAAATTTACCTTCAAAAAGGTTGTGAACTCTGCTATGCAAAGAGGTGCCATGGCAATTTCATCAGTTATAGGGACTCTCATCAAATATTTTGTTTCTATTAGGCGCTCAATTGTATTATCCGCGGCTAATCGAGAAATGCCACTCTCCACTCGAAATTCTTCAATAGCATCATCGCCAATAGTACCTGTATGGTTTTCTAGAATATGTAAAATCATTTTTTTAAAGAATACCAATTCAGCGTCCTTCATTAAATTCAGCTGAAAACTTTCTTTCTTATAAGTACAGGGAACAATTGAGTAATAAATATTGTCAGTAATTTCACAGACTGTTTTGGCAATTTTCAAATCCACCTGTTTCTGAAGGTGCGTACTCATATGTACCAACGTTTGGTCGAACTCGTAATCCTGTGGGACTATCTTTGAAAATACCGTCTTTGCATTGTCCTCTGTCATTTGCCTTCTTGCTAGCAATATCTGGACAAAATACTTCATCTCGTCAAGCATTTTAAACTGCAACAAGTACAAAAAAAATGAATCATTGAAGACTGCATAGGGACAGAAAGAAAATGGAAAGACTTAAGATTTCCTGTATGCTATCAGCTGTCCAGTTACAACGAGCACAAGTAAGTTCTTTAAAACCTTGACAGCTCCACTATATTTTGTAGTTGATTCTCCAACTTAGAATCTTCCTTAGCGCTTGCGACTCCAACTTGAAACTGAGGTTGCTTCTCTGTCAACTGTTCGTAAAATGGTCGGACAACTTAGGAATTTGTATTAGAGATATACTAACATGCATCTCATCCAGTGCATGTAAAATAAATAAATAAATTAAGCATACAACTAAAACATGGAGAAACTCCAAAACCTGACTATGTATCTTGGTTTGCGACATTGCAGACTTCCCATCATACTTCATTATTCACCTGGAGAACTACTCAACGTCAGTGCTTAAAAACTACCATAATTTACCTTATCTCTGCAAGGCTAATTCTGAATAAACTTCAAAGAATGATGTTGATTGGTTCTTAAAAATACAAAATAAGGGCAAAGATTTGTATACACTGCGAACAAGGTACGAGGTTTGGTAGTTTCACTGTCGATATGATATGTAAGTAGGTATCCTGGTTAGGGGCCGTCCCTAAATTACGGAAAGCGCTTTTCGGCATTATTGATCCCCACTCCCCTTGTAATGTTTTTGTGACGTCGGTCCTTATCCTTTAAAACCTCCTGTCGCCCCCTATAGCATTACGTAACTTAGGGTTGGTCCCTTAGATGCACTGATGTATAATGACTTGAAAAAATCAATAATGAATATTCAAGTACTTTATGGGTCAGATAATAAAAGGACAGTTTTACTTTTCTAACTGTGGAACAAATGCTCTATAGGTAACTACCTTGTTTGTTGATGGCTGAGTCATCTTTGGACGTAATTTGAACTAGTTGACAGCAACTTATTGAAAAACAGAAGAAGGATTGCCCTAGAAAACAAACAAACAAAAATTACTGATAGGATCTTCAAATCCTTCCAAATAAAATGACCTTAAGATAAAAATGTTAAGAATATATTGGTTGAGGTAAGTCAAAGCTAATAACTTCGCTCTTCGCAACTTCGCTGGACCATCAACTGAGGCTGACAAAAACGGTAGAATTGAACAAACTTAGTCACAAACAATCCAAGAGAGTGTAACTCCAAAAACTCAATATTGCACAATTTTTTAATAAATCATTTGCCCTCTCCCCTTGACTGAATACCCTTCATACATGAGCATGGGAAAGACAGTTTACATCAAATTTCTGATATTTATCAATACCTTTTTAATGCTTTCTGAATTCATATATACTATGAGCGCATTCATACAAAGCCTGCTGCTTGAAAGCAAATCTTATGGACTAGGTAAGTGCATTAAGAAGTGCTTTTCTGGATAAGGCGAATTCAGTTCAATACACATTTGAATCAAGTTTCAACATGTAGTGTGGACACAGCACTATTTTACGACCTTGTTCGGGCATGTAGATGTCATCTCCTAGTCTCCCATATAAATCAAAAGCTGCGCTATGCTTTTTGCTAAAGATCTTATCCACCTTACATCAAGTTGAATGAGGATGTGGAGATGATATTCATACTAGCGAAGGCTTCCGACAGGGCAAATCTTGATTCCGATAAGGTAAGTATTCAATCCACATCGGAGTACTCATGTAAATGTAGCTGTGCACCTACTAATGCCAAGAATACATAACGACGGTGTAAGTCAGCAATCGCATAACTCATTTGCGGTGTCTGAAAATCTCCGCGTCAGTGTTGTTTTGTAAAAGGAGAACAAATTGACATCATTCCTTGAGGTTTTTGCAGAATTTTCCTCACACAGAGAAGAAAAATCACAGCAGTTTTAAAGAATAGCCGTTGAGTAATTTTCGGTTTAAAAAATAAAGTATGACAGGAGGTCTGCTACGTCGCAAACCGAGTTATGTGATTGCCGACTTACACCGTCGATAACTCAACTACTCGATGGTTAGACGTGGACAGAGGATATATGGATGGTAATTGCCTTAGGGCACTTAGGTAGATGAATCCTAACCCATTTTTCAGTTAATTGACGAAAGTCAATTTAAGATATAACAGATATAGTGTGTTTTCTTCAGAAAATATACTAAAAAAAAGATAAGATGGAATGGAATAAAAAAAAAAATAAGAGGAATGTGGATGTGATAGATGATTTGATACTTACCGACTTGTTGAAAGTAAAAATACTGGATGAAATTCGTTCCTGAACGATCACTTCGGTAGAAAAACTAGAGACCGATGAATGATAATGGACAGATCGATGGATTAGAATTCACTACGGAAAATGGAAATGGAAATGGAAAACCGAATATCAAGGATTGACCACATGAGTTTTGGATTTGATCGCAAAATCTGGCGCGAATCTCTAACCAAAACAAAATAGAAGTTCGGAATTCGGGCAAATTCGGGTATGTTCGCTTGATGTTCGGATTCATTCAAATTCATTCGGATGGGCGGAAACAGGGACGAGTTCTATAGGACGCCGTTCTGTTGTGAGCGGGTGATTGCAGCGCATTCTCGCGTAGGATCCTAGTCAACTCAGAGGATCCTTCCCCCCGAACCTCGACTCATCCATCGCCCGCTCCAAAAGTGAGGTTAAGCTGGAGATTGAAAAATAACACATAAGGCGGCTGAATTCTTGAAAAATAAGTATATTTTTGGCGTTTTTCGACCCCTTTCGGCAAGGAAGGGCCCGCCACTTGAATTAAAAGGCTGAAAAATTCGATTTTTTGCAGTTATACGCGATCCTACGGATTTTAATGAAGTCCAACAACTGATAACAGCAGTGAGTTGCGAGGATCCTACGCGAGAATGCAGCACTAGTACCTGCTCACGAATTTTTACACTGACTCTTACGGGAGTCCAGGGTCCTATAGAACTGGTCCCTGGCGGAAACGGAAACAGGTCGAAATGTTCGCACCGAACCAAACAGTCAAAATAGGAACCAGATAAGAAAGAACTTAAAATATAAAGGACGAATCTCTTTCGTCTTACTCAGGAAATTATATATGTAATCTGATTTTATGGGAATTCAACGAATAATATTCATTTTTGAGAGAAATTGAGAGGTNGGGGGGGGGGGGGGGGGGTGTCTTGATTAGCTCAGCACACTCGCAATCGGGACTCGTTTTTTTTCAATGTACCTAATTAAATTTTTGAGTTTTGCTAAACAATTCCCAGTAGGTAATTAATATGTAAATGTGTTTCTTCTTATCTGAACATATGCTCCAGTCTACTGCTTTAGAGGTTGCAATATATACCATTTGTTCCCTTATGCACGTAAGTGTTTTTACAGATGAGCAAGAAATTGTGCGTTCCGAATTGTCCAATTAAATAATGTGCTTATGTGTTCAAAAAACCTCAAATATGAAACATGTTTTTACCTCTCTATTATATTTGAATGCCATGGTTTGGTTCGATAAGGTGTTCATAATGATTTTAATAAGAAACAAGACCATTGGGTGGCTTACAATTAAAAAGTGATTACAGCCTCAAACCTCAGGATTAGGTAAGTGAGGGGTTTGAACTTGAAGTTGGAGGCTGTATTATAGAGACTAACTTTTAAAAGATATCATTTTGAAATTATTAGGAAATGAATCTTTGAGAATTTTTGTGTTGGTATAGGTTGGTATTACACATGTCTCAATCTATAAAAACTTAGGTATATTACTGCAAAAAAATTCTGATAAAATTTTTTTCAGGATAGTGTTAAGGGGGGGGGGGGGGTGTACTTGCGTTTAAAATTTTCTGGCGATATTTGGAGGGTACACATGCTTTCTGAAACGGTATAGTTGGACTTTTATGTAATGTAATCATTTTACCTCTAGGTGAATAGTGGAATACGTAAAATGTACCCTTCATCTCGCTTTAATGCAGTAAGTAACTTATAAACAAGAGCTTGCAGATCGCACGATGTGTGGTAGTTTTGCCTCTTTTGTGACAGTGCCAACGGATGATATTAATTCTTAAATTATTTTTTATTTACTTGAAGTAAGATAGACACACCGACCTACAATTTTTTACTTGCTTTCCAATGCACAAAGTCTTAGCTTTCTGCAAATTAGGTCGATTATAAATGATCCGAATGAAACTCAAAAACTTTGCTTGCGTAGGATTCTAATGTACTTGAAAAATGTTAGGTGCCATTTCTGGAACTATTCATTGAAGCCCAATTCACACTATCAAAATTTTCATTCGGCATGCTTGAACGAAAAGTTAGACGCTAAAAAATTTGATTCAATTAATGCTGCAGTGTGATATCGTCATCAGCCTGCGGTTCGAAAAGGTACAGCTTTGGCTCATGTCGGTCGGAAGATTTTGTTCCAACTTTTTGAATGTGATGTCACATTCAAATTTCCATTCAATTTTTCATTAAATTGTCATTTTCTCTCGTCAGTATTACACGAGCCAACTTTTCATTTGACAAGTTGCATACTAGAGTTGGATGAAAAGTTTGATAGAGTAAATTGGGCTGAATGAAGAAATGATTTTGAGTGAAGTGAGTCTAAAGGAGAAACATGTAGATACTTACTACCAAAATTGAATTTTCCAGCTCAATTCACATTATTTTTGACATCAACTTGATATTAGTAAATTGTTAGTTATGGGTTTCCATGAATTTATTGGTCTTTAAAACTGTTTCACTTGTCTTGGAATTGCAAAATACCACATGTCACTTTTTCAACAGCGAGTACAATGATTTGTTTAGTGCTAACTTTGGATAAAAATAAAATATTTAAAATCATAGGTAAATTGCTTCATCCTGGCATTTAAAAAAAATAATTTAACCTTTATACAGTATTGAATTAGAAAAGAGAGCACGATGGATGTTTCAATACAGGCAGCAAGCTTGAGGAACGCATTCTACAGAACTGGAAAAAGAAAAAAATGGGAATTGGATGATCATATTGGTTTTAGTGTTCTGCCTTTCCCAGCCTTCATGCGCCTAAAAATTGGGGGACCAAGCCATCGTGGTGCCTGAAACATGTAATTAATGCACTCTGTACTTTTTTCCATCTCGCGACCGTGAAGCATCGGTAGCACTCTTAACGCATCACAATCACAGCAAGATATACTGTCAAACTCGTTTTGGAAACATAATTTCTTAACGATGTTGAGAGGGATTTGGTATCAGAACTTCATGTTTTTTTTGTGCTCTGCATGGTAAGATGAATTCAATTAACTACCGGCAAAATGTGACATGATTTTTATATCATCCTGTCGCGCTTGGCCTGTGGTATACCATATTTCCTCACTTGTGCTTTTTTTAAAACATCATGTGTATTGATACATATCGACAGCGTAAGTCCGCAATCACATATCTTGTTTGCGGTGTCTGAAAATCTTCGCCTCGATGTTACTTTTTTAAGGACAACAAATTGACATGATTCCTGGCAGTTTTTGCAGAATTTTCTTCGCAAAGAGAAGAAAAATCACAGCAGTTTTAAAGAATTGCCACTAAGTAGTTTTCCGTTTAAAAAATAAAGTATGGCAGGAGGTCTGCGACGTCACAATCCAAGTTACGTGATTGATAACTTACACTGTCGATACGCAAAAAGTTAATTTGGCTCCTGAAAAATTGTAGATGGTTCCTAAAATTTTAGGAAGAAGGCAGAACACTGATAAAGTTAAAGGTAAATTGCTGGCTGAATCATTCTTTTAACTTTTACTAAATTTACCTATTTTCAGAAAACTCCATCCCTCTCACTTGATTGTAAGGTACTCATTTCTAAGGTGAGTGATGAAAAATATGTATATTTTTTGGGAATCATCAAGTGAACTCCTTCATCAATGATTGCAAGCAAAAAATTTCAAACTCAAGAAAGTAAAAAGAGGAAGGTATATTAAAACAGAAATTTACAAAACTTCTTTTGAGTCAGTAACTTTAAATGAATTATTGACAATAAGAAACTTATCATAGGTACTTAAAATGATTGCAAACTTACAAAAGGATGAAAAATTCAACTTCATAATTAATCCACAAAGGATATGAGGGCTATAGAATTTTTTACCTCACTTGTTTTATACCTTTGCCACCTGCCTAGTTTTGGTTCTTGTCCTACGGCTGCAATGAGACAACTTTGATCACTAGAATAACAAAGTGAATTAATGAATCCATTAATAGGAATGGACTTTATATTGACTAATGAACAAAACCCATCACACCTCCAGACTCTCACAAATCCATCATTGGATCCAGAACAAACCAGGTTTTGGTTAGACACTGTGCATAGACTGTAAATCCAGTTCGGCTCACCATTGGAAACGTCAATGCCGTGAGCATTTTCTACAGTGTGCCTAGGTTTTTTCTTTGAAATTCCCCACAAGCATATGATTCCATCATCCCCTGCTGAGACAAAAATTTGATTGGTTAATCTTCTAACTAAATCAATGTTTCGTTTGTGACCTGCGTAGATCAGTTGAGATTCTTCATCTATCTTCCACAGCCGCACAGTGTTGTCTGAACCGCCCGAAGTTATCACTCTATCTTTACTCATAATGTCAACGTCTGTAATACCTGTCTGGTGTCCATGTAATGTCTCGATGAAACACAGATCTGTGAGGTTCCACACATTCACTGTTCTGTCACTAGAGCCACTGTAAAGCTGATTGGTTTCCGAACAAAATGCAACACCTGTTACTGCAGCCTTGTGACCTTTAAAATTACTTAAGTGCACGAGGGTTTCAGGATTCCACAAGTTCAAGGTGCCTGAAGCGTCTCCAGAGGCTAGAAATTTATTGTCCGGAGCAACGGCGAGGCAATAAATGATGGCACTGTGAGCATGTTTCTGATGGGCACTGTGTTTGGATTTGTGTTTGGACAGAATACTACCGACTTTTAATTTACTAGTCAAGCACCATTTCACAATATTGCAGTCTTTAGAGGCGGAGAAAAGAAATTTTCCATCAGGGGATAAAGCTAAGCACGTAATGGGAAGTTTATGTTCCTTGCACTTGAGGTAAACAACTTCACGGTCGGAATTCATTTGGATTTCAGAATCTTCGGAATCGCGGACAACCATACTGTAATTTTACAAAATTCATTGAAGTAATACGATCAGGAAGGGCAGGGTGAGAGAGTTACGAGAATGAAATGCGAATTGAAAATAAAAGAAACTTCACCTCACGTGTTGCACGAAGCACGATTCACGATTTAAATCAAAACAGTTTGCACTCGAAATGAGGTTAGAAATTCGTGGACACTGCAGGTAAGCAGGTCAACGTGACGTCATTCGGGCAAGTAAATTTCATTCGCAGCGAATCGAGTAGCGTCATCACGATACGAACCCGTCTTGAATTCTTCCACTGTCATTTACAAAAAAAGCGTAACACGTGGTGGTGGTGGGATGACAATCTTCGTCTTTCTTACTGCATCTTTGAAAATTGAAGGCGTTTCGTCAACCAAGTGGACAGCAGAGATACGAAATGAAATTTCATTTTGCTGAGACATTTTCTCAATGAAATTTCATGGTATGAAATTCAGTGAACTTTCGCATCTCTCGTGGACACAGGAAATGCAAAACCTAATAGGCGCTGTCACGAAAAAAAAGAAGAAAAAATTCAAGATAAAAAGACATTCTTTAATGGCAGAGAACATTGTGCTCAGTCTCAGCAACACCTGATGATCGGCCACCTGGTTTTGAAGTCCCGCTCTTCCTTGGATTAAGCGTCTTCATTGAATTAAGAACTCTATGAGGTTGGAATGGGCAGAAAAAAAGGGTAATTTCATGGCAAAGATAGCCTCCAGAAAACTGTTTCCATCTCTCTCTCGCGCCAAGACTCTGTTGTGAGGCATTGAAAAAATTCAGGTAGAAATGTGACGATGACAGATTATCGTAGGTGAGAGGTAAAAGAAGTTCTGAAATGTACAGAAAAAATCTTTTTACACGTCTTGGATATATTCCCGTAAAAGGCAACAATTTGATATTCGATATCCAGCCCCCCCCCCCCAAAAAAAAAAAAACTCTAGCGCAACATTTCGTTCAAATTCAACCAAAAGTTGATTAACAGGTTTTTTTTTTTTTTTTTTTTTTTTTTTTTTTTTTTTAAAGTTCATAGTCATATCTACGTACCTACGTTAAGTTGAGTGGATGGTTTCAAGCTCAATAGCAATATGATTGAAAATTGCGGAGTTAAATTTGTCCCACTCAAAAACATTTCCGTCTCGTCTAAAACGCTAAATTCCCATATTTGTGAGACTTTAAGCAAAAAATTATTTTGAGAAATGCTTACCTAATTAAGTAAAGGCACAGAAGTGAACCCAGATTTTCAGAGCAGACAACCGAGACAATTACTTAAGAACGGTAATTATCGGAGCGGAGAAGAATACCTCCAGTTTTTTATTTTGTGTTTCAAAGCTTCGCAGGTGAGATTGTTTAAATAAGTTTAAACTTACAAAATAGGGATATCATTCGATGAAAATTTGCCAGAGGAGGTACCTGAAACCCTCCTTTGCACCTAGATAATTTTCCCCACCACAATCCATTATTGGGGAGGGGAACAATTCTACTTGCCTTTGGGTGGCAAAAAGTAGAATCCAGGATATGGGTTGAGACCTTGGGGCCAGACACGGAAACTACACCTAATTTTGATAAATTGATAGCACAGTTTGATCTCCGAAAAAATCTTGGACCAGTTTAAAACTGAACTTTTTGGGCGGTGTGGAAGCATTCTTGCTCCGCTCGCTGTTTTCCCCCTTTTATTATTTCAGGATAAATCTGTTTCAATCGATCTCATCATCGATAACTCTCTTTGAAATACGGAATCTTGTGAATGCGGAAAATGTTTATTCCGTGTTTTTGAATTTGGCGCGGAATATTTGAAAAGAGCATCCTACCAATGATACCAAATCAGTCAAAACAAAACTAAGCAGCTAGTTTCATGACGAAACTAGAAAACACATAGATATAGAGAGGAATGACAAGAAATTATCTATAAATATGTCATTTGTTCAAAAACAAGTCATGTTTATGAGCAAAAATGTTTTATAATCCGGAGTTACTATTTTATTAGCAAAGTGTAAAAAGTAGCTTACGTGCTAGGGTTGGTACTATGGCATCCCTAACGGATCAGCTGTATTTGCGACGCTATCGAAAATCGATCTTCCCATGATTTCGATACAAACGATTATTTTGTTGCATTGCTTTAGTGGAAGCCATATTGACGATCTCGTCAGGTCATACACATTTGCCATCCGTGTAAAATCTAAGTGCAGTGAATCAGTAGTTTCACATCGTTACTGCTTTTCTTTCGTCGTTTTGCTAACTACCATTTGCATTTTCACTGTCCGCTAGCTCAGTGCGAAGTTCTTCAGGTCGCGCGATCGTTACACTTCCATTCTTCAGTAGAACGTCACTAGGCGAAAATGGCCTGCGCCACACTCAAAAGATCGCTAGATTTTGATCCTGTCCATCATCAAAGGCCTACGAAACGGCAGAGATGCGTACCAATGTGTGTTTCACCGTCAAGCTCTCCTCCTACGACCTCTCAGGAATGCAGATCCTCGCCCTTCGGCGAAGTGAGCCCAAAATTGACCCCAGGTTTGTACCTACTCACAATGGCCCTTTGGTGTGATCACTCATTTATCTAGATGGAGACCTTATGATGCATTTGCTTGCCTCTTCCCATCTAAATGTCTAGTCATATTATTTTCTTTCTATTGCTCTCCTCGTATCTGAACATTAACTGTAAAGTTCCACACTATCACTACTTTCCGCCGTTTCAGCTCAAATTTTTCAAGCGCTGGAACAGGCCAAGAAGAGGCGTTTAATTTACCCTTCATATAATCGCACTTGAGGCCTTTCCTCTTTCTCTCAACCTCTTAACCAACACTACTAGTTCCTTGTATAGAAGGGTCGCTCTCTTGCTGATCATTTAATTCACCTAGTTTCTGATCTGCGCACCCCTGTGCTCAGGACGTTTGTCAGCGGAACGAAACTTAGCTCTCATCTATTGCACATCTCTAAGGCCCAGTTTTAGTGCTGAAGGCAATTGTTTTTGTTTTACTTTAGACTAGCATGGTAGCCCAACAATCGTCATACCGCCTCCGTCAACCTAACCTTGTGCAAGTTACGGAGTACCCAATCAGTACATGACTTGCACATAAGCCATTCTTGTCTCCCTTTGTCTTTTATGTCTTTGTGCTGGAATGAAGCATTAATTGCTCAGTGTATGAGCTACCACTCAATGAAGAAAAGTTGCATAATCAAATCTAGTGGAGACATCGTGTGTTTCCTGTTGCACTATGGGGTGTTTGATCATAATTTTGCCTGAAAAAAGAGGTTTTACGCAACTTTACCTTTTTATAAGTTTCCAGAGGATTCTTGTCTGATTTACTCTCCTAAACTTAGTTTCAATTTTCCGACAACATGCTGGTTTGCTGTGTCACTTAGAGACCTTTCATCATTTTTTATTTAAAAATTCTGCCTTATATTCATGAACTCAACCCTCATCTCCCTGTGAACTATCCTTCTTTTATCAGTAGGTAGCGCCCACACCAAATAAGTTTACGCACTGTAAGTGTGCAGCTTAAGAAAGGCTATTTTGATTCTAGCATTTGCTTTCAATGCTAAACTGAAGATGCATAATCTTGCGGTGCTTTGGAGAATATCTCACACACTATGCGACATCTCTGGATAAAATTTAAACATGTCCTGATGCAAATTACCAACAAGAATGTGACAGTATCTAGTTTTTTGCAACTCAAAATTAGGCTTTTAAGCAGTTCCTTCAATAGAGATGTTTCTTCAAATTAGAAATCCTTTTGCCAACCGTTATGTTCGAGATGTTTCAGTAGTGTCCTGCAATACTTTCAGATCTGAATTTCAATCATTAAATGATTTTACAGGCTGAACTGTTCAGTCTTGTGGTCAAGAAGTTTTTGCACTTTTGTCTAGTTTTATAGTTGCATTAAGATTGAAGTCTTTTCACAGTGTAAGGTGCCATATCACCAAATACTTTTGTTCGTTTTAAAATGTATTTAAGGGCCATGTAATCATTTCCCAATGATTTATATTGATTCCATTCATTTTTTCATCACAGAAATCATGGCTGCTCGTGTTCGAGAAGAAATCCGTAGATTACATCGCAGAAAACAGTTGCACTTTAACCCAAATCACGACTCCAACAGTAATGACTCCACAGATTGTGTAACAGATGCACCTGGATCGCCGAGTAGTTCTTTTGCTACTGCTCAAGCTACATCACACCCTGACAAACCTCTATTTACGCTTTCACAGGTACTGTCCTCTGTTTTTTACACTTTTTTATGTGTACTTATATGAATATATAGAATTTCCTCTTTAAAATTATCACCAAATTTTATGGGATGGTTGATCAAGGCTAACTAAAATCCAAATGATTGTAATTTTAGGCTTCCTGGATAATTAGTGCCACCCGCAAGGAGGCGGCTCTTATTGTCTACCTCGGAGTTTGATGAAATTTTAGAAGGTCGTAATCTGTAGGGTGCTATGACATGTTGCACAACCATTCCCACTATGGGACTCAAGAAGAACCACAGTGAATTTTTAAAAATTGCGAACTTCCAGCAAGCGTACGGTTCACGCTCAGAAGCCAAGCACACACTACCCACGTTGATGCCATGTGGTCGCTGAGTATACTGCGTCTCTTGCCTCTGATTTGGCATGTGCTCCTTGGTGGTGGGATCCAATCCTATCATGTAGACGATGTTTATGAGATGCACCCCCCCTTCCTGGTTTGTAAATTCAGAAATAAGAAGAAGGAATATATAAACACAAGAAGATTTTATAATGATGAAAAGTATACACTCATGATACTCAAAAAAAAAAAAAAAAATTAAATATTAAATGAACTTAAATATCCACTTATCATAAAGAACAGGTAATCTAAGTCCATCTATAGGCACAGTCTTAGTACCAGCTGAGCTTATGAGCACTTAACTGCCTCTCAGGTACAGACGAGAATGCAAAACAATTTGCATATCTCGAATATCGTAGTTCCCACCGACGGAATCACCTAATTTTTCATGTAGGTCCATCTTAGTGTGTGAAGAGCCAGTAAGTCCTCACTGGTGTGAAGGGTTTTTCCTTCTTAAAATTCTAAAATCTTAAACTTCGCAAAGCTTCCCAAATTGTTGTATTTTTTTCAGTTACACTCATTTATTTTATCCGTCACTGCAATTTTTCACATTTACAGGTTGGATTAATATGTGAACGGATGATTCAGGATAGAGAAATCCAAATAAGGGAAGAATATGACCGCATTCTTTATCAGAAACTATCAGAACAGTATGAAGCATTCGTCAAGTTCTCTAATGACCAGCTTCAAAGACGTTTTGAAGTAGCTGCTGCGCCTAGTTGTAAGTATTTTTTCCTTGTCTTTACTATTTTCTTGCTCATTAATCTAACAATTAAGAGGTTTTGCTATCGGTTAGGATGCCCCCTAGATGAGAAAATACTGAAGTCAGGGGAAGGAGTAATTACCTCAATATGTTGGGGAATTTCAAGAAAAAAACGGGAGTTTTTTTCACTCATTCAATTTTCATCTTGTTAGGGTGAAATGGAAATGGAAACTTTGGAAAATTGAAATTTTTGATTTCCAGTTTTTGATGAGTGAAATGAATCATTGAAGATTTAATTAAGGAGAGCCATTTAGTATCTCATATCATTTAGTAAAAATTATGTGATGAAAAATGAGAATACGAAAAATGCCCCAAAAAATCAGATACTGATTTGATCTTACTTTAAAAGCTGCTAATTAGGTACTCACTTGCTTATTGGTGTAAAGAAAACATTTTGAGGACTTAGTAATTGTGTGTTTCCAATATGAGTAAAAATAGATTTAGGTCCACAAACCAAAACCTGGAGCACCTACATGTATGGGGAGAGTTCGAACATGTCGAAATATGGAGCTCTTAGGGCCCAAAAGAACAGTCAACCCTCGAACACAAAGTATGTCACTGCCGATCTTCGAATTTCAATATCAAACGAAAATGGCCAAGAATGTTCCTTTATAAGGGTTCATCCGCAGAAATGATAAAATTTATGCAAAAACTAGGCCAAATATGTGCTTTACCAATGACGGATCGTATCAATGGGCCTGCTCCAAACTTCGGCTAGAGCAAAAATAAGAATTTTCTTTTAAAAAATGTCTCAAAAATCACTGTGAGCACATTAGCAAAGTCTGAAATGCACTCCTAACTTCTCAATCTGCTTCAGAAATTTGCGTTTTTTTTTTAATTGCCGCTTCAAAAACGATACTATGGCACAAGTGAACATTTCGTTAGAGGAGTCGTCCCATCTACTTCCTGCTTAATAGAATTCTACTCATATTCAATATGACCGGCACCAATCCACCAAAACACTTGTGACAGGAAGAGATTCTAACCATCTGTTAACAATTGGCACGTTTACATTCACATTTTCCTTGAGTTGAGACTGTTGAGAGATATCTGCCCTGATTGACCTTGTACTTCCCTTGACTTGCGCGCTGAAGCGTTGAATATATTGCAAATATTATGATAAAAATAATAAATAATAATAATTGAATAAAATTGCAAAACATCCTACTGAGCAGGAGTTGGATGGAATGACTCCTCGAACGAAATGTTCACCTGTGCCGTAGTATCGTTTTTGAAGAGGGAACCTCAAAAAAATGCATATCTTTTTTACTGATTGCGGAGTTAGGGGTGCACTTCAGAATTTGCCAATGCGCTCATCGTGATTTTTGAGACATTTTCTTTAAGAAACAACTCTTAGTTATGCTCTAGTTTAAGTTTGCAACAGACCCATCGTAATAATGATTCACACTGGATAATTTGAATTCATAGACTGGTTGCTCTTTTGGGCCGTAAGAGCTCTATCACCTAACCTCACTGACATGTCTGTACTCTCCCAATATAGGTACTGTACCAAGAACCAGGCTCCTTGCTTGTAGGCTTTTGTCTTTTGACAACTTTCAAATGGCGTTGTATCAGTAGCTCTTATAGATAAATCCTAGCAAACAGTGAAAAGTTTGCTGTAGAACTCTCTTCCCATATTGCCCTGCTGATTTTATTAATTTTCAGAGCAATGAGATATGAAGTCAATATCTATCTACTTGAAAATTGTGAGATGCAGAATAATTAGGAGGTTGTGTTGATTTGTGCATACAAACTCAGGGTGGCAAGCATTAGGAAAAAACTGGGAAAAGTCAGGGAATAGTTAGGGAATTTTGTGCAGTCAGGGAATTTTCGCGCATGAACAATCGCATACTGTGATAAGGGATACTGGGCTACGCCGCGATCATTCCGCGACAGTGAAGATCGGCCGTCTCCATCCAACTCTGCTTGTTGCCGTGGATTCAGCAAAATTCATCCTTTCGGAACACTAAATGTATGTTGGTATGTTGTCGCCAAATTCTATAAATAAGTCTTGAGAGCTTGCTAAATTTGGATAAATAATTTTGTGTTTCTCTGCCTTTGACTATAAGAGAGTAATTCTACCTGCGTTTTTGTTTTTAAGTTCTCTAATGTTATGTCTGTCTTTTGTCTGTTCACAGATCTATCGTAAATTACCACGTTATTCAATTTTTATTTATTTTCACGTCTCCAAAATGTTACATATTTTTTTCTTTTCTTTCAGTTTATTTTTTACTTCATTCTTTCATCTACTAATTTTTTTCCCCTCTTTTTTTAAAACAATCTATCAATATCATTATTCATTTTTACAAAAAAGCAACAAATCTAAGCGAAGTCATAACAGATCGCCAAACTAAGTAAGACACGTGAAGTATGAAAAAATTAGTTTGATTTTTTGTTTTCTTGTAGACTTAGTTGTAAGAATTTAGTGCTGTGCCTCGAATATCACCCTCGTGTTATGTTTTAAAGCTTTCGGTTATACCCCTTCTCTCGCAGGCAGGGGAAAGTTTTTATAACCCCCCTTTTTGTATATTCATTCTCTGATGTTATTTCTCCATGGCAATAAATTCTTTTAAACCAAATTTTAACCACCTATCTCAGTTTTTTTTTTTTTTTATTACTTTTTTTTTATTTATTACGTTCTTAGTTTGGGTCGTACTTTCCTCTATTCGCTGCTTAGTTGTACGAAAATTTTAATGTGTAACTATGTCCGTATGCATATTAGATTTATATCTTTAATTTTAAATTTTATCATTAATTTCTTTTCAATTTTTTGTATCTTATTATTCATGTCGTGTGTAAAGAGAATTTTTTTTATATTTTGTATAAATTTTGGTTCCTTTTTATTATGCTACTAGACATGCAATCAATCCTTTGCCATTGTACGTTGGAAACAGCTGCGCTTAATTGCCTGGGGACATTAACCACATTGTATCAATGCAGGAAACATGATAACTTTGTTGAGATTTTCATTGAACTGGGGCTGAACACTATCCTAATCATATTATCTAGTTAGTTTTTTAACACGTTGACTGTCATGATGTCCCGAGCGCTGAAGACTCCACAAAATGTCACAAATCATGGTTGATTCCTTTGTTGTAATTCTGGTGATATTAGCGCCCTTTTTGATCTTCATGCTGTGCATGAGACTCGACTGTGGTATAGGTGGAACCAGTTAGGTATGTAAGTAACCATCATGGCTGTTCAAAGTGTTATGCTTTGCTTTATTTGAGAAAGTTCTGTGAGTGCGAAAGCAATACGTATTAGTTAGGATACGTTACAACTATGAGAAGCAGGTCCAATGCTTGGTGAAAACTGTAATGCATTTAAAATTTAAAGATCTCAAAAAAATTAGAAGACGAAAGGAAATATTTTAAAAGGGACTACAAGCTTCAGAACAAATTCACGGAACTTTTGGACTCTTCCTGTTCGTTATAAAAACTTTTCCAGCATAGGTCTCAACAGGCTCATGCCTTATTTCCTGAAGAGAGGATAGCGTTAAAATTGGTATCAATACAGAATATGGCAAATTGTATTATTTTATAATCAGCGCGATCCAAAAATTAAGCTTAAAAAAGCTTGTTTATTATCAAACTTGAAAGTAGCTATTATAGTCAAAGTTCAATAACGTTGTTTGTAAAAAGAAATTGAAATAGATATATTTTATCGATATCCATTTTTTTTTTTTTTTTTTTTTTAATTAAGGATCATTTAGTTTGTCGAATTGTATTATTTTTCTTTCTTTCATGACCCTGTCATTTGCTCAAACTTGTTCTGCTGAGGAGAGGGAAGGTAGTTTTTTATTTCGCGGTTGAGCCATCATTGCCTGCGTAGAGACAAACCTATTTTCACATCATTTTCGGTCTATGAGATTTTTCAGTTTTTCTTGTTACAGCATCATCAGAATTTAAACCAATTCAGTCAGCTTCTCTGTATGCACTTGTAAAGTCTTCACTGTTACACTCTAGGAAAGAACCATCCAGCAAAGAACACCTGTTTCCGATTTCATTTTTATGCCAACCCCCAAAATTATCCCATAACTAATTTTATTTTGAATGAACGATTTTTAGTGAGTTTTGAATTCTAATGAAAGCAGAAGTCTCCAATGATCTAATTTATTTATCACAATTGCATTACTTTAAAAATGAAGTTTAATTAGTCGAAAATGATTTTGATTTTTTTACGTTTCAATCTGAAAAGAGGGGTCATGAATTTGACGAATATCTGCTCTTTAAGTAGCAGAATCCTGAATAAATTATTTCGAATCAAGTTTGAGTTCTTGTGTTCATCTCTTGAGCATTAATTTGGCAAACCTAATAATTTGGACTCTTGAAATTGAAGTATCAAAGGATAGCTCTTACTTGTCTCTGAATTTGCTGGATTGTCTTTTTAACTGAAATAGTCCAAAAGTTTAAATTTTAATCGACTCTCTTTAAATGGTTTGACCATAAAGACTATCACAATTACACATGTCTTGTGTTAGGTAATACAAATTCCTCGTACGTTTAATCTGAAGGAAGAATGTCAGAGCTTCACTGCAGCAGGCATGCTAAAATATTTTTTTTGACCTAGCGAGCAGGGAATGGATCGCTTGTGAAAATACTCCGTCATCAATTGACAAAAGCTCTCAAATTTAATATGGGCCGAAAAATGCTCTGTTATCACTCAAATTTTTGCCTGGGAGCAACCAGCTCTTGGTGCAAATTAATTACTACCTATATTGGATTTCACCCCTCTCCTCACCTTTGGAAGATGTGTGTGAGTTTTTAATTGTAACCAAATGTTTCTTTATTAAGAACACTGGGTATTCTCAGTGTTAATATTTACTGTAGGAAGCCGAACCAAGCACTTAATCCTAATCCTGCTGAAACACGAAGGTAAAAGAATTCTCTAGGCATTTTCATTTCATTGGTCACTCATGTAGTTATGTGTTTCCTCCTCTTTCCAAGGTAGTTCTTGGATCAGAGGGCTTTCATCCGTGCTTAATAACTTAAGAAGTTAATGCCTCTGAGGTTTTCGTATCCTCCTCTCCTTTTCCATGCCTGCAAGCCTACTTTACTAATTCAATCAATTTCCCCTAGACTTGAAGAGACAGCATCCGAGAATGGAAAAAAGTATCCCTGTATTCAATGTTATCATAGAAATGGCTACCGAATTCTGCTTTCATCATTAATGATAATCCAAACGTTGAAGTACAAGAAGATTGAGCTTTGAAATGGCTCTCTCTTTTTTTTTATTGACAATTGTGTTCATTTATGGTGAGACGAGTCTATAACCTTTGTCAGAAGTGTGAGAAAAAGCAGAAATTAACTAGAAATCAATTTCCTTGATAGAATACATGTCTGGGAAACGTAATGTTTTTCCTCTCTGTGCAATAAGTGTTGAAAGCTTTGGTTTTTTATTTGAAGTACCTCTCACCTTGCTTGCTGTCCGGTTTATTTCTAAGTAGTGAAATCTCTCTAATCTTATATTTCATCATTGTGTAAGGTTTATAAGAATGCTGGGAGGTTAAAGGTTAAATATCAACGTCTTCATTTATACATTCATGAAGTATTCCAAGAGGCTTAAAATACGATAGAAAACTTCTCATCAGGGCGTGTTAAAGTTTTCTTTCAAAATTGGTTTTTTGACTGTGCAAGTCTTTGCACCGATTTCCTCAAATGTGAACAGGACAAATGAAAGGCATTGAAAGACTAACGTTAATTTTTTTGCATAAATACTAAAATAATTAACGGCAAGATATGTAGTTCAGGTAGACTCCAAAACTTGATTATCGAAAACATATATTAAAGACCTGGCTTTATCATCAGAATCTAATGAGTGAAACTCATGATATGTGTAGTCCATTAAATATATCTCTCCTGTTAGTGTCTGGAGTAAAGTGTAAAGATATCGCTGTTTGTAGCCCCTATGCTTTGCAATACTTAATGCCTTTGATGAAATTCAATGTTATGTATTGTTTCTTGATTTGAAATTTGAGAACCACTGGTTTGTTTATTGTTATGAAACTAATGTCTATCCATATTTTAATGAGACTACATTATAATTTTATAATATTATGCGAAGAAATAAATAAATTTAATACATACTCTGCCATTTTTTTTGCATTTGTCTAACCACCCCCCCCCCCCCATGTACTTACACACTAACGCTCAAGAATCTGACATGAAGTTAATACATTTTTGATCCCTTATTCGTCAGAATATCTAGCTAAGTCCATTGACTCTGAGTAGGAATTGTTCGTCTCTGTCGCCTCCATCCTTCTCTCTACTGAACTCTCCTCTGAAGGCCAGGTCACTTGATAGTCTTAGAATATATTCTGTAAAAAATTCACTGCCGACAGACATCCAATTTTTATGCATCAAAAAGTGAGTTTGAATTTTCTCCGCGTCAGAAGGCTCGATGTAATTTTGAAACTATGCACAAGTATTCCCTGCAACCGTAAAAACTGCTCTTTGGCACCTTGTCTTCCTAGCCCCTCGTTTGAAGTAACCTTGATTCTCCTGTTTGGATGGCATTGTCTAATTAGTGGCCGTTAGTCATTAGTATTTCTCAAGGTACTTTTTGTGTATACTTATTTTGCTCCAAAAATTTAAAGTGTGCTTTGAAATGGGTGTAAAGTTTTGAAATTTTTTGATAGAGAGCCTCTGGTAGATATGGTCTCAGACATCATGAAACTTTGAGTAAGAGCCTCTTAGAGGAACTGTTTTTAATATAGAAAATGCGTCAAATTTAACACCAATCAAATCCAAATCAGCACAACTTCTTGGAAAGTGCGCGCTGGCTGTGCCTGAACTCAAAATTTCCTGACTACTAGTAAAAGTCAGTCAGGGGGTGTATTCCCCAATACCTGTCAAATTGATGTACACATTTTCCCAAGAGACCCTATGGCTTCTTTGAATTGAGTCTATCTACTTTAAGAAGTAATAATAATTGATGACAGTTGGCAGATCCATTTTTTGATAGGTATCCGTTTTTTTGTTGCTCTATAATATAAGAGTTCACACTTGCCTACACTAGAAATTTCAGGCTCAGCTTTGATTGAATTTACGGCTGTATCATTCTAAAAAGTCAAGTAATGAATTTGCTGGGAAACTGTCTTAAAGTTACAATGAAAATACAAAAAAAAAACGTTAGCTTGAAAGTAATTGAAATAATGAAAACATAAATTGAAATTCAAAAATTTATTGATAAAAACATACAAAAAAATAATGATTTTTGAATTGAAAATATTAAATTAGTCTAAACAATTACCTCAAGTTTCATAGAGCGCAGTAATTACACATATAGTTTCATTGAGAGAACAAACAACAGGGCAGAAAAAAGATTCTGTGACCCACAAATTCTGCAACAGGGCATTGATTACAGCAGCCTCAAACTTGGTTCGTCTTTTTAAGTCTTAAATTGGAACCGAAAATGAAATCTTAGAAGAAAAACTAAAGTAATTATCTTCTTGTTTAAGTTCATCAGGCTTCTCTTGTGTTTCTCTTCTCATTTAAGATGGTCTTCACTTCATCAAAAATATAAGTTCTTAACATTTGAAATGATTAGGTATTAAACAACAACGCAGACAATAAAGTCTTATAAGTACTTAAGTATGACAAAACGTTTAAAGAAAATCAATGAGCTCAGCTTAAAATGTGTCTCCTTTTCCTGTTTCTTGCACTCAATTCAACACTTTGAGGAATTTGAGCTAAGCAAGAAGTTATTCTAAAAAAGTATTCCATGCCAAAAACTTATAAATATTGTCTCCGAATATTTGTCAGGGAATGGTATCCCCTCATAATGAGTACCTATGTATACCCTGGTAGCAGCATTATATAATCTTTACAAATAATTAAAAGAAATGGAAGAAATTAAGTAATTATGGATTTACAGAAAATGTACACGGATATTAGATAAATCTCCTAAGTATGCGCAACAAATAAATATAAAATGCAAGAAAAATTCACATGAAATGTATTTAAAAGTTGAGTAAGTACATGAAATTCAAGATGATTTTATAACTGTATTTAAATATTTTTAAGTACTTAAGAATCAATTGCTTAGGTACATTTATTATAAAAACAATGTCATATTTTAATGATCTTAGTTGCATTGTTTTGCCACAAGGGTCCGCTGTCCTCCTTTTTCTATCTGAGCGTTCTCAAGAGATTTCTGACCTGAATTAGCAGATTTTCTAAATGAAACGCTCTTAAACGTCCCAAAAAAGCGTTTCTGAGACCTTACCGCAAAACTTTTCGAGTCGCTTTTTTCAATGTTTCAATGAAATTTTTGGACGACGTTCTACGTTTCGTTTGAAATGCTCTCCTCATCAATCCGGTATTAACTGGGCACTATTAAACTAGAGGCCAGGGCGAAGGTCACCCGGTTTGTATTGGGTTCTCCTTCGTATAATTCTTACGCAGAGCAAACTCTGTCCGTCCAGAGTGATGTAAGATTATCTTTGCCCTTAAAACATTTGATAAAATATATTAATTTGTAATTTACAGTTGCATCTCATTATAATGTTTTGCGAAATAATGTTTTCCTGAAAACAACGTTCTACTTTTAATGCCCTTTGAAAACTTCCTGACAAAATACGACTGTAATTGATTCAATTGAAGTATTTCATATTCAGTAAATACTTTAATTGATAGAGACAAAAGAGAGCATAATTGAAGACCATCTTGAAATACGCACCCTTTCATGAACTTTTTTCCCCCTAAACTATTGATAGATTTCAAAACTTCTTTTATAAAGAATAGCTTCTGGTCTAACTAATGATCTACATAGTTTGTTGAGAAGCCAAATTAAAGGTTCAAATGCGTTTTTTTTAAAAATGTACTTTTTACATCCGCCCTTTTTTTGTCATCATCCTCCGTTACTCTTAATTTGTATATACCTAATTTCTCCATAAATATTAGACTGCATTTATACATAATATCTAAAATAAAGGAAAAATAATAATTCTTAAATAAAAAGTAAGTAAATACAGGAGAAAAAAGCAGTTTTCTTTAACATTTTATATTATGTTTGTATTCATATCATTATTACATTCAATCAAAAAGAAATGTATTTCATTTTTCTTTTAAGAACATAAGATGCTATATAACTCTGCTACCAGGGTTTTTACTACATATTTCAAGCGAAGCATTCTCATGATTTTGATGGAAAAAATATAAGTAAAAGAAATTTCAACGCAGTATGTTTGCCTCATGAGCAGTGCAGGTGTACGTTGTGCCACCAGCGGAACATAAGACTCAATTTTTGATATTGTTGTTCCCTTGTTATGGATTTTATGAGAGAAAACTAATTAATATTTACCAATTCTAGAAGCCACTTTATTTCAGCTCTATTAGCGGTATTCTAGAAATACCTAGCTACTTCAAGAAAAAATGTCAATTGGTCTCCTCCTTACCGAAACAAAACAAAAAACAAAAAAAAAGAGGTACTTTGAAAAGAAAAAAGGTGAGAATTTCGTTTTCTCAGATATTGATAGAGAACATTTACACTCTTGCTATTGGCTCGCTGGGACCCCACCAACAGATGGCCACAAAATTCACTCTTGTCTTTGAGTCTACTCCTCAGTTTTGGACTGAAACATGTAAGAGTTTCTTTATTAAATCTTAAAGTCTAATTTTTAGAAGCTTTAGATATTGATTTTTTCTCGAAAAAGGAGAATCAAACACTATTTTATCAGCTCGATTGAAAAAGAACCTCTTTCCTTGATTGGATTTCTTTTCATTTTCTAAAAGTTGTAGGCCGAGAGGACTTATGCAATACAAAGCTGTAATCAGTATTAAAAGCCCAGCTACTGAACAAGTAGGTACAGGAGAACAATTAAAAAACAATGAACTTAAAAAAAGGAAAGAAAAAAAAAAAACATATTGAGAAAAAACTCAACTACATAACAATGTGCAATAATATTATTGCACTGTTTCTGTGCAAAAATAGTAATTTACCTGCACTAACATAAAATGTGTTAAATTAAGGCCAATTATATACTCATTATACACAAATGAAAATGAAATATACTGTGGGACATTACTGTTCTCAAGAGGTAATTCAGGTATGAACGACCGGAAGTAGTGTTTCTTAAAGGTATCTTCTGGAGCAATTTCTTTAGAAATTAGGAGTTGACGAAGTCTTAAAAGCTGGTTCATCAAAGTACTTAAACAGTAGAGAACAGTAATAACAACTACAATACCAACAATCGTATTCATGATCATCAAAACTGAATTAAAGAATGATTGGTTGTAAACGTATTATTATTTGATGCGATACAATTTGTTGTAGTTGGTCAAATGTTGGTTACATTTTACAGATGAATATGTAAACTCACTCCAATTTGAAAGGAGCCCTATGCATGCTTGATAAGGGCAAAAGGAATAAATTCTGATCTCAGCATTTTTGGCCAAGTTGTCTAGTCTTGGTATAAGCCAGAGACTTTCATTTGAATTCATTAAATTCTTCCGGGTTTTTGTTTCATTCAAATTTTTTTTAAAGTAAAATCCCCCCCTATTTTGAGTCCATTTGTCCTTTCACTCGATGAGTCTAATATTACCACAAGAAACCAACTAAACAAGCTGAGAAGTAAAAGAAGGTAAAAAGAAGAGGATACCTGAACTCTGAATAATCTTGTGCGTGTTTTGTAGATAATATCATTTGCACAGTACGTCCAAATTTTGGAAAGGTTTAACTAATCAATGAAGAGTAGTGTAGATTCCGAAGGTAAATACACTATTGAAGAGCAAAATATGCACTTAATAGGAAGAATAAAGAATTAAATACATATAGAATATATCAAAAATAAACTGATAAAAGAGAAAAATCTTAAAATTAGGCAGAGCGAAATAGGAGAGAAATCTCCAATCCAATAGTTAGTGAAAGTCAATGAACTACACTTGATAGTAAATAAATAAATTAATTTAGTGATTATAAACATATTAACACTTTAAATAACAAACAAAGGATTTATATTCATGATAAAAAGAACAGTTGTAACTGCATTTCCAAAAAATTCTTTCTATCAAATCATTCGGCTGTTCAATTATTTGGCTGCTTTTAAATGTTATAGATAGTCAGTTGGATAAATAGGAACAATCAGTTTTCTAAAATTTTCTGATAATCCTGATTTTCCAGATCTTTCATAAATATATATTTGCGCAAACAATGAATGGGAACCAACTAGCCTCCCCAGAGAAAAAAGATGTCATGAGCTTGTTGCATTTCCAAAACCGATAGCAAAATGACATACATGCAGGTTACAATGAAGTTCTAAAGATTCCAGGATGTGTATCAAGGGGAAAAATACAATTAACTGTTTCGTATGTATCGAACATGTGGATTACACTTACATTCAGAAAAATTTGGAAAAAAGGCATGAGGAAACAATAAAATTTTCTTACTGATGGAAAAATAAGTATTTAGGTAAAAAATGGATCTAATGACTGTAAATAATAAAATTTAACTGCCTACAGCTGAGTTGCAGTCAAAAAGAATTGATACTATCTTCATATAGATGCAAGACTTTCTAATCTTTTACTTTTAACTGTAAAAATAACTTCTGATGGATGAGAACTTCAGATTAAAAGCGGGAACAGAACAGTTAAAGTTATCAATTAGCCTAAAATGTTAAAATACGAGTGCGTTCAGAATATTAAAGCACAAATTTGGATAGGACAAATGCACAATCCATTAAAATAAAAAATTACCTTCAATCCTGTCAGTTTTCATAAAATTTAAATTATTCTGTTTCAGTAGACGGTAATCATCACTAATTATTCAAATATAGTATTGGTGAAACTTGAGGAACGCATAACTCCTTTTGCAAAGTTGTAACTTCCTGACATATTAAATTTCTTATGTTGAAAAATACTCGAAGCCATTTTTTGAAACTTTTCTTGATTTTTCTTCTTTAAGTAAAGAATACTCTGTGAAAATTTGAAGCAATAACCTTGATATTTTTTCCTTAAGTGAAATGAAATGAGAATGAAGTACCCGTTCCGGTAGTTCCACTATCAATATGTATGATCAAGCCCTACAAGTTTTGAAAGGCTTTGAGTTATGATTTTGAAGTTTGTTTCACATACCTGACAGAAGTCAGTGATGTCAATCAAAATCAGACTTTACCTACTTTAAAATTTTACGATCCTCCTAAGTACTTAAGTAACCTCTTAGATATCATTGAGGAACATGTGCTAAACATTTTGACATGAAAGCCTGCAAAAAACAGAAATATGTACTTAAATTTAAGTTAATTCAGGTGACGAAAATTCTGTAATAAGTATTATATAACATGATAAGTGAATCACATTTCTGAAGTAGGAAAGTTACTGTTTACATCACAATATTCATCCAATGATCTGTCGAGATTTTTTGGTACCACTATGAACAGATACCCTATCAGAGCTTACTTGACATATTCTGGAAAATTGATGGGCATTTAGCTGCAATAGAATTCCTGCAGGAATAAGTTAAGAACACTTGAAATGATTTTAAACATGTGCAGCAGATTCATATAATAAAAACACTGACAATTCTAGAAAGTACATATTCACTGGATCAAAACAGGAGAAACTCTCAATAAAATCCAAGTCATTTCATTGAAAACTTGTCTTCCTCAATAAAATCGTGAAAGAACATATTCTGGAAAACGTACAAGCGAATCAACAAATGAATAAATAAATATATATGTACTATGATACAAACTAGCGGATAGTGACAATACTGCTTGACAGCCTTCGTTCCAAAAACATTTTTCTACTTTTGATTTTCACAGTGACCATTAAGTCACTTTTGAATAATTCAAAACTGTACAAAAATAAGGCTGGAATTCTTGTAATTTTCCGACCTTACTTGAACTATACACTTAAAAATAAGGCTAAAATTTGCAAATTCATTAACCATATTTTTCTAAGCCTAATTTTTTTGGTCAGGGTTAATCTCCTTCAGGAAGTTTGAGTGGAAAGTTTTGGTTTGGACATCAGCTCAATTGGTCAAGATGAAATTATTCTTTTTTGGAATCAAAATATAAAAAATCTTTTGTGGTAATAAACATGGTTTCTCACACTCATCGTTACATCTTCAGGTGCTGCAAAGGCTGTGAAGCTGAGTTTTGTATTTAGATTGCAGACTCAACAATTGCTGACGATGCAAAAAAGACAAACCTTGTTCAATTCACCTTCAATGATTTATTATTCTTTTAATAGAACACAACTAATTTCCTCTATGACCTTTCTTCGTAATTGGAATTGGTTCATAAATAATAAAAGGTATCAACTTTTTCACAGTTAGGTATAAGAAATACAAATTGAAAAATTTTAATTTTTTTCGGTTGGTAAGTAGGTAGTCATGGTTCAAAATATCCGAACAATCACTTAGTTTAATTTTTTGTATACGTGCTTCTTTTGTGTTTCATACCATGTGACAAGCTTTTTACAATGTAATCAAGATTGAATTATACTTTCTTCTGATAGCAAAAAATTATGGCGACCACCTTTCATGTATGACCTGAAATTGAAATTCAGTTATAAATGCTAAAAAATTGCAGTGTCACAGTTATAATAAATTGAAAGATTTCTTAGCTACATACAAGAGCAAAAATGAATAAGAAGAAAGAAAGAAATTTAGTCATTTGTCAGACTACAAGTCGAGCCTAATTAGAAAATAGAATAAAAATAAAAATAAAAATACATGGATATCTGTGATGTTAGTAAGTGCAATTCTCTTAAAGTAGTAATTTATCTGGAACAGTTTCTACATGCTCAGGTTTGGAGACAGTTTTAAATTTGATCCTATATGCTTTTGGTTTAGCTGGTCACGTATCTTTGTAAGACGCAGAGAGAGTCACATACTTTATTGTTTTTTCGTTTATTGGCTATGTTGTGAAAAATGAAAAAGACTGCACCCTGACCTTGAAAATGAGGCTGAATCTTATGACCCTTTAACTTTGCTTTTAATAAGTGGTGATGAAAAATCCTTGGAGAAAGAGAGAAGACTTCTCAGCTGCTGTTTGACACGCTCTAATTTTGAGTGATGAGCTTCGAATGAGGAGAAAGGAGTCTCAGGACTTTCTGCCAAAGGAGGTAACCTATGGAGTGGAAGAAGAGGATCCCTTAACCGATTAAGGTGTCGTTGAACTTCAGCAACTTCATCCTTCAGTCTGTTGTACTCATTGATGTCTAGACCGGCTTTCCGTGCATGTTTGTGTAGTGTGAGAAGGTGTTGTCGATCCCGAACATCAGGCATGACATATTCCTGGAGAAAAATATGGTCAGTCATCAAAATTTCTTCGTAAAAATATTAATATGTACATTCATCCCTGTTAAAAAGTTACCTTTTCCAGTCAATTTTAGGTTGCACTAATTTTGACAAAAATACTTACCTAACACGTCCTGTTTTCCTTCTATTTTTTTTCTCAATGCAAGACAAAGATTTTTACAAAGTACCAATCCACTTGTTCATTAATTATTATGGAGCTCATGTTCCAAATATGGTGACTAAAAAACTGAGAGCGAGAGGGGGAGAGGGAGAGGGGAGAGGGAGGGAGAGAGAGGGAGAGGGGAGAGAGAGAGAGAGAGACAGACAGACAGTAAAACTTCATTCTGGTACTTCCTGCATTTGCACATTAAGAAAGGAATTTCTTTTTTTGGAGTCTTTGCACTTGTATTGAAAACAGTATGTGCAATAAAATACTAAAGCGGAATTTAAAGACTCATAACACACCTGTTTTGTTAGAACATAATAAGCGTAACATGCCATGGCAGTGCCATAAGTAACAAAATATGTGACGGGCTCCATAATATCCCATGAATACTCCCACCAGGTGAGCCGGGCCAGGACACCAAACTGAACTCCCATCAGGCTAAGGCCAAGCCATGTGGCTATGTCTGTCTGTTTTCCTGTCATGTTTTCTAGCTGCATCCGTTTCTGAAACAAATCAATAAGATGAGAGACTCTCGATTGCCTTTTTTGACTTGATGTGGCTATTATGGTCTCTGAATTTTCTGAGAATGGCATAAGAATAGAAATGAAAAAGACTGATCTAAAAGACTTGAATATTCTTGAGGAAAAATACGCTCACAAAGCAAGTAATAAGTACTGATATATGTAATCATCATGTAAAGAAATTTCAAAACTTATGACTCAGAAAAAAATATTTGCATACATTTTTACTTTAGGTATTGAAACGTTGTACCTAGTCATCTTAGTTTAGTAGAAGTGGTATATAAAAATTAATGGCTCCAAAGCAACCTGGTTCATTCGGTTGAATGTAGATTTTGAGAAATGTACAAAAAGCCATCAGCCCCGGGAAAAATTGTTCATTCAGCCCTAGGAGAATGATTACGAAATTACGCCGGCCCAAATAGCGCCGTAATGCGTCGAAGCAGTGAAGCATACAGCGGCTGGAAGCATCTTGAAACGCCTTCAATTCGCAAGGAAGGCAAAATACTATTCAAAGAAAAAAATGCACACGGCCCGGAGAAAGAGGTTACAAGTCCGTACCTTAAACAACTCAAGAAATTTGTTAGCAGATTCTAGCGCTAAGCCCGAAAATGATTTCAGTCTCCCTCTCACACTTAGGAATTATTCGGAAAATCGAGATTTTCCTTTAAAAACGGAGTTTTCCCGGGAAAATTAAATTTTTTGGAACTTGGTGCGCGATAGGGACAAATCAATAGCATGATTGGATTCGGCAGCCCAAAGTACTACGGAAATATTGCGTACCGGAGAGATTTTCCCTACAGTGTCTGCACGAAGTGTTTCCGGTCGAATGGCAAAATTTGCCAAAAAATCCCCACGTGAAACTGGTCCATTTATTTTGCATCCAAAATGACGGGCAAAGTTCTCATTGAGTGAGGGGATTGACTACGGATTTCTCTTAGGAAGGATCAACGGTGCAAAATTCCTGAAAATCTCAGACATGAGTGACTGCGCATTCGGGAATTTGAGGGGGGTTCATACCCCCTTTCCCACAATCCAAAATGTGTGCAAAACCGATGTCACAACGTCACATCTCAAAAATACATTTTTGCGCACGTTTCGCCGGACGGGTCGGCTACTTTGTTAGTAGTCAGTGGCGTGGCGTGCTTTGCGATATATCGAATCATCTGCCATTTAACCCTACTGAAAAGTATCGATAACCAGGTGTTCGCAGCGAACACCTTAATGATCGATTATTTACCACAGGTTCAAATGAGGAAATATCTATAGATCGCAATTAGCACGCCACGCCACTGATAGTAGTAAGTAGCCCTCAATAAGGAGAACAAACTCATAGAAACAATTGCGACGATATCAACAATTTAACATCCTTCCCTCAGTAATTCTCCCTACAGAATCCTGAAAATATTATAAAAGTTTGGTGTCTTAAATATGCTTAAACTAGGGGGCTACGCCCCCTGGCCGCTACGCGGCCCAACCCCCTGAAGGCGCTCCGCGCCATCAATGGGCCGCTTCGCGGCCCCATTTTTACCCTCCTATCAGTGTTAGTTTTATTTTTCCCAAAAAAAAAATATGATATGAGGTATACTTTAATTTTAAACTTTACTTTAAAATTCAAAGGACGCGTTTTGGAATGACTGCTTGATGAAATATTGCAGTAAAACAATGAACAATAATAGTCAGGTAATTATTAAGATTTCATGAATCGGGGATCGAACCCACACTGTGGTAAAAGCGGGTGCATGTGACGTCTCAGACGACTCGGCCACCGCTCGACATGAAGTGGGAGGTGCGAATCTTGTGTAGATAAGTTTAGAGTTGATGCGCAGGCTACCCAGCTACTGCGCAACCTCCTCGACCATTTGCGCATCCTCCCGCGCATAGCGGTAGCAGTACCGGAGCATTCTGCAAACTCACTCACTTTTATAACGTGATTTTAAAAAAACCTGGGTCCTTTTTCCAAAATCTGATTGCAGCGGGCTCATCTAGGGCCTATTACCTGTCGATTTACGCAAAAATCATGGAAATCGGCCCGGTAGAACGCTCAAACGAACTATGACAAAAAGTATAAATTTACATTGTTTAAATGGGAGAATTCGCAACTTTACCACGTAATATAAAAAAACCTGGGCCATATTTTGAAAATCTGAAAAGAGTTGGCTTATCTAGAGGCAATTGCCCGTCGATAGCCGCAAAAATCATGAAAATCGGCTCGGTAGAACGCTGGAACTAAGCGTCACCAGTTTCGCTAAATTAGGAGGTCTTGGAGCTTATAGTATAGATAATGGCGTTTGATGATACAGCTTCCTGAAATTTTAAGGGAAGGAATGAATTTGCGAGGAGAGAAGACTGAACAAAAAAGATGACGTACTTTTTCCAACGGATCTAATTTTGTTTGAAGGTCCTCTAACCGAGACAAGAGCTGCTTCTCCGTTTTAATATGGTGTTCGTCTACGTTCAAAGCTTCGTAGAGCTGAAATATTAAGCAACGAACATTTGACAGTCTTTCAAGCTCCTCCTGCGAAACAGATAAAAATAGGTGTTAGGCAATGAAAACAGAGGCTACAAAAAAAAAAAAATACGAAAGAAAGGAAGTGCATTCCGCGATAAGAGAGTATTTGAATAAAATACGTGATGCGAGGGCTAAGCCCCCCGCCTAACAAAGCAGTTTTACAGCGACGTTGTTACAAAGAGGCGGAATGGATCGTCGTACGTTTATTTAATCTTGTACCTAAATCTCGGTATCAGTACATTTTTTTTTTTTTTTTTTTTTTTTTTTTCTTGCATATCGCCTCGATGTTGCAGTCAACATTATCGTTACACCCCTTGTCGGGCGGGTGCGTTAGGGTGCGTTGCGAAAGAGCGGTAGAATTCAGGGTTCCATACTGCCGTGCTAAGGAAAAACACCGTATGAGCCTTCAGACGTTGCCATATTTCCTTTAATAACCAACAAATTTACTGCGAAAATTCTAAATATTTATCTTTCAATTTTTCAAACAATTTTTCTCTGGTGAAATAAGAGTAACGACCTCAATTACGATGAAAACTTACTCCTTACCCTTGGGATTTTTTCCTGTGGTGGGGAGTTGACAATAAATTCACGGTCGTTCACCACTAACTTGAAGTCCTCTTCCATAAGGGCCTCAATAGTGTTCGACGAAGCTATTCGGACGCCATCTGGAAGAAAATTGACACGACTGTATCAGTTGAAAATTAAGCAGAAGAAAATAAAGAAAATCGTGGGGAAGATAATTCCCAAAACTTGAAACAGGAGATGGGGGGCTTCTTCTTCTTCTTCTTTTTCCCTCCAAATGGACGTATTTCTATCGAACAGAACTATAAGCAGGTGAGAAATATGGGGTGTGCCCTAGAAAGCTGGATAAGAAACAATGTAAAAGTGGGCGTGATTCGTTTTGAAAAATTGGAAAAGTGGGATTTTCAATTCAGCAAACAGAACTATGTGACGACTGAATGTGGGATTCATGAGCCGCGGGCATGGTACGAGAGCGTTGTGGACAGGGCTCATGAGTTAAAGCGCCCCGACGACCATCTCCCCTTCGCGCCCCGGCTCCATCATTGGCGCTGACGCCACTGGCGCTTTATTATTCTCACTCACTCTTACGGCCAGAGAACTAACGAGCACACCCCATATTTGAACGTATTTCTGCCAAACGGAACTGTGTATTTTGACATGAGCCCTGTTTTACACATACTCTTATGAGTCTCAGGGCTCATGTTTTAATGCAGATAGTTCCGTTTGACAGAAATACGTCCATTTCTCACCCGCACATAAATCTGTTTGATAGAAATACACTGGGAAAAAAACACATTGGATCTAGAGTCCAGACTCTTGAAAACATTGACAAGAAAAAATACTCTTGATTCAATCGGATTTTTGCTTGAATCAAAACGAAATCCGCTTAAATTAAGAGGCTTGGTTCTTGATTTAAGCTAGATTCTAATTGAATCAAGAGTACTTTTTCTTGTCGATGTTTTTAAGAGTTTGGACTCTAGATCCAGTGTGTTTTTTTCCAGTGTACGTCCAAACGTTGCCTACGAGAATGGAGAGGCCGTAACTACGATTCTGTGACGTCACACTAGTAGATGAAACTCGGCCGCGGTTTAACACGCGTTCTTATGGGAGAACGCTTGCCGCGCGATGATTTCTCGCCGATATCTCTTTCAGGGTTGATCTGATGCAAAATTTCATAAGAACCGTTTAGAAAGAAGATGAAATTTCACTTTAGAAAATTAACTAGTTCATTTGTGACATTGTCTAAATATCGAGGAAATGAATGCGTAATACCGAAAATCGTTACTCTGAATGATTAAAACGGGCCGCTCGCGCAACTTCGGCCGATCGAGAGCCACTCTGATTGGTCCACGCAGCGACTGCCTCACTCATCGATGCACTGATGACCCGGAGATGCTTGTTGTTTTCGGTAAATATCTACTAGCTTGACGTCACAGAACTGACTAGTTACGGCCTCTCCATTCTCGTAGGCAACGGTCCAAATTATGTACGGTTTAAGGATTTTTCAAATGACTTCCTCAGAATAGTTGACTGAAGAAGAAGAAGGAATATACCTTCAATATGCGTGAGAATACATTTTCTTCTTCTTTTATACTGTTGAATTTTGAAATTGAATACGAACCTAAACGCGAGACAACAACCCGATCTATGCCCTTGTCCTCGTGGCGGAGCATCTGGATGAAGTCGCCGACGGTGTTGGTGATGGGCTTGAGCGTAAACTGACATTTCTCCCGTCTTGAGGGCAGCGGGACCACCAGCTGCGGCAACCCCCGCCGGTACTCCACCTCCACTTCTAAAACAAAAAACACATCATTATAAAAACCAAATTAATAAAAGAATAATGATTGGAATAAAAAAAAAAAAAATTACGAAGTTTCACCGGGATGTTCCATTGATTAGGAACGAAATCCAGAAACTCCGATTTCGTTCCTAATCAATGGAGCATCCCGGTGAACCTTCGAAAAAAGATTGATTATCAGGGTGTCACCAACGAACATCTAAACAATCGATTTTTTACAATAACTCAAAATCGGAAGCGCGCCAGGAACGCCTGGTTTAGAGGCGGATCCAGCAATTTGGTAAAACCGGATCCTCCACTGAAACCTATGCCAAACAATCAATTCTTGTCGGAGCACCTGGTCCCTCCAAGAATCGATACATTACCATAGGTTGAAATGAAGAAAAGACAATGTTGCCAATTTGCTGGATCCGCAAATGGGCTGGTTCATTCTTACGGTCGTCAACTAACGGGCATGCTCTTTTCCACGCAAACATGGTTCTTTTCAGCATGAACACGTCCATTTTGGTTAGTGATCCACAGAAAAATCAGTAAAATTTCCAGGGTTGCATATCTCTTGAAAAAAATTTGCGAGTGGAAGTTTTGCAACATTGAAATGTGGTTACGTCCTTCCGAATGTGAAACGAAGATCGGTGTCTCGGAATGCTGCTTTTTCCGGCTCTTTCGGTTCGGGCACTGCGTTCTGCGGGCCTCTCGAAACTTTTTGTGCGAGAGGTTCAGCTCGGATGGCGCCTAGCCCTGTTACGGCGCGCTGCGCGCTGCCACCCACGCCCCGGGTCCGGAGGCGCGCGGCGCGGTTCGCGTGTCTCCTCGCTTGAATTTGTCCGATAATTAAAGTCTCGTATGAAAGCGTGTGCCAGTGCAGTCTCACCATGCTTTCTCGCTGCCGAGCCGCCGAACTAACCCATATCTGAACCAGTATGGAACCGCCGCTCCTAACGAGTGCCTTCCCTGCTGAGAAAGAGCACAGTATGTGGAGAATCTATTTTTTCGTCAAATGGACGGAAAATCTTTGACTGGAAATCAGGGGTGCAGATATCTGAACCAGTATGGAGCCACCGCTCCTAACAAGAGCCTTCCCTCCTAGGAAAGAGCACAGTATGAAGAGAATCTATTTTTTCATCGAATCGATGGAAAATCGTTCACTGGAAATCAGGGGTGCAGATATCTGAACCAGTATGGAACCGCCGCTCCTAACGAGAGCCTTCCCTGCTAAGAAAGAGCACAGTGTGTGGAGAATCTATTTTTTCGTCAAATCGACGGAAAATCTTTTACTGTAAATCATGGGTGCAGAAAGTGCTCGATCGGGCGAAGCGAATGTGAGGGCACTTAAAAAGGGGTAAAATAAATGTGAAGGCACCGGAAAAGGCGGGAAAAATGTGAAGGCAGACGGCATACACCTGCTAAGCGCATAGCTTTTGGCAATAAAGACTGTAAAACGCGCTCTCTTGTGCGAGGAAAATAAGTTAAGCGCGCTTTTTTGTGAAGGAAGCGCGCTAGTTTGATGTGAGCAGCGGTGTGGAGGCAACCTTAAAAAAGGAGAACTTGCATGCAAATTTTTATTGCTTCATCTAATAGTACTTAAAGAGCTGATTTCATAGTATTTTTTAGAATTTTTTTCGGATATGGGGAATAGTATAAAAATAGATTTATAAGTAAGAAAATGCACAGCCTAGTGACGTCATCTGGCGGCATTTCCCATTTAAATACACGTCTTTTAGCAGATTAGATCATTTTGTCATATCTTCTCTAATAATTGTTCAATTCATAAACCGAGGGTATCCTCGTGTTCAGTTCACTCAGTAGTTTTCACTTTAACACGAAAGACATCAAAACTCAGACACCTGCAAATTCTCTAATGCGAAGTCTGCCTCCTAAAATGTGAAGGCGGAGAACTTTCTGCACCCCTGCTGGAAGGAAATATTTCATCGAAAATTACGTGTAGCTGGACGATGATGCTCTTTAACACTTAGAAAAAAAAAGAGAAAAAAAACATAGTATTTTGGAGGTGTATGGATAACAAGGAAGTCAACCGTACATGCACGGATCAGTCAATGCAAAATCTATACGTGTACCGTACAGTTCTTTACCAAAAAATCCATTAACATCGTGGATTCGAGCTTCTTCATTAACATAGGACACAACATACTCACAAAAAAAGTCGTATGGATGGGTCAGCACTCTCCGTTCGGATGCGTTACGGTTGGTTACCCGTTTGAACGTCATCAATTCACGGGATAGAGTCTTGAGTATCCATTTTAATGGGTTGCAACCATACCCAGTGCCCATTAGGTTCAAAGAGTGAACCAAATCCATCCACGAAAAATTGGATTTGTATCCAACTGTTCACACCTTAATTTTTGAAAATTTGCACGGCTCAAAGAGGAATTTGCCATTTCGGGAATGAATTCTACGTTAAAACTACAGTTTCTTTAATTATTTTTATTAATTTTTCAAAAATTTGCTGTTTAAAATTTAACACTTGCTGTTGGTTTTGACGAAAGAAATTCCCAAAAAATTTCGAGATAGATTAATTTTAGTGATTTTTAGACTTTTAGGCTTTTAATATTTATACAGTTCACTGTTCTCGATACTACATGGCCCGACAAACAGGGCTATGCCCCAATCGTCCGTGGAAGGAGAAGAAGAAGAAGAAGATTCTAACGTTCGTTAAGATCCCCCATGGGACCTGAACCAAAATGAAGAAGAAGAAGAAGATTCTAACGTTCGTTAAGATCCCCCATGGAACCAAAATGTCTTGATTCTGAGCCGACAGAAACCCTGGTGGGTCCGTAAGTTAGCTTTTCCCAGTTTGGCGAGTGGCGTGCAACTCGCGGCGTGCTCACCGTTGCGCGTCCGAGTTTTCTGGTGCGCGCGCGCTTCGCTCGAGATCAGCCTCGGCCAGTCGCCGCCTGATTTTTCACCGGGGCAACACCCACGCTAGTAGCTTTTCGCGTCAAGTGAGTGCGGGAGCCACCGCGGCCGGAAAAAAAGTAAAGTTCGAAAGTTCACGCCAGATTTCGGCGGGAATCTCGCGATGAGCCGAGACGACCCGGAGTGCGCAGAGTACGGATGAAGAGTCGGACGAAGAGGGAAGACGATAAGGTTAGCTATCATTTTCATTTAAAATTAAAAAAAAAAATCTGGAAGAGCTGGCGTTGAAAAGGGGAGTTTTTTTTTTTTTTTTTTTTTTTTTTTTTTTTAGAAATTGTTGGTTGTCGTGTTGGATTGGACCGTATTCGCCGGCTCACGTACATTTCCAAGACCCAGCAAACACGGAAAAAGAGAAGTAGGGGTTAAGTCCCAACTTGGACATTGAAGTAGTACCCCAATTAATTTTGGTAGTGCCCCAATAAAGTAGTTTACTAACCCAAATGTTCCGAAACTACCGCAACTTGAGTTGCAGTGCTACCAAAATTAGTTTCATCCGAAATTGGTATCATCCAACAAATTGAGTTAGTACCACAATTTTAGAGGATAGCCCCCAACACTTTTTTCCGGTGAATGCTGAACACGTCGATAATTGTGCGTTGCTGACAAAATAGACACAAAATAACAAGGAGCACACTGATAGGGCCATTTTTTGCAGAAAATCTTGTACTTTTAAAGACAGTCCTATACGTCGAAATCTTGTTCATTTTGGGACTCAAGTGTCATGATACAGAGGGTTTGTGATTATAGGATATCCGGCTTTCTACAGAGAAGTAAGAGATATTACCCGAGATTACCTTAGCAGCGACTCTTCGGTATAAGCAAACAAAAAAGTAATGGTATGAGGAAGGTAAGAAGGGGTAAGGTCACTGGTATAAAGAACACCAAGGATTCGAGGTGAAGATTGTGCTTATTGCTTTTTTTTTAACAATCATAAAATAAAGAGGGGTTAATACTTTCTAGGTTCAACTAATATAATCCTGAAGTTTTTGCCGATGAATACTTTTCACGGCGGGACACATTTGGATTCGTAAAAGAGGATTCGAGGATTTCTTGATGGTAGTACAAGGAGAATTATTCTCCGTTGAACCAATGTCATAGCAATTGACGCTATTTATGTTTGTAAGGGTCAATATGTAATATACAAATAATTTGAGGAGTGTTCTCGACTGCGCGGTCACGGGACTAGAAGTACCCTAAAAAAAGGAGACTGAATTTCTTTTTCGTCCGAAAGGTTTTCTGATTTTCTAAGGTTCTATTTTTGCTGATTTTTTTCTTTTAGATCCGGGTTCTCTCTTGAAATCTTTTATAATTGCATTTATATTATTATTGGAGCGATTTCTGAAAACTCAATAACGCTTTGATCGGCGCGTTGTGTTGACCTTTTTGCAATAACCAAATGTGCTGCAGAAAATTGCAGAAGCCTAGGACTATCAGCACGACAGTTCTTCAAATCACTTTGCTTAGCTGTTAATCACACGTCACAAGAATGGCACATTGCAGTGGCGTGGCGTGATTTGCGATGTATCGATTTATCTGCCATTTAAATCTATGGAAAAGGGTCGATATGCAAACAGGGCGTTCGCAACGAACAACTCATCGATAATCGAGCATTTACGCCACGCCACTGTCACATTGACAGCCGGGGCGTTTGAAAGGTGTCGCGCAGATTTTTAACATTCAAAAATGTTTCTGTGCACGTCATCTAAATATTTTGATGTATAAAGTGACAGCGGCTCGAAGGAGGTCCAGGTCAGTGTGGTACCGAAACTTGGCGGCCTAGAGCAAAATGCTCTATTTTCCGCGTCCTTCCGCCAACTAGCACGATTTTCTTGATTGGCAATTTCCAAGTCTATTCTGAGATAGGAAGTTCGCTTGCTAAATCATGCTCCCAGATTTGATTTGTATTTGCAAATAAAGTTCTGAAACCGCGATGAACAGTCGTCTTGAGCCTCGCGAGTACTAAAATTCGAAATCCTCCAAAGAATATTTTGTTTTCGGAGACTGATCGCTCCAAAATATCACACGATTGTTCCAGGAAAGAGTTCTGTAATAATTTCCATGATAATTTGCAAATGAATTAGACTGATTGGTAAGTAAAAATGACAAATTATTTTAATGAAATACACGCTTATATAGTCATTTGTACAAAAAATATAATTATGTCGCGGGCAGTTAACAATCGAAGCCAATTTGCAGGCGGCTTACATGTTGTTTCAATGAAGCGCAAAAATGCGCGGTGATTTAAATGCTTTTTTGCTTCAATTAAAAGGTTTGATGGGCAATTACGTTCAATAGTAGGATCTTGGCTCAGAGCGCCTTCAATTTTTGTGATACTCTACGCTTTGTCACAGAGTTAGGTTAGTTGCATATCCGGTCCGAACTTCAACCAGGGTCGTGGTTTTCACTATGCGAACTCCTAAGTTTACCCGATACTACCATATTTTACTGAGAAAAAAATGTCAATTTACATTAAAGGAAAAGTAATTAGTTCTCTGGTCGTGTTTCTTTATTTGGGAATTTTATGTTTCTTATTTTTTCACTGGTGGCTTGCTAAATGCCTGGGGCATGATATATAAGACCGGCAAGATAAGAAATAAATGTGATAGATCCAAATCTTGAGCGACTTTTTATCGAAAAGGTATCATAAAGAACAATAACTAAGATTTTGTTGTAGATTGATATTATTTAATTACTATTCAAGTAAATTGCACGGGAAAGGTGAAAATACGAAATCACTAATTTCGATTTCAAAAGTTGCTGTTTTTCTATCACATTCAATTGTTTGCAATATGACTGATTCTTTATAAAACAAAATTCCTTGATTCTTTTTTGCCTTTTCACGAGTATACGTGGATATTTCGAAAAAATTGTCTCTGAGGTTACAATCTCTTCCCTGTGAAATAAGAACAAGTAGTGAAAGAAGCAACTCATTACAGTACACTTGTCAATACTATGGGATGTTCCTTCCTCTGTTGGTAAAGAATGTAATCCAGCAAAACAATGTCATTACCGTTCCTTGAAATAAAGTAAAAGTGCCGAGAATTTTTAGATCCTGATATAGCCCAATTTCCTCGTCAACACTGTAGTAGCTTGACTGTCGTTGAGCCGCAGAGGAAGCTTTCCCGATTCAGTTTCCACAGAGCGTTCAAAGTTCGAAAAACTCCAAATTCGAACTCCCGGCGAAGAAAGCCAGACGACAATTCAATTTGAGATGCCACGCAAGCTAGGAAAGTTCCTCACCGCTTCATCGACCGAAGTGAAGTCGGACGTCTGCTCTCTATCCGCAAATTCCGTTTCCTCCAGAGTCTGCCAGAGCCAAAACGGAAAGCTCTGTCAGAGAAGATATTTTGTACTTCATCGTTGAATGGAAAATCAAGAGTACCCTTGTGGCGAAGTGATTCTGCACCATGCAGTTACGTTGCGCGATAAAATCCAGATTGCGGTTATGAATTATGGTTGGATACTAGGCAACTTTTCGTTCGTCAACTGTTAACGAAATCCGTTGACAGTTGTCCTGCGCGTTAACGAAGTTGGTATTTTCATCAATCAATCAGAGCCCAGTAGCCTGTTTAAGGGACCGTTGATGGTGGGTTTCACTCTCTAACCAGAAACGTCACCAGGTTCGATAACGTAGTCCGGAACAGGCTCTGACCATAGAGTACATAGAGTCGTAACGTAAATGGGAGAGCTGGCGCCATGTTCTGCTCGACGAATTCCGAGCCCGGTGTGCGCCGAGTTCGGGTCGCTTTTTCGATAAATTTTCGATCCAAAATGGCGGTGTGGAATACGTGGTAATTCCTATCTCCTTTGTTGTTGTTGTTGTTGTTGTCATCGGATGGCCGGGTACCCGTGTATCGCAAACAATCGATTATGTATCGAAAAAGTGACCCGGCGTCACACAGGAGTCTCGGAATTCGGGACATGGAAAATGCTTAAAAGTGGCGCCAGCTCTCCAAATTACATTACGACTCTATGTACTCTATGGCTCTGACTGGTCATAAGGCCAATCTGCCATTGGCAGATACGCCCCCTTTGCGCGCCGAGAACGCGCCCCTCTTACAGATAGCAAAATAAGAAGGAAAAAAATTACGACCGAGAACATATGAGAAAAATTTCTTAAATGAACGGAAAAAAAGAAAGTTTGGAGTAAAGAAAGGTGGTTTAACTCATAATAGTGGTGAACAGACGTCCAAGAACAACTTTCTGAAGCGTAAACGATTTTCTGTGAAATGTTCACCTTCTTCTTGACATACAGGCGCTTTATCATCCCCCTCTTTCATTCGCTATGTGTAACTCCCTTGGAAGCGATGGTCGGTTCGATTTTTAGACATACGCATCCTTTATAGACCTTTAGGAGACCTTTAAACATATTTCCTCCTTTTCAAATGACTGTTGATTTGGACATACCATAGCATAGCTCGGGCAAACTTAACCTTGATTTATCCCGAAATTCAAAAATAAGAGACATCTAAAATGTAAATGCGATACAACTATTCGCGCAAGGTGGATGTCCACATTGCATGTGAAAAATGTAAGACGCGATGCCGTGAGTCGTGAACTCGCAATGCTCTGCTCTAGTTTGAAGCAACGTTACAAATAAAACAAACGCAAACAAACACAATGTGGAAATAAAGCGAGGGAAAGGATGCACGTTAACGACGGCGCAGAGATACAACTATTCGTACTTGATGGACGTCCGTGCTGCATCTGAAAAATTGAAGGCGCGATGACACGAACCGTGAGCTGTCAATGCTCTGCATTATGCTGTCAATGAAGCGTCGCTCTGATTCGGGAGAAAAGTTAAAAAAAGGCCTGAAGACATCTCTTCCTACCTTCGGCTGTATTACTCACGTAGTGCTTGAAGCACCATTACGAATAAGACAAACGGAAACAAACACAATATGGAAATAAAGCGAGGGAAAGGATGCACGTTAACTACGGCGCAGAGATACAACTATTCGTACTTGATGGACGTCCGTGCTGCATCTGAAAAATTGAAGGCGCGACGATTCGAAGCGTGAGCTCTCAATGCTGCGCTTCACGTTCAATTTTGCAATTTTTACTCTGTGCGATCAATAAACTTTGAACCTGAAATTAGTGTAAATTGGTGCTGTTTTGCCAAAATTTTCTGAACCCCTCTCCACGTAGGGAATGCCCTACCAGGAAATATCACAATACGCCCCTTTAACCAGCCAAGGGTCTACGCCCTCAGATGCGAGCCAGTCCAACCCTGATCCGGAGCACGTTTACGAAACTGTGAACAGTTGATAAAAATTAAATTATACTTAATTAAGGGCGACTATGCGGGAAGGGCTAGGCCACGCCCGTTTAGTCACAATCGGAGAACGAAAATTTTTTTTGATGCCGTGTTTTGTAAACTGTTAACGGATTTCGTTAACAGTTAACGAACGAAAATTTGTTTATTGAAAAGCTAAAGTTTCAGTAAGAGTTTGATGTTTTCAAATATTTTGTGTGGTTCTAGGCTTGAAATGGAGGCGGTAGCGTCTGCCCGTTTGGGGCAAAAGGAAATGCTAAAGTTTCTGTTTAAGTTTGATGATTTCAAGTATTTTGTGTGCTTCTAGGCTTAAAATGGGGGCGGTAGCGTCTGCCCGAATGGGGCAAAAGGAGAGCAAGTCCAATGACCTGGAAGGTCAGAAAGGAGGGGGCAACGGAGAGCCGCCCAAGCCCCCCAGCAATATTCCTCCGGAGAAGGCGAAACGACCTGTCGAACGCAGATACTCCAACGTCTGGGCTATCAGGTAAGCTACTCACGGAAAATCTATTACATCATAAATCGTCGTTTGCCAATGAAGGAACATAACTTCATTCCAAGTTTGCAAAATTGAATTGAACAAATCCAATTTTCGAACAGGGTGTCTACTAAAACAGGCTGGCCAAAAATCAGTACTTTTTCGGTGCATTCCCAAGAAATTCAATACCTCCTCAACAGAAAAATTCAGTACTTTTTCAATACCTTCGAACGACGAAATTCAAAAAATTTCAAAAATTTAATTTCCCGCTCAAATTGCGACAAAAAGGAAAAACATTCCGGACTTTCTTGCAAGATTTTCCGCACTTTTTCAGTACTTCCGGACCGCCCTTGAAAATCAGTACAATTTCCGGACATTCCGTACTTGTAGACACCCTGTTGAAAAGAATTCAACTGTGCGATTTCTGGCTAAAATGTTCCCTTTAAGTACGTAAATAAAAGAGAATCGCTGACTTTTTCTGTAAGTAATACCAATCAGTTTTCTATTAAAAGCACGCTGGACGAGGAGAAATTAAGTAGTGTTGAAATGGAGTCACTTTTCTTTTGAGAGGAAAATATGCGAAATATGCGCGCGAAAGGGAGAAAAACACGATAAACGATTATGAAATACCAAAAATTAAAAAATTTCGATCGCACCAAGACTAGGTCCGCCCATTAGGTATTAAATAACATGATAATTTTGTATGTAAAGAATTCGCTGAAGTTTCCTTAAATTTTTAGCGCAATTTCCTGATTTTCCTCGATTTCTCGACGAACTAAAATTGTATCCTTGTTCTGCCGATGTAAAGGAGGGAACCGGCAAAAAAGTAAATGAGCAGATAGGGAATGGGAGAAAGGGACAGAGAAGCAAGCGGGAAAGTGCAAAGCGAGCCACTCATAGTTTCGCTCTGTTTCGCGCTGGCCGCGTCGCTCATGGTGCTAAAAGCTCAAGGGAGTCTCCGAACTTGGAAATTATCTCCGATAACACAGCTCCCATGGACACAGAGTGCGGTGCATAGGACGTCACTTCATGCAAAAAATGTTTAATTTTTAAATTATGAAAGCTCAAAGTTGGAGGTATTGTGAGGGGAAACTCGCTTGACACCAGGATGGAAGGGGAGGGGGGCATTAAAAAATGAAGCGTTCTTCCGTAAACAGCACGAAGTTATAGAGCGAGAAAAGGAGTGAAGACGCCCGGAGCTAACTGGTGAATGCGGATTTGGAACTCTTCCAATACAGTCTTATATTGGTATACAGTTGAGATTTTTCATAAATTAATTCGAGCAATAAAAGGAAGCAGAGAGAATAGAAAGGGGCATTTTTCTCATCCAAGAGATGCTCAACTCCCCCAAATATTACGTGTCGAATTCGTAGGGCGGATCTTTCGCATGATGTTCAGCGTATCGCCATTTGTTCTTTTGTAGATAGATCCCAGGCATACAAGTAATTTTTTTGTGAAACCAACGAATTACTCTATAAACCAATACTTTGGTAAAGATTGGTAAAGGGATTGTTTAGAGTCCTGACAACAGAATTGCACACTCAAAGTTCGAGAAGAATGAGAAGTAGCGGAGAAAATGGAACCAATCGATGCGATAAATCGCATATCGTTTTGACACAAAATATGGCGTCGATCGAATCACCTCATTCGTAATTTTCAAAGAAACCAGCCATTTTCTTGGAGGGCGGCTACCTATTAAGAAATCCTCCTCAGATCCTCAGATGATCGTTCCTGGTGTCGTGATATCACGTTAATGACACGAAACTGAGGTTCAACTTGACAGCGGAGGCAAAATTTGCAATCACCCTGTCCTACTCCCGTGACGAGACACCTCCGCAATGCAGGGGCTGGGGCTCCCTTGTTCAAGTAAACCTCCCCCCTCCCCCCCCGAAACAAGCCCCCCGACAGGGCCGCGAAAATCCGTTTACTCGCGGTTTACTGGACAGCTCCGGATACCGGTGAAAACCGCAACCCCAAAACAAACCTTTATCCTGCACGGGATTTCCGCCCGCAGCGGCTGGCGCCTGGCATTCAGAGCTGTTAGTTGGGGAACACCTGGGTTTTAGCGCCTGAGATCGCATGCAGGCGTCAGGATGCTGAGCACCTATTTGACGAAATGACAAAGATTAAAGGGCGCCAAGAGTGTTGGTTAATACCGTAAATGTACTTAGGCATTCAGCTCGAGTCTAACACTATGAGCATGTTTTGGATCCGGAAAAATTATTATAGTAAATGGAGAATTTGCATCATCTTATTGCTTCATCTGAAAGTGCTTGATGAGCTGACTTCACAGTATTTTATATAATTTTTCTCTGATATGGGCAATAGTATGAAAATAGTTTTAAAAGTGAGAAAATGCACTGCCTTGTGACGTCGTCTGGCGGCATTTCCCATTTAAACACATGTATTTTAGCAGATTAGATCATTTTGTCATATTTTCTCCGATAATTGTTCAATTCATGAACCAAGGGTATCCTTGTGTTCAGTTCACTCAGTAGTTTCAACTTAAACACGAAATTCATCAAATTTTTAGACACCTCCAATTCTCTATTACCTATATAGACAAGATCTAAAAATTACGGGGAGGGGGGAAAAAAACCTGAAAAAGTGGCAAAAAATCCAGTGAGAAAAATTAATGATTATAATTAATTACTGAAGTAGTGGCGCTCTTTAATAGATAAAAATAGAGTTGCATGTTTACCATTTAAATGATAATCGAGGGGTTTGGAGGACAAGGCGCACAAAAGCGGTTTTTGCCATTTCAAGAAATGCAAGTTCTAACTTTCAAAATTGCATTGGAGCCTTATGGAAAAAATACAATTTGAACTCACATTTAAAGGATAGAAAACTGGATTTTAGTAGTGATTCTTTTACAGAATATAGTTGAGATTGAGATCAGTCCTATGATAGATTGACAACGCATAAGAAACGCCTCCAGTGCATCATGTACAGACCCATTCAATGATGCACAGCTGCGTAGATTAGCGAGGAATGCGGTTGTTTGAGATGGTTCCTTTGATTAAAATTGATGACGCATTAAAAACGCCTTCAGTAAGAAACGATACTTCCTAGCGTGGGTGCAGAGGACGGATATCACTTATGTAAGGGGCAACACCTATTTTATTGAGAAATGGACGTATTGCCCCTCCTTTACACTGAAGTGATTACTTTCATAAATCTTAATAATGAACCGTACTTACTTTAATTGATGAAACGTTATTTTTTTTTTTACGAAAATCAAGAAATCAACTTTCATAGCAACAGGAATTGCATTACACCTGAATAGTATTATTAAAAAACGATTGAATTCTTTTGAATTATACGTACATTTTGTGTGAATGATTTTTCAAGTCAATTTAAGCTTTTTTTCGGACAATAAGAAAAAATCTAATGACATAGTCTCCTAGTTCCCCGCCAACGTCAAGGGATGTTTATTAAAACAACAATTGGAACACTGGAATATTACCTGTGGGGCGCACTCCTGTAATTCCCTCCCTCTCCCTGCCCGCCATGCTTCATTTTATGTTTCCGTAACGCAGTACAACCCTAACGCAGACTTTTCTCTCGCCCTAGGTATGTTACATTAAATTTTAAGTGCCCTCACGCGACTCCTCGAGGTTAGGAACGGAGAAATCAGGATGATAATAAAAGACCACCGATTTATTGTATGACCCGTGGCACGTCAAGAAAGGTCTCAGTTTATGGGGTGAGCCATGCAGAGCGTTAAAAAGAGATGGGCTGTTCGCATGAAAAATCCAATGCAGAATTAGCTGCAACTCTGCCGTGCTAAGTAGAAACGCCGCGCCGTGTAAGCATTCAAATGTTGCTGTATTTCTTCTTTTAAAATATCCATTTGTGAAGAAAGTTAGGAATATTTTACTTGTTTTTACTTTTTCTTTTTTGTAGTTCGTCCGGGAGAAAAAGTGGCGAATCTTATCGAAGATATGACAATTTAAGCATCTTGTTCCACCGGCTGCGATAAGACCAAGTCGGGGGTTTCGACTTCCATCCGTTTCGCGCTACTACCCCAACAAGGGGTGGGTTTGGGCCAGATGGTCGTCTAGATGATTAAACTATCATATGTTGGTTTAGGCTCTAATTTAGAAAAAGCTCTGATCAGGAGCTGGCTGGGGAGATCGGGGACCGAGGTCGAGCCGACCAACTAAACCAAACTCACGGCTGCATATCTGCCCGGATGACGCTGGAACCATCCCCAGGGGATATTCCTCCGGCTGCAACACTTTTGTGTGTTGAGGAGGAATATTTTACCTAGAAATTTTCGGAATTTTTATATCAAATTACGAATGAAATCTTGTGAGAAACCGGAGGAGAAATATTCACAAATTTTCCCGAAAATTCGTGATTTTTCGAGGGAAATTTGGTCACGTCTGATGGCTTGTGCGGCGTTCTTATTCAGCACGGCAGAACTCGCATGCACCGTTTCTTGTGCTATCTCGTCCCGGGAGGGACAGCCAACCGGAGCGGAATTATTTTGAAGACAGAATACTAATCTATTGTAGAGGCACGATTAGTTTGGATTCTTTTGTTGATAAAAAGAAGGGGTGGAAAATGCATTGAATTAATCTCACCGCAACGAGAGTGCTCGATGGTTACAAGTGACATAAGCAGGAGGGAAAAATAAGTAAGAACGATTAACTTTCGCAGTTTCGAATTCCCTTTTGCTCCGTCAGACCGACCGAATAAACCGAACAATCAAATTAGAATCAGTGTACGAGGGGGGACCCAAAAAAAACCGGAATTTTGCTGTAACTTGGCAACAATTGAAAATATTTGGGTTTCATGCACCGCTAAAAAGTGTAACTAGGAGCTATGAGGAGTCACTAGGCCAAATTTCAACATCGTAGCACATTTTCTTTCCATTTTGGCGAGACTTGGATTCAGGGGTGTTCGGCGACTTCGTAGTTTTTGAAGATAGGTGATTTGCATGGGCTATGTGTGGCTAAACTGTGTCAATTTTTGGAGTGAATGTTGCAGGGAACATGATTTACTTATAACATAAGTGAACAAATGTTTTTCTTCGTTTTAAAGTGTGATTTATTGTTCGAACGTAGGCTGAACGCCAGGCGGCCGTCACCGGCTAGCGCGCAAAATAGGGGATCAATTCGGCAACAACGCGTTTTATGCCAAAATTTTTTACAGCAATGTTCTGAATATTTCTGTATTACATCCAAGTGATATCGGCCAGTAGAAAAAACGATATTTAACCATGTTCATTCACAAAAACGCGATTTATTTCATGTTTTCATCGGTTCTAGCCGATGGCGATAGCGGTTTAGAGCTGTACAGGGGTTTCGGGCGATACAGACCATTTTGAAACTGAAAAACCGTACTTACACTGAACTTTTTGATTAGGCTTGTCCTTCAGGAGCAGCACTTTAAAATGTTAACGGAGAAAGCCGAATTTTTATCGAGCAAGAGAGAAAAATTTGAGCTCTAAGTATTGTTACTGAAATTGACCCATCTTCAAAAACTACGAAGTCGCCAAACACCCCAGAAGCCAAGTCTCGCCAAAATGGAAAGAAAATGTGCAACGATGTTGAAATTTGGCCCAGTGACTCTTCATAGCTCCTAGTTACAACTCCTAGCGGTGAAACCTGAATATTTTCCATTGCTGCAAAGTTACGGCAAAATTCCGGTTTTTTTTTGGGTCCCCCTTCGTACTTACTAAAAACGGAGATTATCATGTATAGGTTAAAGAAAAAAGATTCAATATGATCAATTTTGTAAGCATTACGCCCAGGAGTACATCCGATATGATATCCTAAGTATAGCAGTGATCGCGAAAAGATGCGATTTGATAGGAGAATGTGTCGCGATTTTATCGACGTTGATATTGCAATATTGTTGGATTAATATTGCGATTAAGTGAGATAAAATTTAGATTTTATCGAACGCGATTTTATAGAGATAAAAATGTGACAGGGTCGATATTAATTGCTAAAAATCGTAGAAAAAATCGCCACTTAATTTAAAAATATCGCGATTTTTCCGTTGACAAATGCTACATGGGATAGGCTCCTTTGCTGATTTGATTTATTCATTCAGGAAGATAAAAAATTGATGACTTTTCTTTACATAAATACCCCTTATCTTAAGCTTGCTGTTGGTAAGGATGGCTTGTCAACTTCTGGAATGGATACAGCTTGTCACAAACAGAGTTTCTTTTATTGTCTAATATGTTTTTTTTAAAACTAGTCATACTGTTCATCATACCGAATATTCTCTAAATTCTTGGATTCATGTCCGCCAAAATTCAAAGGCTCACTTCTGAGCGGCGCCTAACAAATGCTCACACGATTGGAAGCCTTTTGGCAAAAAATTCCTCACAACCGGGTAAAGTTAGGGTGTATGTGAAAGCTCAAATAACTCACGTTAAACACGTATGCAAATAAGTGGAGGGATACCGGAAAAGACCAATGCAGGGTTGCAAGAATTAGGAATATGAAGTGAAAAGACTTTCCTCACGTGCGTGAACCTTTTCCTCTAAAGCACATAAACTTTAAGCATTTTCATACCGGAGATTAGATTAAGAGCAAAGGCAAATATTGATCCAGTATCACGTTAGATTCTTGGCCCGGCAAGAAAAAAACAAAATTAGTCGTGTATGTCATCAATTCGAAAGCCTTGCAACTTTTTGATGGCAGATTGTGATTCATCATCAAACTGGGCCGTCATTTGATGTATTCACCCGTTGGATATTAAAAATTAGTCCCACTCATCATAATTTTAAATTATTAGCTACTCTCGATTCAATCAGAATCTAGCTTAAATGAAGAACCAAGCCTCTTGATTTAAGCGGATTTCGTTTTGATTCAAGCAAAAATTTCGATTGAATCATGAGTACTTTTTCTTGTCGATGTTTCTAAGAGTCTGGACTCTAGATCCAATGTGTTTTTTTTCCCAGTGTGTTGCATACAAACCGTATGGACATAGTTCCTTTTGATCTAAACACGCCCATTTGTTCCTACTGATGGTCGAATTAGCGCACGAGAAAGCTTCGTAAATACACGACTTTAGTGTGTTGCTTAAAAACTCCATTAGTTTTACCATAAGACACCTCAACATTGTGAGAGATTCGGTCACGGCACGTCTGTTTAATTTTTGCTATTTTTTACGGTAAATAATTTAAGTTACTTGTATACTTTGATCAGCGAGTAAATTGAACACATTTTCTCCGATTTTAATTTGATTCATCCCGATGACAAGATTTGTTAGGTACTTTCGATTTTACGACGGCATCGTTCTGTTGTTCATTCGAGCATGACTTTTCAAGTTCTGTGTGGCATCATAGGGGTAGGGGCTCACTGAAAATGAAGACGCGTCCAGCGAACCGTCAATTCGCTGAAACGATCGAAAATGCAACTACAAAAAAGAGAGTTCGCCGAAGAGCTGGAAAAGAGGAGAAAAATACCCGACTACCCGTGTGGTTGAGTTGAGAGTTTGCACAGTTCGGGAGTTAGCAATGTTTCCGCCTCTCTTTCCGACCAATATTTGACCTCTTTCCGCAACCAAATAAAACGCGGTTGCAGATTCTCAGAGAAACAACTTTGCGTCTCTGATACAGATGAAAAAAAAAAGACTAAATACAATTTGGTGGCAGGATGGAGAAAGATAAGTTCACGCACAGCATGGGCCATGAACCATATACGTTAATTTTTTTTTAAATTATTTCCTCGGAGAAATGCTGAATAGAGATCCTCCGGAACGACGTTCGGTCCAATAATTAATGCAAAGGAAGATTTTTTTATTTTTTTAATTTTAGCAATTCCGATTTTATTTATACTTTACAAGCCTCCTTAAAGTAAAATATAATGATGCGGATATTTTGTGAATTTTCAAAGAATTTATTCTCATTTTCATTACTTGAAAATTGTATAAAAAAGAGTTCTTCAAAATTTACTAGTTAATGAATTCTTACTGTTCCCTTGAAAATATGGGATTTATTTATGGAGTAAACTGTAAAAAAGCTGGACTCGAAGAGAACAAGCTGCATTTATAGACTCACAATGCAGCACAGGAATCATTATGCAAGACAACGAATAAAAAAAGGGTTAAAAGTGCAAAACTTAAGCCGAGCATTAAAAAATGAAAGGCTTTACGGAAGTATCGTAGAGACTATATTTTAAAACTCTCTTTTTATTTTAAGAGGAGTTGCGTTTGCGACTGATGTTTCTCCTTCAAATGGAGATGCCGCAATCGGCTAAACAGCGTCGATCGTGCGCGACTTACGGTCGAATAACAACGTAAAAATACTAGATAAGCAAGAACATACTAATGGACTGTTCAAACCTGGTGAGATGGAGAGCGAACAAAAAATAAATGATAGAAATGAACGAATGAATTTAAAAAAACAATTATTCAACTTGCTCACAAAATGATGACAAGACATCAAAAATATCCATTTCGAGGTGTTAAATGTCTTTTTTAATAAATTGTTTAAGGATCCTGTTTCTAAAACAAAAGAGAGGAATACAAAATCGATTTTTATGGATCAATTTTAGTTAAGGCCATCGTGTAAGCTCGACCGCTAGAGAAAGTGACACATCCCGACATTAACGACATAATTGATGGAGAAATTAGTATCCGTAAAACCTCAGTTATTAACCAATTCCATTTGGACTGTACATTTCTGTATCAAATTTTATGTTTTAGCGATTTTCAAACACCAAAGGCTTTCCAAAGTCGTCAGCAATTACTCAGTATAGTAATACGCCAGGGTCTGATAAAAATGTTAAACTGCCAAACTCAAAAACGTCAGCCACTCTCAGCCCTGCACGTAACTCTCCATTGCACTGAAAAAAAAATCTCGGTGTATTTACTAAGAAAAAGGTAAAATTACCACGAATTCAGGGATCTATTTGATCCCAGTTTTTACTTGGTAAAATTACCAAATATGGAATTGGTAATTTTACCGAGAAATCTCGGTAAAATTATTGAACTTTCTCGGTAATTTTACTGGATCTAGGTAAAAACGCCAAATAGTTTATCGATTTTTGTAGAATTACCGAGAAAAATGGCAAAGTTACCGGGAATTGATTACCAATAAAAGTGGTATTCTTACTTGAAAACAACAGTAAAAATACCGGTTTTTGGGGAAGCTTACCAGTCTGTCTTGGTAAAATTACCAATAATTGGTAAAAAAAGTGAGATGGTAAAGGTACCAACGGACCGTGGTAAAAACGCCTAGAATTCTTTTTCAGTGTGACGAGGACAAGCTCCGTACATTGATCATTTACGAAGCCGTCAGATGAAAATGGGGTTGAAAGTGATATAAGGTGGTTGTCTAATATGGGAGAGCTCAGGTGCAAGGACAGCCTACAAAGTAGGAAGTGTGTACCTTCAAATCATTCGAAACGTCATTCTCGGAAGTTCATCATCGCTCAGTGAAGTTAGATTACCCATACTAACAACATCAGTGGGAGGTGAACGCGGAGGTCTTATGCGAAGAGAATGGCGCTACACCAGGACGGACTCGAACTCGTCCAGCTTGCGGCGCCCTCTATTGCCGTATATTCTAACTAGCGCCACACAACATCTCGCCGCGCAGTGAGCAGATATTCGCAACAACTAAACCTTCAACAGTTAGCTGACAATATTCTTGGCGTGTTACTCGCGGGGATGGCTAATTTAACATATTTTGTGAATAAAGACATGCTCGAATGGCTAGCATTATTATTCTTAAATTTTTCAAAATAAGTGTCGTTTTAATGGAATTACTGACGTTTTTGGAGCTGATAATTGGGGTTAAAAATTAAATGAGAGATGTAGTTCCACACGATCAGGTAAATGAAAGATTTAACAATGTTTGCAGACAATACACTGGAAAAAAACCACATTGGATCTAGAGTCCAGACTCTTATAATGTATACACGTATAATTTATCATAAGGTCTTGTCTCCATGGAGCGTTTTAATGATATTCGTGGTTTGAACCGAGGCCAAATCGCCGAAACGAACACTGGAAAAAAGAACACATTGGATCTAGAGTCCAGACTCTTGAAAACATTGACAAGAAAAAGGAGAAAAATTGATAGAAGTATCAATTTTTCTCGCGACCGAAGAATTTTGTTCACATATCAACGGTCGCAATAATTACATCGATTACCCATTTTCAAGGTCTCGATTTGACCGTGTAGAGACATTTAAAAGTTACAAGTCGACACATCACTTAATATTATTGGCTATTGTTCATGGACGAAAATAGGTGCTCTGAGTTGAATTCACACCGTGCTGCCAGGGTAAGTATAAGTGTTCAATAAGAGCTTAAAGTGAGCTTTCAAATTTTTTGAGGAAAACAAGAAAACTAACATTGCACGACTTAATAAGGGCGCGTTTCCAGTTTTCTAGAACTTAATACTCTGCTTCTTTTTTTCTTTTCCGTGTGTGTCTACCAGGAATACCCGACTAATTTTGGCAAAATTCACTGACTTTTCCTGGGTTTCAAAGGGGGAAAAACTCGAGTGGTTTTAGAACCTAACCTTTTTGGGTGTTCCATAACTTTCCAGGTTTCCCAAAATGCATTGACTTTTCCAGGTTTTACACGACTGTCACCGCCTTGTCTTAGCATATACGAGATTCTTTGAAACTGTAGAGAAAGAATCAACGGCTTTTCCGCGTGCAGTTTTTTGCACTAAATGCTCTCTTCCCCAAGCACACAATGAAGTATTCGCGCGATGTTCATGGGATATTCTGGCTCTGTCGCAGTGACATGAGACCCTTCACTGGTATCTTGGCAATAATGGACGCTTTTACTTTCGGTACTCCAACGTTCAACTATTGACGTACCTACTAGAAGGATGGTTAACAACGTGTTGAGAATTTCGTTTCGCAAACAAACCAAAGTTTGGAGAACTTGTTCCGCTCATTACGTCACCCGAAGCATATCATTCACCTGGTAAGTAAGATGATTGTTGCTCCCATATGGACCGTGATCAGCAGAAAGGAACCAAGCCACACCAGCTACTGCCACATTTACTGGGCAATTTAACTTTTTTACAAGAGAACGTTTGTGCGGATTCCGTTTAAAATTTTAGGGAATTTTCTCGGTAGTATGCAGAAAATTCATTGAAATTTACACAAATCCACGCATCCGTTCTCATGTAAAAATAATTGTCCATAAGGAGGTGTTGAATCCCCAAAAGTAAAAACTCCCATCTGTCGCAAAGAAGCCAGCAATCATTGAAATTGATGGACAAAGCTAATAGCCAAAGAAGACAAAATGAGTATGGAGGGATCCTGTTGGCGGAAGCAGGTGGTTGCAATAGACAACGGAGGTACGTAATAGACTAACTAACGGCAACCCACGAGAGACCCTACAGGTAGTCCATCATTTTCCCCCTTAGTCTACAGGAGCCACCCACTTCCAGCGATAGGATCGCTCCATACTCGTTATGTCTTCTATCAGGGTGTCTACTAAAACACGCTGGCCGAAATACATTCCCGAGAACTTTGGTACCCCCTCAGCGGGAAAAGTCGGTACTTTTTCAGTGCCTCCAATTGACGAAATTCGAAAAATTTAAATAAAAAAAAATTGAATTTCTCGCTCAAATTGCGACAAAAATGAACAAAAATCTGGACCTCCCTCCGGTATTTCCGCACTTTTCCAGTACTTTCGAATCGCCATTAAAAAATCGGTGCTATTTCTTTTAGACACCCTGTTTATCTACAGCTTTGCCTATCAGTTTCAATGATCAGCCCACGGTGGAGGGTCTCTCGTCTCTGCTCTGTCGGGATCCAATCCAATCTGCGGGCCGATTATTGAAATTGATGGACAAAGCTATAGACAAAGAATACATAAGGAGTATAGGGCGATCCTATTGGTTGAAATGGGTGGTTCTAGGGGATAAGTGGACTGCATTTCGCAATTTGGAACTATAAATTCTGGCCCCGTTTAAAAACAACGTATGTGCCATTAGTTTCTCTACGCACATAAGTGTTTTTATAGATGAGCCAAGATTTATAGCTCCAAATTGCAAAATGCAGTCGAACTGGTCTAAGGGGATAGATGATGGACAAACGATCGGGTCTCTCGTGGGTTGCCGTTAGTTAGTCAGTGAATACACTGTGTTAGAGAATATAAAATAAACAAACCCAATAAAATTGATTTTGGAGCTACGAATATAGGAATTTTAGTAGTTTTGAATTTGACTCATATATAGTTTTTAATTTGATGCGGTTGCTAGAAGTTGACAATTGTTGACCTACGTTCTTTGTCCATTGCAACCACGGCCGCTTCCACCAATAGGATCCCTCCATATCCTTTTTGTCTTCTTTGTCTATTGCGTTGTCTATCAATTTCAATAATTAGCCCACTGATACGAACGTTTGACGTCATCTTGGAACCACGGATCCAGGAGGAACAGGCCTATCTTCGGATCCGAGTGAGGTGGCGACTCCCCATCCGGCAACGCGTGACCATGGAGCCGGGGGGCCGGGCCAATCGCGTCCAAACAATCGGCGGCGCGCGGGAGTGCTGATTGTGACAGTCGGCACATCGCATCCATTCACATCTACATCCACATTCATATATCCACACACCTCCGGCGCTACCGTCACCTGTGCCTCTGCGCCAGTCACAGTCCAAGTCCCATGCTCCTCTGAGCGCCCCCCGGCCCGATCAAGTCGCGCGCGTCCAAGTGCCAAGTGCAGCGAAACCGCCCCGACGACCCCTCCCCGCCCCCGCCACCCGCGACAGTGCACCCGGATAACTCTGGATTAACCTAGGTTAGCGAGCCTCAGATTACCTCGCTGGACGCTGGAAGAGGAGGTAGGCAAAATTCGAGCATAACTACACTGGATCAAAATAACACATTGGATCTATAGTCCAGACTCTTGAAAACATTGACAAGAAAAAGGACTCTTGATTCAATCACATTTAAGCTTAAATCAGAAGGAAATCCTCTCAAATTAAGAGGCTTGGTTCTTAATTTAAGCTTGAGTCTGATTGAATCAAGAGTCCTTTTTCTTGTCGATGTTTTCAAGAGTCTGGACTCTAGATCTAATGTGTTTTTTTCCAGTGTATACTACATTACTAAGATGGGGGTGCTTTATCCTGNGGGGGGGGGGGGGGGGGGGGGTTTGATGGCGCCATAACTGCATCACCGACTAACCGTTCTGAGAGGGCAAAAAATATTGATGGCTGAAGTCGAAACTTGCGTAACTCCGATTGCGTCGTTGCACATCTTGGCTTATGCTTCTTTTTTTTTCAAAAAGCGAACCAGTCAAAAAAATGTGTTAATTCTTCTCCAAATAATTTTTTTTTCAAGAATACTGATGGTGAATAGTTATTGTGCGGAATTATTTGTAGCATTAATTTTTTTTAAAAAAATGAATGTAATTGAAGATCTTTAAATTTTGCTTGCAATGACCCAGAAAGAAAAGTGCCGCACTTCCGACTCTTCGAAATTTAGAGGAAACGATGATTTTCTTGAAAATTTGTAGGGGGCCGTTCCTCCGATTGACCCACAAGGACATTTGGATTTCCGGCTTGGACCTCCTGAGATCTACAATAACTTGAGATTTCGATGTCTTAGAGGCCATGCATGAACTCAGCTCTTGAAATTATTGGGAATGACCGTTTATTTCAGAATTTTTGTCCACGGGCAACTTTCGAGATCAGAAAAAGATGACTTTTCAGAAAAAATGAGGGGCCAAGTCTCCGACTGCAAACAACTTTATGGAGGAAACAATTCTCATTTATCTTATAAAACACGCTCCTGTAGTTTAGCGGTTTGACCATTGAACACCCCGTACGTTCGTGTACGGAGGAAGCTACCCGTGATCAGGTAAGCACTCGCAACAGAAGTCAGGCCCGTAATAATGTCAATTAATTCATCATCAACTGAGCTCAGGAACTGGCGATTTCCGATGATTTTCTATTATTTTCATCTCCACGTCCTGTGCTTCATCATCCCGCGTGACGCCAAGAAAAAACTCCTGTTCCATTGATGGCTATACATAATGGAGCTAATACAAAGCTGGTAGCTTTGGAGGTTCTCCAGGTGGTTCCATTGGTTTCCTCATAAAATTTTCATCTAGAAACTCCCATTGTTTAAAATGTGACGAAATTAACATAAAAATTTTCAGTTTTAGTCAACAATTTCATGTCCGACCTCTCTAATTGACTCGGTCCACTGTGCGTCGTGTGAGCCTTCAGGCGTGGCTAAATTTCCTCTGGCAAATCACTAATTTTCAGGAAAATTATTGAATTTTTTTCTGCCCATTTCTCAGATAATTTTGTTAGTAATTTGAAGTAAAGTGTCTGAAATTCCAGGGGAAAATTTTTACGAATTTCCTCAAAAATAAACATTTTATCCAAGGAAATTTGGAGACTCTTGAATGTTCATACGGCGTTCCTCCGTAACACGGCAGTACAGTGCAAGGATATTCGATTTTAGCCTCACGCAATGCAGCTTCCGGAAGATTATACGTCGGACACAACCATCATGGTTATTCAGAAAATAATGAGGTTAATTCATCCTTCGATCTGGAAAGCGATTCTCCAGAAAAACTGTTACGAAAATGTTTTGGTTAATAGCGAGTGTATAACAGTGTGTGAACAAATAATAAAATGTTGAAAGGCCATAATTATGGACTAATATAATTTTCAAACTTACGAATGGGTTGAAACCGTAACTGACGATAAATTAAGGACTCTCCTTACCTGCAACAGAGAGAAAAATAAGTGTTATAAAATAAATTAAGAGTAAAGGGGGGTCTAGTTTAATCTAAAACTAGCACCTGGGAGAAGGGATGATCTCTGAAAATATATAATTTTCATATGGTGTACAGTTTTGGATATCTACTATTACTCAGAAGCTATTTAAAGAGAAGTACGCGATCAACAAGTGGACTACATTTTGCAACGAGGAACTACTATTTCCACCTCATTATAGAAACAACATATGTGCCATTAGTTCCCCTATGCAGATAGGTACTTTTTTAGATGGGTTAGAAATAGTAATTCAGTATTGCAAAATGAAGTCCAATGAATTGTTGTTTGACATACTCCAAGATATGCGGTGCCGTCACTACGCTTATAACATTTTTTGGGGCAAGATGAGATTTCGAAACGTTTTCGAAATATATTCTAATGTTTTTTCACCCTCTCAGAAAGTTGCAGACTTTTAAGGGATGGAATTTTTAATGTTCGTGGTGTCCTTCTTCCTTCTTCTTTTTCTCAGACAGAAAAGGTCTAGAAAATTTTTTAGAAGTTAAAAAACTGATAGAGAACTTCTTGGCGTTTTAACGCAGTACGAGTTTTAAAACAATTTCCTTGGAAAATTAAGATTAAACTTTGAAGGAACTATTAACATGGGACTTTCGATTCAGCAAGGCGAGAACGATGGAAAAACGAATAAAGAAGGCAGTTAATAAATGAGACAAAAAATATCATCCCCTCTCCTCCTTTCTTTCGATTAAAAATCACAGTCCTTTGATTCAAGATAGCAACTGAATTTTAGAGATGGATCATAGAACAATACAGAGAACAATACGTCAGCTTTCATTAACTTGTATCATAAAAAAATACCAAAATACATTGAGAGGGGGGGAGGGGGGGGGGGGCCTTGAATAGAATTTCCTTCGACCTCCGAACAATCACTTATAATCGGGCAACATGAAAATTGCCGAGATTGTCCCAGCTAATCCGCGGAAAACCGCTAACAATTAAGATGCAAATCGGTCGGTCGATGTAAGCCAACAATGCCACATTAACCACAAAGAATACCATAATAACTACATTCAGCGCGGCAATCCTAATAGTTTCAAGCACAAGCTTAAATCACCGCTAACATTTCTTTAGCCATCATTGTTATCATTTATGAAGCCAGGCTTGATTTTCTTCGAGTTGTAATACATATAGAGTAGCCCGTGCAAACCGATAATCATTAAAGGTTGTTTCACCCAATATTGTGACTTGATGGCGGTTTGGGTTCTGGGTATATATGAGTCACATAAATTTACTTCGATACGGGTAAAAGTTAGGATGGGTGAGAGAGTCTTCCACAAACTGTGGAAAGTAATGATTGCAAAACCACGGTGCCGGTAATAAATATGCAGATAGTTTCAGAAGTACAGGTTAATACTTGGCACGTTACGCTGGAAGCACGTTGGAAAATTGATTTCAGAAGCGTGCTTCTTGTGCCCTTGTACTGAAGAACTAATATCTCATCCGAGCTTTTCTTAGGACAGCCGCCTCGGAGTTGAGATAGAAAAATATCATCATTGCATGAAAAAAAAAAAAATCTTAACGAAACTAGACCGGAAATTCTTTACAGAGTACGATAACGAGTCATAAAATCATTAAATTTGTTGGGAAAATGACATACTATCATATAGAAATTTCAAGTTATAGAGTAGTCTTACGTCTCTTCGAAAAAATAAAACAGAGAAGATACACGGTTTCGCACAGTGCGGCGTGGCGTGCTTTGCAATACATAGATTGTTGTGCCATTTAAACCTATAGTAAAGAATCGATTAAAAAGGTGTTCGCTGCGAACACCCTGTTTATCAATCCTTTTCCACAGGTTTAAATGGCATAACAATCGATATATCGCAAAGCTTGCCACGCTACTGGAGTTTCGCATTAGCCATCAATGTAACGCCGCAGATTTCTCAAATTCTACAGAGCTTTCATGAATTTGGTTAAAGTGGTTTGGTTGCCTTCGGCTGAAGTACACCAGATTTCATGAATTATTTCAGATTTAATTCATCAAACTTCTCGTAGTCTATTGCGAGTAGGGAACGAAGGAAGTGCACTGGATCTTTTGAAATTACCTACTTTTCAACGCAATTTTTAGCCCATTCGATTGCCAAATTGTGCGGGATTTGTACATTTTCCACTAATAATGAATGAGTAGAAAGGGGTTTCAGCAATATGTGACAACGATTCGGCGGTTCGTCTCCGTCCTCCAGCAGTTTCTGCTCAGAATCGCATAATTAGGCTAGGTTCGAAAAACAGAAGCGTGCTTTGTAAGCGAGCAGTGTAAGCATTTAAAAACATTCTTGAATAGAGATGGGTTTAGCAGAGGACGCATAGAACTCATGAAGTCATACGCAAAAACATTAGTATACGAGTGGCTGTTATGAACCGAAGGCAAAAAAAAAAAAGAGAGGGAGGCTCAGTGACCTCCTCCCGCTCTCTTCATCTTCCAGTTCGGCTGCTCTGCACTTGAAGACACTCATTACCCCATCAGTAAGCTACATTCCTACTTGCATAATGGGCTCATAGAAATTCAATGGGCTGCTCCAACTTCTTCCTCTCGCATCGTACCCCAACCCCTGTACCATCATAGTTTCGGAATTTTCCGGGTCTGTTGCCCGTGGCGATTTGAAACTTGGCAACACAGTTTTTCCTCAGTTTGAATCCCATTAAAAGTAGCGATTTTTGGTGCGACGAGCTGCCTCACCAAGAATCGATTGTTTTGAATGCATTTAAATGGAGGAAAACCCGTGCTGCCAAACTTCAAGAATTGCCATTGTAACGAGCGAAGGGAGGACCGAAGTTTCCGAAGTCTAGAATTCCAGGCAAAAAAGTGAATGAGGCAGAGGCTATTTTGAAAGGCTGGAACTTTCGTATTAAGTATACACAGTTCTCTTTTTTGCCTAAGTAAGACTGATGAGAATTGAATTAGAATTTTTGAAACTGATTCTTACTTGAGGACCCCACTGCACTCCTTGCCATGTCCAGGGTTGCCATCATTTCGTCATCTTCAAATTCCTTTAATTTCCCTGAATATTATTGCTTTTCTCCGATTTCAAAATAGTCTATTTTCTGTCTATTTTCCTGACCTTCGAGAAAATTTTCCACCCGAAAAAAAAAAAAAAAAACAAACGCTGACTTTTGTTAAACTTTGAACGAAAGTTCCTTGTTTAGAGATCAAACTACGGAAAAAGGCATTCAGCGACTGGTTAGAAGATGACAAGCCTTAAAAATGACCAAAAAGGGTGAAAGGTTAGAAGATTAGTGAAATGTTTTATTGATTCGTAGGTGTGTCATATATTCCTTGACTTTTCCTGGTGTTCGCAAAGTCCCAGATTTTCCTCGTTTTCCAGTTCGCCGGCAACCTTGCGCGTCGCGTCACTCGTCAATCATCAATACGCTCAAGATGGTGTTGATCCCGTCGAATAACTTTTGCGTTGAAGAAAACTTTGTATGAGAAACACATAGTAAGAGAAATCCCTCTTCCCCATTTCTCCTCGTGGGTTTTGCTCGATGTGAATTCGAACATCACTATAAAATCAGTGCATGATGTGTCTCTGAGGTATCGCACCAATACAAGAGGGTTGTAAATCCAAGACTCCTTTTTCCTTTTCCTCATGTTTCAGCGGAGTTTCCATGCACAGGTTAAAAGTAAACAGAACAGAGAAGTTATTTGATCGATTACGTGGCAAATCCGTCAAAGTTCTGAAGTTTTCTCGAAACGTTTTATTCTCATTCCTTCGCCTCTATTGATGATCGAAAGATGAATTTTAAAAAAAATTAATAAATAAAAAAATAGACGAACAATTTTGTGCGCAAATAGGGTCGCTCTTTATTTTCTGCATTTATCGTAGCAAAATAGAGAGTGGTTTAGACTTTGTGCTTAAATTAAATTGTAGATGGTTATTCCTGATTAATTATTGCTAGAACCCAGGATTAAACCCGACTCGAAAAAATACTATACCCTCAATTGATTAGAAATGGACATTTTCATCCGATAAATTGGGACTGGACCCCGAACAATAGGGTCCAGCCACAACTTATTTTATCCGGGAACGGTACCACGTACTTGAAAATGGACAGCGTTCAGCAGAAATGAACCAAGCTACACCAGTTATTGCCAAATTTAATCGGGCAGTCGAATTTTTACATGAAAACAGTCGTGCGGATTTTTTTGCAGATTTCCATGAATTTTCTGAACAGCTATTGGAAAAATTTAGAGCGGCCAGTTAAATTTGGCAATATCAGATGCGGCTTGGTTCCTTTCGGCTGAACGCGATCCGATGCAGCTCCCAGTAAACTTCCGCATGGAAATTACAACATTACAGCGAGCTCGAAAACGAAACGAAAAAAATCGGCGGACTGCAAAACCCGAAAACCTCCGGATTACCCTGAAACTCACATTATAAATCTCCGGTGGGAGGCAGGCTTGCCGTTCCGAGCAAGATGCAATGAGAACCGAGCGCGTTTTACCACCCGACGCTGAAACCCTGGTGGAGGTCGGCAGTATATTTCGCGAACGCACTCCGATGCTAGCTGGCGCACCGAAACAATTAACCTACATAAATTAACGATCGCTCTTGCCGATGATCAGGAATTTCCCGCGTGTTTCCACGCGATCGGCGGTCATTAACGCGCAACATTGGCAACGCTCCTGACGCCGGGCCTTGCCGCAGTGGAGCGCTTTAAAGCTCCGCACGCTCCTCAATGAGAGTGCGCAAACGTAAACCAATTAAAATGACACGTCGGAGCATCGCGGTTATTAATTTCCGTTTTTTTGCTGATTCCTCCTCGACAATTAGCGCTATGGTTAGCCAGTCGACATGTTACGGCCCGGCGGCGCGACGGTTTTCTCGACGGACGATCCAGCGGGCTGATTATTGAAATTGATAGACAAAGCGATAGACAAAGAAGACATAAGGAGAACGGAAAGATCCTATCGGGTTTAAGTGGATGGTTCCTATTGACTAGAGTACCTATATTGAGAGAGTATGGCCACTGGGCCCCATGGAGAGGCTTAGGACCCAAAAATGGCGGTGCTTTGTTTTAGTTTTTGTGGATGGGAGGGGGGTCACTTTTGACGGTTATCACCAACCGTACTTGCTGCCAACCTTACTACATCTAAGATAATTTTTCTCAAAAATTGCACACGATTAGTCTTAAAAATATGTAAAGAAGTCGCAAGAGTGCATTTGAGTAAATTTCTCGTTACGATAAGCAAAGAAAACTACATTTTGAGTCATTTTGCATTAAAATTAATTTATGGCGTCCGCTATGTTTGGGTCCTGAGGGCTCCATTCAGCCTAAGATGGCTGAGCCAATCAGAGGTGGTAACCCCAGTGGCCATACTCTCTCAATATAGGTACTCTACTATAGACTACTGTAGAAAATGGTGGACTAATTATACTCTGAAAAAAAAAAAAACACATTGGATCTAGAGTCCAGACTCTTAAAAACATCGACAAGAAAAAGTACTCTTGATTCGATCAGAATCTAGCTTAAATCAAGAATCAAGCCTCTTAATTAAAGCGGATTTCGTTTTGATCCAAGCAATAATCCGATTGAATCAAGAGGATTTGTTCTTTTCAATGTTTTCAAGAGTCTAGACTCTAGATCCAATCTGTTTTTTTTTCCAGTGTTCGATATGGTTGGTTGGTAGATACGTTTATTTGGTGCTTTTAACATTTGAGCGATTGACACCTTAGAAGAGAGATCAAAATAGTTAAGTATAGAATTTAAGAAATTTCAAAAGTAGAGGTCACAAAAGGGTAGTACACAAAATTAAAAGGCAGGACGAGGAAAGAATACATTAAATTTATGTAATGATGTTGATACTGTGGTTAAAATGATATTTTGACTGTTCTTATGTGCATTCGCTGTGCCAAAATGCCAAAAAAGACTTCACGCGCCAGCAATAAATAGTGTAATTTCTGATTTTACTCCTTCTGTCATATATCCTATCTTTTTATTGCTTTTCCTTTCGCTCGTAATTGGCCGAGTTTCAGCTGCTTACTTTGCATGACGCGACGCGTTGGCGGGGAAGAGTTTCTTATCGACCTCCATCGCACAGTTTATGCACATCACGGCTGCGTTGCCAAACCTCCACCCGAAAGTTTAGTTCAACTTTAAAAGAGATACAAGGTTTAATCTGTCGTGTTTGGGGCTAAAAAGTGTCGGATCATAAAGATGATTTACACCCCCGGATAGATTTTTGAAATCGATGGACAAAGCTCTAGACGAAGAAGACAAAGAAAAAATATAGCGATCCTATTGGTGAAAGCGGCTGGCTGCAAGGAAAATGCAAAAGGTTAGTAATGGACTAAATAACCAACTAAAAAACTGACTAACGGAGAGCGACCCTACGGTTAATCTATCCTTTCCCCCTTAGTCTATTAAAGCCGCCTCTTCCAACCAAAATGATCGCTCTAATTTCGCTTAGTTTTCTCTACCTATCAAAGTCAATGATCGCCATAGCTTTATTGACTAACCACTCACAACTTAGTGCACTGGGTATTGTAAGGTGTATTTTAGGCTGAAACCTCAAATTCTTAATTTTCGACCCAACTTTCGAAAATCTCTCTCCTGAAAATTTTGGTGGGTGCAGTCCATTTTTCCTTAGACGTTCACGCTTAAAATAATATTGATTCAAACGTGTGATGCAGAAAATTATTTGGGCATCTTCCTTTTTTCTTTGAAGTAAATTGTAAAGCAAGAATCACCGCCGAAGAAGATACAATACTGGAACAATGCATGAACAACGGTTCATATTTTAATGCGATGCGAGCATACGAAGATTTACGAGTTTACAGTGAAAATTTGCTATAATTTATGACGAATCGCTCAAAACGTGTGCATGTACCGTGTAGTCACCTTATAGTAGAATAATTATCTCTGATATTGCTGAGGTCAATTTTTTTCGACGCTTTTAAAATTAGAGATATTTTCTTATAGTAAATTCATTAGCTATTATGTTTCTCACATTCAATCATGCTCATATTCTCATTTTCCCCTTACGATACAATGATGAATAAAATAATGCAAATTGGGCTTGATAGTCTAATGAATGGGGGTCGGCATCTTACGACTCACTGACCGGCTCAAAACATCCATTGTTCAACTATGAACGGACGCTACGTTGCCCAATTTAGCATACAATTCGCAATTAGACTTAAGCCTGAGGTAAGAATACTACAAAATCTAGAGACATGAAAACAAAGAAAATCATTTGATGCTACAATTATTGATATACAAGGCTAAAGCTATGGGTCTGCGGCCAGACAAAGCCCAAAAACCTCTCGCCACTGGTTAGGAGAAATTTTGACGAATTGTTTAACTCAATTCTCCCATGAAGTATGAAACCCTCAATAATTCTGAATTATTGGGGTGTCAATTTTCAAAATGCCCTGAGACATTAAAGCTGTTGAGCATTTGAGTGGTGTAGTTATGAACTCGAGAGATCTTTGGCAAACCTCAATGTCACTTTCAAATTTGTTTCTACCGGGAGAATCGAATATAAGTTACTGGACGTTTCGCTGCGATGACCATTAAAAACACGAAGATTCACGGAAGTCACTCGTCTATCGGATATCACGCTGAACTGAGATGCGTGATACAACTATTTCAACCCTTAAGCCGCTCAAATTGCATCCATCGAGTTGAAGGCGAACTTGATTTCTAAATCCAGTCCAGTTATGTAGACGTGATCGTGAATGCGGCATTCAATTCTAATTTTATCAACTTGCAATTTGATAAAAACGTTTCTAAGTAAAAGAAACAGGTAGATTAAAGGGTTGTGGATGAATACCCGCGGAATAAAAAATCTTGGGGGAAAATATAGTAGGCGAGTAGTCCTCGCGCCTACTAAGCAAACCAATAAGTTAATTTTCACTTTTTTGCCATTCATGTGTCTGTCCACTTGGATAATTATAACACTTGCGAGGCCGCCAAAATTTCCTTATGGTAAAAAGAGGAGCAAGTCCCGAAGCGCAAATCGTGGAAGTTTAAAATTGACTCCAAGCTTCAGAAAATTAAGCTTTTTTTAGCATTAAAAAGTATACCACGCCCAAACTCAAGACGACCGTCGCTATGTGTCCTAACAGTTTTCAATAGAAATACGAGACGTGACAAAGCTAAAAAAATGTGCGCATTTTTAACGTAGATTGTGAAGTTCAGTGACATTTCTGATGTGATTTCTCAGTACAGGATGTCTAGTTTTTTCCATTTTGGGAAATCCTGATTTTTGACTGCTTAGCTAAATCCTGATTTCATAATTTTTCCAAATCTTGATTATTTGCGGAGAACAATTGAAATTTCTGCATAAGCGTATGCGAAAACATAGAAAAATCCGATCGGACGACCGACTTTTCTCAAATCCTGTTTTTTCGACCGATTTTTCTACAAATCCTGATGAAATCGGGATTAAATCATGATTGACCTCAAATCCTGATGAAATCGGTAAAAATCCTGATTGACCTCAAATCCTGATGCTAGACACCCTGTAGTAGGTAATATCCTCTTGACGTTCTGGCAAAAGTTTGCGATAGGCCCATTTCAATTTAATGGAGGAGAAGCTGAGATGGTGTGTGGAAGGTTAAGGCTGCTCGTAACAAAGTAGGTGTATCATAAAAGCTCGTGCTTGGAGCGTGGCTTGGAGCCGGATCGCGATGCTTTCCAGAATTTTGACGGATCGTCACGTCTTGCATCTGAGTCAAGGGCGAGGTGCGGGGGCGGGGCGGGGTGAGGTTGAGGCACCTCGGAGGCATCTTGGTCGCTAATTGATCGAAGCTCTGCGATTACGCTCATCGTTGTGCGTTGATCGTTGATTTACGAGGCGCAGGAAACGCCGACCTCCTTACCTCGCCGCCAAGTTGAAAACCAGGATCCTCTGGAGTACCTACATAGCCAGAGTATTGACAGGTGTGCAACTCCGAAAATCCATCAGGCCTTCACCGATGCCTCCGCCGATTCAGTTGGGGCCCAAAATGGAAGTCAACCTATGAATTCAAATTATCCAGAACGATTTAGTATAGCAAATTTTACAACGCTTCATTTGTAAAGCACGTAGTTGACTTAGTGTATGCATACATTTACTCATTTTTGCGGAAAAACGCTTATTTATGAACATTTTTTGCCATCTTAGTTTGATATTGGAATCTAAAGGCTAGCAGTGACATTTTTCCTGTCAGAGGCTGCCCTTTTTAGCCCTAAGCCCTCCATGAAACAACCTATCCATACATTCGCTATTCAGGTTCTCTAGGACCTTCCAACGTAAAGTTAAGCTACGATTAGACGAATCTTCTGATTTCTGACTTCCGTCTCTTACAAATATCTCCATGAAAAAAGCGAAAGTCTTTACATCAGCATTACATTAAAAGGGGTGAAAGTGCTGCTGCACTGACACTGAGAAGGGGGAAAATGTATCATATGGGCCGAACTTTTGATAGATATTGAAAATCGATCGAACGAGTCGGTTTGGCAAGCAGGAAAACGCGCATGCAATTTTTCCTTATCCATTTATTTCTTTTGTTTTCAAGTTTTTCCGTCCACAGCATAGATACTTTTAAGTAATTATGCAACAATTTGCATCGGTTTTTTGTTGGGAAAATAAAACAATAAAATTAGGAGAGCGATTCTGAAACACAGTGATCGGAACGGAATCCTTTATTTATTAGTCTCATAATCAATTTATCGGTCTTGGCTTGAAATAGACGAGATCTAAGCTTATGTTCAGATGGAATGGAATCAAATATTTACACACACTTGTGCACGATGCAATATTTGTTCGACAGTGCAAAGCTCTTCAAGTGAAAGCGGCAACAAAGTAAGCTCAACTTATGGACTCAAACAAGTGCATAGTCGCACCGCAATCGCTTCCACCCACCTCTGGCCCTCTCCTCTCTCCACACTCGAATGCGTACTACTCTTAGCGCCTCATGGCGACCAAAAAGACTGCCGCCAAAATTGGCCGAGATATTGAACCAAGTTTGGAGTGCGTTGCGTCAAAGATTGAATACAAACGACTCATCGACGCAGCCATGATGACGACGGGGCTTACAGGAATTAACGGTTGTAATGCCTCGATTTAAATCGTTGAACAGCTGTTCAACTTCAAGACAGATAGAAAAAAGTACGAGTACTTATGAGGCATACTTTAGGCGAAAAATCGAGCTAAAAGGGGTAAATTTTCACGTCTGATTACTTTCTTTAAATCTTTTGGTAACGTCCAAGTGGTAGCACGGCGTAATTCGAAATCAAGTAGTCATGACTTGGGGTCGAACTCTAAGAAGATGGCACACCAAGCGCCAAGGCACCAGAGACAAGACCCTCCACTCGTATCTCGGTTACGGTGGAAGCTTTCACTTTTGGGACTTCAACATTGAACTGTTGATTACCTACATAGTTAATGTTCAACAACGTGTTGGCAGTTTCGTTTCGCAAACAAGCCAAAGTTTGAGAAACTTGTTTGGCTCATGACGTTACCCGAAGCTCATCATCAACCAGAAAGGTAGATCAACAGCCGAAAAAAGAGTGATGACTGTTGCTCCCTCATAATTGTCCATTTAGAACTGTTGAATCCCTGAGCGTAAAAGCTTCCACCTATATCGCGAAGAGGCCAGTGGAGGGTATTTTGTCTCTGCAAGGCACCGACTTCCACAGCGTCGAACGAAAAAAAGGGAAATTTAAAGTTGTTCATCGGATCAAAAACTGGCAATGATGATCGAGAATGACTTAACGATCCTCTTTTCCGGCTTAAAGCTTTGTTAAATTGACACTTATCGGGCTAATTGCTGGAAGTTGAACTGCGATGCAATGGCGATTGCGAAACCAGTTGTATCACCTGTGAGTGGGACTGACTTGCATTTTTGGGAGTGGGCAAACGGCGCACAGAGGGTCGAGTCAATAGGAGAGGTCGGACAAAATTTGGAAACTTTTAACGCCTATAACTCCGCTTGTACAAAGGTTGCTTGAGGTTCTAAGAGTGGTTTCATTGGTTTTCTCGTGAAATTGTCTTGCAGGAGCACCCCTTAAAATTTAAAATGTGACGAGATAAACATAAACATTTGCAGATATTGTCGAAAATTTCATGTTCGACCTCTCTGATTGACTCGATCCACTGTGCGACGCAAGGACTTTTCAAATCGAGTCCTCATCAATCATCCTCTCCAAAAAATTGACTCGAATCATCGGGAATGATAGGTTAAGACAGGTATATAGGTATAGCGCTATTTTTACGGTTGTAATTGAATCGGTCATTCTCAAAACGACCTCAATGCCAAAAACGGAAATGCGAAAATACGCAGCAAACCCCGTTTCCAATGACGCGTTCTGAATCTGGGGGCGCTGAAATATTAAAGCGATGAAGTAATTAAACACGTAATAACTTAGCTTAAGGTTTAAAGTGGGTTGTTATTTTATGGTTTACTATGGGTTAATACAGCTTATACTATGACGCTCGTATTTTCATTTCTGGCACTTAGGTCTTTTTGAGAATGGTTGATTCAATTTTCGGATAAGATAGTTGATGGGTGCGCGTTGTTCTGGATGAATAGAATGGAATTGGAGATATCAGAGGTATCAAAGGTTGAAAATTTTAACCAACTGTGTCGCACAATTTTGGAAGATTAAGTGAATTGATTTTGATAATCGAAGGGTAAAAATTAATAAAATTCATCTTTTTTTAGTTTGTTGGCCGCAGTCTAAGAATTTTTATGAGAAAAATAGCTTTGTGTGAACATTCAGGTTCATCAAGACATGTTGTAGGTGCACTCAATTTCTACCATAATTGAATCGGGACGTGCGGAAACCGCTGTCGAAAGCAATAGTTATAAATGATAAATGAAAATGCGTTCCTCATTCAAATTCCTTGCTTCGGTCTCTATCCGCGCAATATTTGCCAAGAAAATGTGTTATTAATTTCGAATCAAGTAAGTTGCGAGGGATCACCCTGGCATCAATTCGGGCACTATCAGCGCTAATTATTTATTTGCGTTTTAATCGGACAAAACGGTTCCAACCGTGACTAAATTTTGGTTTATGGAAATTCTGACCCCTTGCAAGCCAAAAAACCTTCTCGAAGAAAACAGCAGAGCTTTTCATCTAAAAACATTCCGTAGGGTCATTGCGGAAGTTGTGGTCTGAACTTCGAAATTGGCAAGTTGGCTTCGCGACAGTTGGTTTCACAACAGAAGAGATGTCGCGAGTTAATTTCTCTTTTGATTCCTTTCGGATGAAACTTAATTCTTACCTTAGAACGGGGACCAAATTGACTTGCTAAGTCTATGCTGGAGAATCCGGAATAGACCATATCGACGGCGTAAGTTCGCAACCACATGTCTCGCTTGCGCTGTCTGAAAATCTCCGCCTCTATGTTATTTTTTTAAAGGAGGACAAATTGACACCACTCTTTGAAGTTTATGCAGAATTTTCTTCGCACAGAAAAGAAAAATCACGGCAGTTTTACAGAATTGCCGTTAAGTAGTTTTCCGCTTGAAAAATAAAGTATGACAGGAAGTCTGCGACGTCGCAAACCGAGTTATGTGATTGTCGACTTACACCGTCGATATGTTCCCTCAAACAACTTTATTCCCATCTCCTGAAAGAGGCTTTGATGATAAAAACTGGCAAATTCCCCGTAAATACTAGCTCTCTGAAATTCGGGCCTTGTTCACAGGTACGTTTGGTTTGAAATCCGGTGAGGTAAGCTAGCGTGGCTTGGACCTTCACAGTGTCTGAGCGCGGTTAACACGCGAGCTCCACACTATGAACGCTCACCCCTACTGCCGTGCTAAGGAAAAACGCCGTATGAACATTCGAGAGTTTCCAAATTCCCTTCGATAAAATGTTTATTTTTGAGAAAAGTTGAGAATATTTTCCCTTGAAATTTTCGGATAATTAAGATCAAATTGCGTAACAAATTGTCCAAAAATTTGGAGTGAAAAGATTCACAAATTTTCTTGAAAATTAATATATTACCTAAAGAGATTTGGCAACGCCTGAAAGTTCATACGGCGTTTTTCCTGAGCACGGCAGCCTAGTTGCCAATGTCTGCTCCTGATCTGGACCCATCGGTCGAGCTGGACACACGTTGTGGATCTGGAGCTGGACAGCATTGACGGGACGCCGCACCGTACCGCGTTTCCGGTCGAGGCCTTAGTTCCGGTTTCGTTCTCCGGTTCCGGCTCGCCTCTTCCCAGTTATTCGCCCGCCACCCCCCCCCCTTCAACACATACACGGCACGTATACAAACAAAACAGACACACACGCGATCAGCCGAATTTGAGGGGAAAAGGACGGGGCTCCTCTACGTCGGAAAATGGGCGAATTTTAATGGTAATTCTGCAACAGTTGGTGTTAAGAGGTAAGATAGCTGTTGGGTTAGGTTAGTTGTAAGGTGTCTATTGTAAGTACTTCAGGGCACTTTTGAGATCAAATTTTCAATTTTTGTTTAATAAGTTGAAACAAATGTAAAAAAAAAAAACGACACCAAAAACTAGTTAACTGGAACGAGTTTAGATTTTTTGAAAATTGCAGGCTGCCGGCCAGCAAGACCCTTTGAAGGCTGGATTGGAAGAAAGGTTGCCGAAGTAATTACTTGAATAGATTCCTCCTAAGAGGAGACGAAGGGGACGCCAAATGAAAGGGTGGCGACAGTAGGTTTAAAGGAAATGAGGGAGTACCAACTGCCTGAGGGCTTTATGTGGATAGGAGACTTGGATGCTGAGTGTCGCAGAGCCTGGCGCTATGAAAGCGGCTTCTAGGTATGTATGTAGGTTCCACGACTTAACTTGAGTATCGACGGTGATATTACTGGATGATCACGTGACTCGTTTGCGGTGTTTAAATATCTTCGCTCTCATTTCATTTGTTTGAAAGAGAACAAATCAGCATCATCTCTTGAAGTTGTCAGTTTTCTTCGCTTACAGAAAAAAAACATCACGGAAGTTTTCAAGAATTGACGGTGGTTAGTTTTCCATTTAAAAAATAAAGTAAGCCGGAAAGTCTGCAACGTAGCAAACCGTAAAACGTGGTCTGGTAGTCTCATCGGCGATATGTTGATAGTTACTCGATTTCGTTAATTTGTAAAGGGTTATTATTTTATCGATTTTTAAAAGTTAATTTTTAAACAAACATGGATTTCTGGCGCTGTATTTCATAACATCAGAGTGAGTCTGAACTTTGAGAGAACCGATTTTCCTAAGAATTATGTTGATTTGAGTAAGCCGTACCTGCTTGAGCACATACCAAAATCTCCGTACTTCCGGTTGCAGCTGCTGCAATCCTTTCATTCAATCGACACCGTTACTACTACTTACACTTGCACACTGCATGTTGCTATAGAACAATTGGAGTGACCGTGAAATTGAATCTGTATGAGCAGGGGCAACATTGGAACTTTTTGGTGAGCTTTGAACTGCATAAAAATACTGCTCGACTGATACTCTTCATGTAACATTCATCGATTCAGCATCTAAACAATGAGATCAAACGGCAACATTGTTTCACAACCGTGACGACAGGCGATGGAAATGAATGAAAAAAAGGGGAGCGCTATTCCGATTGATAACGTGAACTTGGCCATGAGCAGTAGCGTGGCGTGCTTTGCGATACATCGATTGATTTGCCATTTAAACCTATGGAAAAGGATCGATTAACAGGGTGTTTGCAACGAACACCTTACTGATCGATCCTCTAGCATAGCTTCAAATGGTGAAATATCGATGATCGATCATTCACACCTCGCCACTGGCCATGAGCGACACGGATCGGGTTAGGTCGTATGTTCAGAAAAATTTATACGACGTTGTGTTACGAGGAGATGTAAAGTGGAAACACTGAAGAGACTTTGAGAGCTACTACACGATTAAGAGCATGATTTGAGTTCTTCTTTGGTCTCTATCTATATTGAAAATTTTCATTTTACCCTGAAGGATCAAACCCTCACTGCCCCACATGCATGCATGATTATAGAAGTGTTCGTTGCAAAAGACCTGTTTATCGATTCTTTTCCATAAGTTAAATGAATCATCAATCGATAAATCGCAAAACACGCCACACCACTGGTGGTGGGATGCGATTGAATTGGAAATAAAACACGCCACACCACTGGTGGAGGGATGTGATTGAATTGGAAATTCCACAGTACGAGGATCCCGCGAGGTTGTGGTTTAACATAAAAAAGTGGCGTCCAGGGGTCGTTGAACACCAAAAAGCACTGTAAAGCAAAAAGACAACACTGCTGTGTAACGGAAAACGCCGTAAACGCCATTTTACATTTTTAGGTAAGAATGTATTGTAGCATAAAAACTTGATTATAGCAAAAAAACTTGAGTACCCTGGGACAATGTTTTTACAGAGTTCTTTCGCAAATACTATATCGAGAGCTTAACTTGAAAATGTGAGGTGCATAGGTAAAACAGTTTTTATTTTATGAAGTGTTCAGTTCCAAAAAAATAAGGGAAAATCTTGATGGATCAACGGCGATCTTACTTAGCACGGCAGAACAACAAATGGGCTACATTTTACAATGAGGAGCTAAAATTTCTATACAGCTCAGTTCAAAAACAACGTACTTGCCATTAGGTATCCAGAGCACATAAGTGTTTTACAGATAAGCCATAAATTGTAGTTCCTAATCATTGCAAACTTTAGTCCGAATGTAATTTGATGCTTGGGCAGATGTTGTAATAGTATTCTAAGCTAAAAAACGATTTTGGAAACCGCGCTAGCGACCTGCCAGGTCAGAATTAGTTCGAAAATCACATTTGAATAATTTGTGTGTCTTTTCGCCTCGCTAGAACCCAATTTCTCGAAGGTTACCCCGGATACGTGTTCGGGATCATGGCGACCAGGTGTGACAACCCTGGGAGCATCGTCTCGCTCGTTTTCGGAGCCAGCGCGACGCCGGGATAAAAGACAGCGCCGCCGCGAACCTGCGCTGAATTTTAAGCGGCCGCTTTCGCATTTTTCACCCAAATTGCGTCGACCACTTGCAGGAGGCGCCCCCGAACAAGACGCCCGCTGTTGCCGATTTTGGCGAATTTAACGTGGGATACGTGGTGAAAATCGCCGGATGTGGCGCCTGCGCGGGGCTCCGCTGCCACTGAAAATTTAATGAAGACGTTGAGGAGAGACGTGGCTCTCTATTTACACCCGATTAACAAAAGATGCTCGCGAAACGAAAGAGAGGCCGTGACGTAATTTCTACGGAGGTGGGGGAGGATCCGCGTATTTAGCGCTTTTCGGCGATACAAAGAGGGAATTGGTGCGCAAAAACGGAGAACAAATTATTCACATGACACTGGGCATTTTCTCTCCGAAGCAGAGCCGTTGCCAGGGCGAAGGGGTCTGCCACTTCCTATCCACCCGTGACCTAAAATTTTCCCCGAGAAAAAGTTCATTTCTCTGATCCTGGTATGCGGCAAAAGCCCTAAGAAAGCCTACGTCATACCAGTGGTAATAAAAGGTGAAACACTTGTGAGTAAGCGGAGAATTATGATAGAGAAATCAATGGAGAATTTGCAAGCAAATTTTTTATTATACTTCATTTGAAAGTGCCGAAAGAGCTGATTTTGCAGGATTTTTTATAATTTTTTCGGCCATGAGAAATAGTATATAGATAGATTTAAAAGTGAGAAAATGCGCCGCCTAGCAACGTGAACTGACGGCATTTTCCATTTAAACGCATGTAGCATCCTCGTTCTGTAACGACCGCTGCCACATTAGGGGTGAGTTGAAAAAAGGTTAATTATATGGTTGTTAAATACAGAAGAGCTCAGGTGCAAGGACAGCCTACGAAGTAGGAGATTGTACCTTCAAATCATTCGAGTCGTCATTACTCGGAGGTTCATCATAGCTCAGTGAAGTTAGATTACCCATACTAACAACGTCTGAACTACCTGAGTCTGGAACCCTTATACAAATACAATACCGTAAGGCCAGTGCGAATCACGGTGAAAGCGATCAGCAGCGCTCTCTGCCGCCACTGTTCGGAATGGTCACTCACACGGAAAAAATTGAATTGCTTATTTTAACAATTGAATTGCTAGATTGCTAGATTTTACAACAAAAAATGCTACTTTAACCACTATTGTAAGCTAATTTAACCAAGGGGGTGGTTAGCGTGGCATTTTTGTGTTGTGAAATCTACATTGAAACATTGCAGTCGCTTTTTTTTTAGCAATTCAATTGTTAAATCAGCAATTTAATTTTTTCCGTGTATGTTGCATTGCATATTGCATGGGCAGTCGTCGTAAAAACTACTCAAATGTCATGTGCCGAAGAGGACTATTTCTTGAGCCGAAAAGGGCTGTGCCGAGGAAGCAAAATCGGCACGAAATAGAAGAGTTTCGAGGCTGAGTAATACATCTTGTCGCTACGACACTTTCATTTTAGAAATGTGTCAGAAACCTCACTCCGTGGTGAAGTAGTATTCTATTCGAGGATAAATTATTCCATTATCTAAAAAGGAAATTCTTTACTTATTCTTGGATGTTTTTCGCTGATTTGAAATTGGCAACTTACGCAGACCAAATTAGAGCCGAGTGAAGGACTAACCGGGTCGCGTTTAATAGAAAGGAACCAAGCCACATAAGTTACTGCCAAATTTAACTGGGCAATTTAATTTTTTACAAGAGAACGTTTGTGCGGATTCCTTTAAAATTTCGAGGAATTTGCTTCTTGCTTTGCAAAAAATTCACTGAAATTTGCACGAAAATTCGCCGGATCGTTTTCACGTAAAAACTTAAAAATTACGCTTTAAATTAACTTTAAAATTACTTACTTAAATTAAAGTTGGCAATGGCTGATGTGGCTTGGTTCTTTTCTGCTTAACGCGGTTTAACTATGATATGACCCTCTTTTATACGGAATGATGCAACTACAAAAACGAATTGGGGTGGAGCAAATACTTCTAAAGAATACTCGTTAACACCCAGTGTTCTGCCTTCCCCGGGCGCCATGCGTCAAATGCGCTTAAAAATCGGGCTTTGGCGCCTAAAAATCGGGGGGGGGGGGGGCTGGGCCATCGCGCTCTCTATGCGCACCGTTCGCAGCATCGCCATGGCCCGTGTGCAAACATTTAATTTGGCTCCTAAAAAATAGTAGATGGCTCTTAAAAGTTGGGCTTTCCGGCCAAGGTGGCTCCTGAAATTTTGGGGGAGGGCGGAACACTGTTTGTTTACACCCAATTGCACCTACTGATAGCGCAGTATTCTGCGTTAAACCTCCACAATCGCTGGGACCTACAGTTATACAGAAGATCTTGAAATTTCGGCATGCAAGCGTTTTGGCTAGGATCCCTCCTGATTCAGACGTTTCGTTTGCGCGGGCGCGTACTCGTGTGGTGCATTTATTCCGGAGTGAAATACGGGACCGCAGAACAAGTTGTCTCACCTTGACAGCGGCGACTATCGCCGACGACCGTGGCAAGGTTGACAATCTCTGCTGACACACTGCACTCTTCGGCTTGAGATTCACATCACCCGCGCTCCTGTTATATCCATCGCTGCCAAACTGCCGCTACCATAAAAAAAGCACGGACGCTTCTTTAAAAAAGTGACGTAAAACTTCGAGACTCAACACCAGGTTCGCCGAATGATGATCGTTCAGTGACGTGATACGTGATCTGATTAGCAAAAGAAGATCCGGTCGGACAAACTTACTTGCAAAATGCTCGACCCTGCACTCACCAGTAACCATCAGGTGAGAACGGGAAGCTTTAAATAAAAGCATGTTTCTCCCGGATATGAAGAAGTTAGAATTATACTCAGATTATCCTGATGCGCTCATCGTGAGTTCAGAGGCATTTTCTGTAAGAAACATCTTGTTTTTTTGCTGTAGTAGAAGTTTGCAACAGGCCTGTTGCTTCTGGTTTGTTTTCTTTTCAAGGAGAATTAAAGCTTAGGACTGCGGGAGAGTCTCCAAATAAGTGCATTATAAATAGTAATGATTCCTAATTGTTGATATCAATTTTTTTGAATTTGATTCGTGTTCAAAACCATTCATGTGGCCAAAAAATCGTTCACAGCTTACAGATTTTCGTGGAGTCAAAAGGAGCTTCCAAAACAAGCACCGTGGGAAAATTAAAAAACGGAAGTTGCGAAACATTTGCCAACATTGGGACTCACAGCCACCTCTACCGTGTCTAACTCATTTGACGTCTGTTGCGCAAACAGCTGATTACCATTTCGACGTTGAAACTTCGCCGCTCAACTGAATGCGTGTGTGTACTTACATACGACACTCTTTGAAAACGACGCATATTTCGATCCGGATTTTCAATTAAAATTTCCCGCTTCTTTTTATTTAAAGACAATGCAAAAGCATATTTCAAAATTTACAGTGTAATACGGTATCATGAAACGCCTCCTGAGAAAAAAAAACAAGCAGGAAGCTCCAACGCATTGGCGTCGGAGACATTCCTCAGTAAAGTGATGGTCTTTTGGGGTGTACCGGATACTGGACATAACAATTACTTGATTTAAAGTTTTTTCGGCATTGTGAATAAGATCCCTTTCCCAGTTTTTCCAAATTTCACGCTTAACTTTGACCAGGCGTGGCGTGGTTAAAAAATAGCCAGGCTATATGTCAGAATAATAATTATATCCAACTTTAAAACAAATTAATATTTTTCTGATTTCCCGAAAAACTTATTTTTCTATTTTCCAAAATCATAATCAATTCAAAATCACTGTCCTAAACATGGTTGAATGTTTTTGTTATTACTTTCATTTTTCCTGGCTTGACGAATCTTCTATATTCATTGATGATTCAAATGTAATCGGTACTTGAGAGCTTGACAAACTAAGCTGTACCCTGGTCATTAGGAGAGGAGGCAGAATAAGTTTCAGTTATATGATAAAGCTTGCAGGTTTGACGTCGTCCCACAGTTAAAACCGTGAGGGAATCAATCCCGTAGAAACAAATGAATTTAAACGAGGTTTTGGGTTTTTTCGTGAACTTCGTTACGGAGCAGACGGAGGGAGGGGGGGGGCTGCTAAGATTTTCACGCCCAAGTCCATTTTCCGGTCATAATCTTAGGGATATCTATCATCTAAGACCATTATCTACTTACTTCCGAATAATCTGATGTTCTGGAGGAGTGGTACCCGGGTAACACTGTGCAAAAATAATCTACTTCCACATTCCTAGGTAATTAGCTTCATAATTTCTGGAGCATCCAACGATCGACCGATCAAACAATCAATCAATTGAATTGATTAGTCACGAAATTTAGGAAAAAATCAAGTCAAGCTTGATATGTGTGTGTGGGTGTGTGTGTGTGTGAGGGTGTGTGCGTGCTACTCTTTGAAAATACCCCCGCGACCCCCTCCTTCGCCTCCGTGACCTTGAAAGAGCTGAAACAATAAAAGAAGCACCGACGTGTCGCGAGGCGTCATTGTTTTCTATACCGCTTCGTTCAGTACACTAATGAGCACCGATGCCATACTTCATACTTGCAGTCATAACTGAGATAAATAAATGATACTATACTATTATTACTGTTTTTTAAATGTACATTTTTTTCCACCACACTGGAAAAAAAAACACATTCGATCTAGAGCTGGACTCTTGAAAACATCGACAAGAGAAAATACTTTTGATTCAATCAGATTTAAGCTTATATCAGAAGGAAATCCGCTCAAATTAAGAGGCTGGGTTCTTGATTTAAGCTTAAATCCGATTGAATCAAGAGTATTTTTTCTTTTCGATGTTTTTAAGAGTCTGGACTCTAGATCCAATGTGTTTTATTTCCAGTGCAATCTGTGGTTACAGTAAGAGATTAACTATATTACTTGGGTAACCCCTGTACACTGGGGGAAAAAAAAAAAAAAACACATTGGATGATCTAGAGTCCAGACTCTTGAAAACATTGACAAGAAAAAATACTCTTGATTCAATCAGATTTTTGCTTAGATCAAAAGGAAATCCGCTCAAATTAAGAGGCTTGGTTCTTGATTCAAGCAAAAATCCGATGGAATCAAGAGTATTTTTTCTTGTCGATGTTTTTAAGAATCTGGATTCTAGATCCAATGTGTTTTTTTTCCAGTGTACACGGACTGTATCTTTCAAAATACGCACCCATGTTTTACATTATGGACGAAGAGCCGACCGACATTATTTAAATGATATTTATGGAGAATTTGCAACTTTCAAAAGGAGGGGCTGTGCAGGGGGGTCTTCTCTCTCTTACTTTAGTTTCCGCAGCATCATGCTATCCCGTGGGAAAAAGAGGATCTTCTTTTCTTTCATCCTGTTTGAGTTTTCGTTTGGCGGGGATGTGATGCCGGCAGAAATCTCAAATGGGAATAGATGTGTGGAATTAAAGGAGGAAGGTTCCATGTCGATTCATTATTTTATAATAACTTTAAGTTTTAAAGCTTTGACATTGAATTGATGATGTTCATCGTTTTAAATCTGATTCAAAAACCTCGTTGATAGGCATGAGTATACATATATCTCCATTTCCATTCGACCTTATCTACTTACTGCTTATTTATAAAGGGAAAAGCGACACATCTTTGCTGATCTGGCACTGCTGTGAAAACGTGGCTCTTCGTATTTGGACATATTTCTGTCAAACGAAACTATGTGCATTAAGAAATGATCCCTGAAACCCATAAGAATATATACATAACAGGGCTCAGGGCTCACGTCATAGTGCACATAGTTCTGCTTGGCAGAAATACGTCTATATTTGTATCTTTCTTACAGCGATCCATAAAAAATATTAACTTCCAAAACGTGATGGAGTCGGTTAATGTGAGGCTTCGACGTATACGCAAGAGAAAAAACATATTTTTGGGCTAATCCTCTTTCCGAAATTGTACAGAACGTACTTTTATTGCGTGAATCAGATAAGGAAAATCATGACGCTTGAACAATACCGTTTTTGCCTCGTGTGTCTACTTAAATGAACTAATCCTAATCGCACGACAGCAAATGGCTAGCAAGTGACTTGGTACATTACACGGCGAGAGCTGATAAATTATATAAAATTGTTAATTGAAAAATAAAAATAAAAAATAAAATAAAGTACGCAGCACTATATCTCGTTTTCCACTCATTCTGGGCTTGATTCTAAATGAAAGCTTAATATAAGCTTATAAAAGCTTGCTCCTCCGCCTCGAACGGGGTCCTTTCCTCTCCGATCTTCGCTTCCAACACTTTTCCGTAAATTTTACTTATCGTTCCTGTCACCGCTAACCCTCTGTAGTTCCTACAGTCATCTTCCCTTCCTTTTTTATGCGGCGCTGTTATCCAGGCCTCTTCCCATTCTTCCGGGATGCTATCACCGTCAATGCACTTCTGCAGCAAATCCCTGAGATGGTCGAACAACTTGCCAGTACCACATTTAATTAACTCGGCTGGAATATTCCCTGCATGGCCCGGGAGAACTTTCATTCATCAATTCCCTGATTGCTTTTACAATTGTAACACACCTTATTCGGTTTGTATTTTGCAAAAAGGAACCAGAAGCATTGCCATGTTGCTATGATTGTGTGACGTCACCCTTTACAATTATACTACTATAATCATGCAAAAATATGAAATTTACATGGTAATTTTTGTCTTAAATTCACAGTTTTCAGCGTGTAACATAGAAAACATTTATTGATGACCAGGTTTTTCTTCAAAGACGAAAGAAGTTACATAATCTTAGCAACATTGCGATGCTCTTGGTTCCTTTTTGCAAAATGCAGTCCATTTGATAATTGTAAAGAATAGGAAGTCACACCAACAAAATAGTTAAAATAGTAAACTCCACTTTCGGAAATAAAGATCTGACAACAAGTTAAACGTTTCCTCGATATATGGGTCACAAATGACAGTGGTAAAACGAACGCGTAACCTTTTGGAGACTGCGGCTGTGGCGCCCCATTTTCAACCCCTCCCCCTCACTCCCTCTCAAAACTCTCTTTTCATTCGCCGATCCGACAAGGGTGTTCTTTATTCAATAGATTCAGCTCCTATAAGTTTTAAATTACTATTATTTACTGAACTCTGCGCAGATCGTTCTTTCTGTATTTTTCCTTGCGGACAGTTTTATTGATGCAGTGGAGGGCGCTGCGCATATTAAATGGTGAACTCGGAGGCGAAGTAAAAGGAATACATTAAAACTTAGATGAAACTATGCGATGAGGAGTATGTATAGATAATGTGCTCTTTAAATATTTATTGTTTATATCCGTGCTTGTATTTTTGATTTGTTCACTTTGCTCAATTTCTTTTCACTTCGAAAATAAGAATGAAAACCTCAAAACAAAACAGGAGGAGTGAAAATTCGAAGTGATGCATGCACGTAGTGAAAACTTTGGAATTTTCGTTTTGAGGGTATGAAAACACTGTTACCGCTGTTAAATTACACGGGGAAAACTAACCACTCTAGAGTGGTTACGTGATAACGGCTGGGGCTAGGGTCAGGTCGCCACTCAAATTTTTACTTGTTTTCTTGCAGCTGAAAATGAGTTGGTAACAGCTCGAAACGTCTCGCTTTTAGTGTTTTTAATGTTTTAGCCATGTCTACTCATTGTTCAATTCTCTCCTTCTTTATTCGTTTCTCTTACTATACAATGCTACTATTTGGTTTCCAATCATCCATACCATGCCGAATTTTTTTTTTTACATATTCGCCAAAAATTCTTGTTTTTACTGGTGACAGCTTTTTTTTCACAAATGATATGACAGTTACGAGAAACCTTTGCAAAAATAAGCTCCGAAAAGGTTCATAGGCTCAGTGACTTAAAGTATATTTATGTAGGATATTGCGGCGACATCCTCTTCCGTTTAACTAAGGATAGTTTTGATAGTAAAACATCAGCAGCCGCTTCATCGAAATATACCAAATTCTTCACGATGAAGCTCGACTCCTCCACTAAATCTTAGCTGAATCTACTCAGCAGTTAACTTCGGAGGCGTCAAGATCGTATTTAAGCCACATCCGCGTATCCAAGTAGTCGGTGGAAAGAGCTCAAAAAGGAGCTAAATATTATCGCAAGGACACTCATCGAAACTAATGGAATCAGACAAAGAAATTGCGCTCCACCGCCAAGGTCCGATAAGTCAAAGGTTGAACACTCCTTGAAACAGAGCCAATTCCCACGTTTCCCGAAGAAGGATTTTCCAACCCTTACGAAGCGGGGGCGGGGAAATCATTCTTTCTGCGGCGGAGAGCTCCTCATCTGGGGATGCCGCAACGGTAAATTAAAATGGCGAAAATTAATCGGACGTAGTTGCACTTCCGGAGATCCATTAAACAATCACGTCAGACGATTCGCGGCCGGGGGTCGTTTGTGAGAACAATGCGAAAATGCGAACGAGATGGATAAGGAAATAACGACACCACCAAGAGCAATTTTTCAGATCCGTTTTCGCTCCCGAGGATGCCGAGTTGTTTCATTCTTCTGCACTGAAAAAAAAAATCTCGGTATATTTACTAAGAAAAGGGTAAAATTACCGAGAATTCAGGGTTCTATTTGATCCCATATTTTTTCCCATCCCATTTTTTCTTGGTAAAATTACCATTTATGGAATTGGTAATTTTACCGCTAGATAAAATGGCAAAGTTACCGAGAATTGATTACCAATAAAAGTGGTATTCTTACCTGAAAAAAACAGTAAAAATACCGGTTTTTAGGTAAGCTTACCAGTCTGTCTTGGTAAAATTACCAATAGTTGGTAAAAAAGTGAGATGGTAAAGGTACCAACGGACCTTGGTAAAAACGCCGAGAATTGTTTTTCAGTGGGACTCCCTTCAAATTTCATAAAGAGTCGAATTCACAGAAGTAAAAAGAAAGAAGGAGGGAAAGGGAAAAAATTATATCAACGATAGAGAATTTGCAGGTGTCTGAAATTTGATGAATTTCGTGCTTAAGTGGAAACTACTGAGTGAACTGAACACGAGGATACCCTTGGTTCATGAATTGAACAATTATTGGAGAAGATATGAAAAAAAGGTCTAATCTGTTACAGTACGTGTGTTTAAATGGGAAATGCCGCCTGACGACGTCACTAGGCGGTGCACTTTCTCACTTTAAAATCTATTTTCATACTATTTCCCATATCAGAAAAAAATTATAAAAAATACTGGGAAATCAGCTCTTTAAGCACTTTCAGATGAGGCAATAAAATAATTGCACGCAAATTCTCCATTCGTAAATTTTGGGCTGTTCTCATCCGAGTGTATATGAGATCAGAAAAGCTCAATGATTACAAGGAAGCTTCTCGCGTATAAATTAATTAATTATTACATTTATTTGTGGTTATCTACCGACATTGTCTATCCTCCATATAAACCTATGGAAATATATCGATTCTTGGAGGGGCCAGGTGCTCCGACAAGAATCGATTATTTAGCATAGGTTTGAAGGAAGAAAATCCAGTGTAGCTTAATTGCTGGATCCGCCTCTCTATCTACGCTTCTGATATTGGGTCAGGAAAACTTAAAATATCAGCGCAAAAGTTGCATTTGTTCCTTCCTGGTGAATCTATGAATAAAGAATTAAAAGGTACTGCATACGGAATTTTACGAAGCTTCGCTCACGTATACAACAATTATACACAGCTCAACGAGTAAAAAATAATGGAAAATATAACATAAAGAAGTAATAAAAATGGATAAGTAAATTATTAATAAATTATGCTGCAAAGTCGCCCAATCATGCTTTCGGATATTCGCGTTATATTACAAAATAAGATTAAATCAACAATCGCTTAGCTGAATAATGCTTCAAAAGAATAGATTCATCATTTGCAGTTACAAAATTATAAGATTGCAACAACAGTTGAATAGAATTATAAAGTTGAAGCATGAAATTAAAGAAGGAAATCCGCCTTGAAAGGACAAAACAAACTTAAGCTGGATCATCCTTTGCGGGCATTTTTGGTTTAAAAAACGTACTGTGATTCGAGACTGCCTAATTTTTCTCAATCGTATTACCTCCGGCAATCCTACAGTATAACGTTGAAAAATGATCATACAGCATAACGTGATATAACAACGCGGGCTTGAGTAAATTCGACAACGCGGTGTAATTTCTGGGATCCCAGTGTTGGGTTCAGGTCTTCGTGAGCCAGCGCCTTCATTGTTCTTGCGGGAACGCAAGCATTTCTGAGGAGATAACTTATTCAACCTCGGTGTGGTTGAAATTGCGTCGTTTGCAAATGAAGGCGGTTGAGTTACCGTTCCGTCCGCCTCTGCTTCCTTGCTTGTATTGCTCCCGTGAGTCGCGACTCTCTCGTGAGATTAAATGTTAATGTTTGGTCATTCCAAAAGGAATGTTCTTTTTCTCCTTCAAATTTGAAAGTTTTAAGCTTCCTGAACTTCTCGTTTTCACGGAAGGGATTACATTTTCCACAAAATACCTTACTGTTACCCGGAAACATCGACATTTTGGGAAAATTAATGACGGTGCGAGGTCAGGAGGATTCGTGATTAAGATGACTCCTCAGCGAGAGTGATAGTGGACATTGAGACATCGAAAAAATTATGCTGAAATGCTGGTTTCATTTTAAATTTTTGACAAAAAGTGGATTCACACTGGGAAATAAAACAGATTGGATCTTGAGTCCAGACTCTTAAAAACATCGACAAGAAAAAGTACTCTTGATTCAATCAGAATCTAGCTTAAATCAAGAACCAAGCCTCTTAATTTAGGCGGATTTCGTTTTGATTCAGGAAAAAATCAGATTGAATCAAGAGTATTTTTTCTTGTCAACGTTTTCAAGAGTCTGGACTCTAGATCCAATGTGTTTTTTTTCCACTGCAGTACGTCAGCACAGGCTTGTTGTCACACTTTATATTCCCAAAACATATTTTTCCACTTGTATGAAAGACAAAAGTATCCGAGCGCGAAAATTACTCGTTCAATTTGACTGATCGAGTGCACCATTTTGCGTTCGAATATTTCCAGTTTTTCCTCAGGGTTAACAATATGTGATTTCAAGGAAGGAATTGCGGATTGTGCTTCTAGATAGTTCCGTTCTCGGCCAAAAATGTGAGGTGAGATCAGTACATTAGCAAATGGATTTTTCGATGTTTCTGCTTCCGAAGTAACTCAAATTAACAAATACGTTGGTAACATGCATCAAAACATTGTTGAAATGAATCGAATAAAAAAAGCTCTTCAGTTGAAAAGAAGGGCAGAACTAATTACTTTTTCAAAGCAACTGGTGCGGGGGATAATCCCGAAACTTCGGAGCAAAATGGAACTGTGGCTCAAATGGATTATCGCCTTAAAGCACGTATCGAAACTTAACTAATAAGGGGATGAAGGAAACAATAAAAGGGAAACTTTGCGGGCAAAGTGGAGAACACCTGTTAAGAAATTAGCGTTATCTATGGAGAAAGTAGAACTACGTCCGACCTAATGGTCCTCCTCTTGAATGAAATTTAAGGCTCTCATTGCCAGAGGTGAGCGATATTTTGGATTTTTTTCATTCCGGTGTTTTCTGAACATGAGCTTGAGGGCTAAAAGCATTGCCAAGGACGTCGTCTGCGTATTAAAACAAGTAAAGAGGATACTACGTGTGGGGGAGGGGGGGGGGGGGAACGCCACAAGTCAACGTGATAAAAAAATTTAAAAAAATTTCCATTACTAACTCGCAGTGTTTTTTTATTTTTTTTTTTTTTTGCGAAGATTTTCTCGCATGAAAAAAAAGGGGGAAAATAATCACCACAGGTGAATAACGGAATTTTTTTAAATTTTTTTATCACAAGTAAGCACAGAAGAAAATAGATGGTTCTGTCGTCAGCGCCATCTATTTTTTTCTGTGAGAGGAATAGCGAAAACAAATACCGGTAAAAACGAAATTATCACGGGGATGTTAAGCGCTCAAGATAACTACGAAGGATACAAAAAAGTGCAAAATGACTTACCGATAAAAGAGGATATTTAAAAAACGATTGACTGACCTGGAACAAAAAAGAACGCAAAACATTAATGTTACAATAAAACGCATTTATACAACAAAATTAACTCGAAGCAAAATGTGGAAGTGAAGATAGGTAAACGGACAACATTTTGCAGTAAGGAACCATTATTTCTGGCTCATTTTAGAAGCAGCATATGTGCCATTAGTTTCCCCCTACAGAAAGGTGCTTTTATGGAGGAGTCAGAGATAGTGGTTCCTTAATGCAAAATGAAATCCAAATAATTTAGGACGTATCGGCATAAACCTGGGTTCAAAAATCCTTCTACTACACGGAGAAGAAAAATAACGCGCAAGTCCGGTTACTATAAAAGTATGAAACCTTTGGGTTTGACTTGTTTATTTTAGCCTAAGCCTTTTGGTTGATTTGCTGGGTTTCCCATCGTTTTCTGTACTCCATTCAACAAAACAGTGCCGACATTAACTAAGTATCTGGATTTGGTTTGAGTTTCTTTTCCTGGATTGACCAAAAATAACACAAGAACACAAATGGGTCTGTTGTAAACTTCAGCCATGCAAAGCAAAAAAAAGGAGTTCTTTCTTCTAGAAATGTACAAAAAATCACGATCACCGCATCGGGAATGTATCAAATGCACTCCTACCATCACCATCTGCGTGAGAAATATGCGTTTTTTAAGCTTCCTGCTTCTAAAACGACACTACGGCACAAGTGAACATTTCCTTAGAGGAGTCGTTTCATTCAACCCTTGCGCACTGGGATGCTACGCAAAATTCAACATGGCTGACGCATACCCGCGAAAACACGCGACGAGACGGGATTTCATCAACCGGCGTGTTTATATTTATATTTTCCTTGCGTTGATGAAGACTATGGTGCTTCTTCATACGATTCGCGGACAGAAGCGTCAGTCATGTTGAATATTGCGTAGCATCCTAATTGGACCGCGTTTAATGGAAAGGAACCAAGCCATGCCAAAGGGCAATTTAAATTCTTACGGGAAAACGCTTGTGCGGATCCCATTGAAAATGTTAGGGAATTTGCTTCGTACTATGGAGAAAATTCACTGAAATTTCCACGAAAATCCGCACAACTGTTTTCATGTAAAAAATAAATTAGCCAATTAAATGTGGCAATAGCTGATGTGGCTTGGTTCCTTCCTGTTTAACGCGGTCCAATTAGTGAGAGATGAATAGGACTCCTCATACGAAATGTCCACCTGAGCCGTGGTATCCTTATGGAAACTGGAAGATTAAAACACGCCTATTTCTTACGCAGAATGTGAAGTTAAAAGTGTATTTCAGACTTTCCCAATGTGTTCATCGTGATTTCCGAGGCATTGCCTATGAAAACGGACTATTCTCGTTGCAGCTGAAGTTTGCAACAGGCCCATTTCCTTCCCCGAGTGGGCAAATCTCGACGCGGGAAGGAAGTAATGCGCCTTGATCGCCTGGCTAGGCGCAAGGTGCATGAGTGGCGTCTGGCCGTCTGACGAGCTGTCGTTTGTTATAAATTAAAGGAGGCGTCTAGCGTACCCCGGTTACCATGGCGACGACCCACTGCAACAGCTTCCCTCCGCGACGGCTGGCTTCGCGATTCCTGGCGCAGTGAGCACGGTCAGGGTCGCCATCAACGTTGCCTAATGCTCAGGGGCAATATGTTTTCGAAATCCCGCACTGCTATTTTCCCTGGGATGCAAAAGTTGTTTTCGGAGGTCGACGCTCGAATCGCCTGATAGTGACTGATGACCAGAAAGTTGGCGATTGATTTAGCGATCTCTTAAAACGGAAATTGCAACAACTTGCCTAGCATAGTGCTCATCCCGACACGTATCATTAATCATAAGGTCTTGTATTTACGGAGCGTTTTATTGGTTCCGGGGTCGAATCGCCGAAACGAAACTTGGGCGATTTTTCGCAGTTACCGTCTCTACGGAACGCACAGTGGAGTCACGGTACACGGGAGTCTATAGGAGAGGTCGGACATGAAATTTGTGACTAAAACTGCAAATTTTGACGTTTAATTCGTCTAATTTTACATTTTAAGAGGTGCATGCAGAAGAAAATTTCCGGAGAAAACAGATGGAGCCTCTTTTAAAACCTCGAAGTTTTGTATAAACGAAATTATACGCCTTTAAAGTTACCAAATTTTGTCCGACCTCTCCTATTGACTCGATCCACTGTGGGACGAGACTCTTTCGTTCCTGCGACAAGTTTGCGAGAGAAGATAAATTCAGAATAAACAAATTATTTAAATTTATCCAACTACTGTTCGTGTTTGCTAAATTTAAATAATTTGTTTATTCTTTTATCTTCAATCGCAAACTTGTCGCAGGAGCGAAAGAGCACCGTCCCGTAGAAACGGTAACTGCGAAATATCCCCTAAGTTTCGTTTCGGCGATTCGACCCTGGTACTAATCACGAACATCTTAGTTGTTTACTCGGCGACTTAAAACGACCCTCTCTCATAACGCATCGCATCGCCCTGCACTATCGCATCACATTACAAACTACTTGACTGTGGACAGCACGGTAATGACTCCGAGGAGGAGCTTGGACTGATGATATTCGGAAAAGCGTCTATTTGACAATGCGGTGACCCATATACCCGAAACTCCGCCGGGATCAGCAAAACTTGAAACTTTAAAGTGCTCGTGAGAACCCGTTTGTGTACATTACACCCTGACGTTCGCATGAGACAAAGATGAAATTATATGAAAACTCACTTCTCCGGTGCCCAAGCAAGGCGCTCCGCTCGCCTAACGAGACAAGAGTCAGTGCCTGTTGCCAGCCTCGTGGCTTTCATACTAAAAAAACGCGTTGCCAAAGCAGATATTTCTGGCCGTTACAAATAAATGAAACACGATTTACGAGATGTCGGATTATAACTATTACAGAAGATTGATAAGGACAGATCGCTTCATGGAGGGCTCAGGGCCCAAAAGTGCAGCCACCCTTCTAACCAACTTCTAACGCACAAAATTTCACTGCCAGTCTGCAGATTCCAATTCTAACCGAGATGGCTAAGGATGTACATAAATGAGCGTTCTTCCGGAAAAATGAGTTTTATCCAAAAAGTAAGTAAAATACGTGCTTTATAAACGATGGTTAGTAACAATTGTATTAATAAATCGCTCTGGATAATTGAGATTCATAGGTTGGCTGCATTTCTGGGCCCTAACTTTATTCGCGGAGGCATCGATGAAGGCCTGATGGATTCTCGGAGTTTCACATCTGTCTATACTCTCGCTATAAAGGTGCTCTAATTTTTCGTAACTTGCGTGATGAAAGTGTCTTTAGTCAGAGATACAGCGACCAAAGTTGATTCCCTTTAAACACCTAAAAGTGAATGAATAAAAAAGCACGACTCTTTTAAGCTTGAATAAAATACTGTTTTCAGGAGATCAGAGATTATACCTCATATCGACGGTGAAACTACCAAACCACGTATCTCGGTTTGCGACGTCGCAGACTTCCTGTCATACTTTATTTTATAAATGAAAAACTACTTGACGTCCAGTCTTGAAAATTTCTGTGATTTTTCCTCTCCGTGCGGAGAAAATTCTGTGAAAATTTCAAGGAATGATATTGATTTGGTCTACTTCAAAAAAATAAAATGCGAGCGTAGATTTTTAAACACCGCAAACGAGATACGTGGTTTGGTAGTTTCACCGTCGATATGCTAATTACGAAATCAGTGACGTGTTTGTAAAGATCTTGATGATGATGGGATGTATTACTGAATTCCACACAAGTGCGTAATTAATTATAACATTAACAGTGCATGCTACGGTGCATTTTTCACTTTTTCAATTTCATAAATTTTTGTTTCAGAAATCGGACACGAGTTCTGAGGAGCGCCAGTGTGCGGGACTTGGAGAGTCGGTGGAAAAATGAAACAGGCTTTTTCGAGGAGGTTCTCCTTACCTCCCCGCATCAACAGCCGGAACTGATACCACGTGCAAGACTCCGACAAAGGACGCTTCTCTCAGAAATTTTCAGGTAGAAAATGTATTACGAATTCATGTCAAACGTCCGCTGAAATAGGACTTCAGTGAACAGCATCTCTCATAAAATAAGATAATACGATGGTTGGAACTCATGCCCAGATAAGACAGGAATATTTAGCCAATATTTAAACAATATTGTTTTGGTATTTATGCAAACATTGGGCCAATATTGGTTAAATATTGAGCCAATGTTAAAATCGTACACCATCTTTCCTTTCGGCATAAATACTGTGCCAGTACTTCAAAGGGAAAGTATTTGGATATCAATATTGAGACAATACTACACCAATATTGAATCAATTTAGGGGTTCGCAGCTAGGGGATGGTGGAAAGGGGTTAATTGTGGAAATAATTTTTGAAACCATGAAAAATAAAAGTAATGAAACCATTGGTACGTGATTTAACCGATTTTGAAGGTTAGAAATTTTCTACCTATCTTGGGAAATGAACCCGGGACGTACCTAACACTAGCCGACGACCCTACCGATTGAGCTATAGCGGACGATGCACGAAAGTGACGCAAAAACGGTATTTAACGTCGATTTGAACGGGCCGCTAAGATATTTTCAATCTACCTGGATTTGTCCGTGTATTTATTTTACTTTTTACTTTACTANAATATTTTATGGAACTGAAAAATCTAACTGCCCCCTCCTCGATATGAAATATAATACTGTCGGGACTCCTTTTAGTCAAACAAACAAAATTGCAGACCGTGGAGTTAAAGTATTTTCAATGGCGCAGCATAGCTCTTGATGCCCAAGCGGGTATGGTTTTTGACGCACCCAATATTATCCCCTCCTCCTTTCTTTTAGCACTTGACCACGAAACTATATTGTACTCTTAGTTATTGATTTTATCAATTTTGTTACGTTAAAGTGTGTTCATTCGAAGAGCGGAGGTTGAGATTTTTAACCCATTATCTAATCTACCAGCAATTGAGGGACTTGGAGAACAAGGCACATGAGTGAAGTTTTTGCTATTTCGAGAAAAACGTGTTCGAAGTTTCAAAATTCCACGGCTCCTTACGGCGAAAAGAAAGATCAAAATGACTTTATGATGCTTAAAAATTGGAATTTGGGAGCGAATTTTTCAAAGAATATGCATAAGACTAGTTTTACTTGAAATTATTAATATCTCAATTTTTTCAGAAACTGCACTTATGCGCCTTGTCCTCCAGGCCCCTCAACTATTGTGATTCATTTCAAACTAATTCTTCTTTACTTTTACTATGTAAAATTTACGTGCATTACATGATCCTTTCTTTGTAATACCGTCTATCATCGCTTATCAACTCCGAGTTCTCCTTTGTGCTCCAATTCTATCTCAACAAGTTTGCAATAGGTAACTCCTTTCCTCCGTAGGTACCTAAAATGATTAATATTTATCGACTTTTAAGTCCGGTATTTAGTGTCGCTAAAAACTCCACTATCCCTCTAAAACTGATGATACTGCTCTGACACACGATGCCGGTTGCCGACGTTGTGTGTCAATTTCGCAAACTACACAACGTGAATAAAACATAAACTAAACGCCCGGAAAAGCTCCTATTATCGGCGTGACGCTTTCCCTCCGTTGTTTCCTCATTCATAATCAGGGCGTCAACCGACGGGGGTTTCTAAATCAAATGCTGAAACTTCCCTTTTTTACTTCGTTCCAATACGCGGGAGATTATTTTCGCCATCATTTGACAACGATGTCGTCAACTCAAGCGAGACCCAGTGCCGCCGAGACTGTTATTCAGACCCAGGAATAAAGGCGCTTACCCTTTTCGCGTTTAATTTACATTTTCCCGGATGACGTGCTGACGTGCAGGAGAAAAGCAATAAACTGTTGCAAATAGTCCATAGCCTGATTTACGGGTTTCATATCGTGATAGTGAGGCGTGGTTTATGTGGCGAGGAACTTGGAACGCTATTGGGGAAGCAAGGGGTGTATTTCATAATGACGCAAAGATAGTCCCCGTTGGTCTTGCGGTCAAGTCCGAAAATGCAATAAGTTTTCCATAAACTAGCTTGCTTTTTAAGGTCCCCTCCTAGACCAACCGGTAGCAAAAAAAGGAAACATAAAAATTTTGTGACAAAAACATATACACCCAAAACCTAGAGCAGAAAAATATTTCCATAGATTGCTGAGTTGAAATCAATAAAAAGGTTTCTTTATCCGGATGAAAATGGTCACGGGATCCATCATTTTGTCATACATGGACCGCTCATTAATGGATTAGTTTCCGTTTAACTAGCGTAGATGTTTCTGGAAGGATCGGAAAACATGCCGACCGAAAACCCTATGGCGTCGAGCTCGGAGCATGATGCGTTGCGGGTTGCGGCCTTATCGTCCACAGGCGCGCGGCATCCGAGAAGTTAATTGTATCGGCGTGTCGGGCGACAACGTCAATCGAAGCCAGGAAAACCAGAAATAAAATTAATCGTAGAGGTAAACTTATAAAATGAACTCTCTGAGCTGCAGTGCAAAACTGAGGGAGAGGGTTCGGCCGCATTGATGTGATGCGTAAAAGATCTGAGTGCACTCATTCGCGTGGTCAGATCAACAGCCACCAAACTGTGGCCTTTCTTTAGTGGAATCGAGATGCAGGAATCCAAAACTTTTTTTGCCTTTGTATTTGAAAAACTTTATTTTTCTCAGGAACTTAAAAAAATGGCATTTCTTCGGCAATGCTCGTACAAGTCGCCGCATTTTGCGATAATAAGCGATTTTCATTGCGGTTTCACGAAGCACAGGCGGTTTTTACCTCGATTTCACTAAAAATACGCGATTTATACGCCAACAAACGCTGGTTTTCCCACATTATTTTGAAGACCGTTTTTGAGGAGCTCCTGCTACCATTTCTCCACCCATATCATCGTGACTCGCCGGTCGTGTGGTGAAAAAGCTTTTGCACCCCTGTCGCGTAGGGCACTCAACCCGAGAGTAAACTTTCGTCAATTTCTAAATTTGTCAGAGATTCCTACCCATGGCTTTCGTTCTTAGATCAATTAGAAGCCCCTTTCCAAGGTATTTACTTTCGCTTTAGAATCAAATTGTCCCGGGGAAGAAGATTTTATCCGAAAATTTACAAGAAACCAGCTGGGTAAAGTTCCCACTCCCAGTGACGAGAAAGCGCGAAAGTGGCTTCCTACTTCCGCCTAAGTTAACAATGATTCAGTCACATACACAAATCTGAGAGGAGAGATGAAAAGGAGCGCATGTGCGGTGATATGTTGGAAAATACATTTTTCATCCGATCACCTAATCAGATCATTTGTCACTGGGCGGCTTGATACAAGTCCGACAAAAGTTGATGCAATTAAAAAACTACCTACTGTGTTATCATTTCGGTAGTTTTGGCAGCAGAGCATCGGAGTTCGATAATAATTCATGAGCGACGCCGTTGAGACCTGAGATCCTCCCCTCCCCCTCCCCAAACTCAGGCAAAACCCTCCTCTACGAGGCAACGGAGAAATAGACTTTGTAGAAAATAGGTGCGCACCCCTTCCGTTTATTTACTTTTCTCGAAACACTTACAAGATTGGATTACCTGCGGCGACTTCGACGCGAGAACTTGCAGATGCTTATATGCTGCTGCCAGACTGCACCGCACTCTACCGACTACTGAGAGAGAACTTGACTTTCAGGACGTTCTTCACTTCAAACATTGTTGAAGTTCATTCGACATAACAACGAAGTTCTTTTTCCATCCCACCCCTTCCCAGTTTCAATTTACACTTGCGATAAGAAAAAAAAAAAAAAAAAAAAAAAAAAAAATTTGTCGCAAAACGTTGCACCCCTGCGATTCTTCGGTTATTATTTGCGATGAAAAACGTATGTATTCCCTTTAAAGCTTAAGATTGCCATTTTTCTGAAATTAAATATCACGATCGTCACCCTCTTCTTCAGCCTTGCACTGACTCATTAGGGTTTAAATTTTATACTGTGATCAAATTTTTTGGAATTCTTCGGCCTTGATTTCCCCGCAGAAAAGAATATAGACCTAGCACTATAATACGACCTTGCTACCTACTCAATGAACTATGATGTGAGCCTCATCTCTTCCAGAAAGAGGAACTACAGAGAATAACTACAACGGCCGAGTGCAGTGGCCATTGGCGGATCAAGCATATTGGCACGTTGTCTCGCCTCCATTTAAACATATGGAAATGTATCGATTCTTGGAGGGGCCAGGTGCTCCAGGAAGAATCGATTATTTAGCATAGGTTTAAATGGAGAAAATCCGGTGTTGCCAAAGTGCTGGATCCGCCTCTGGCAGTGCGTAGCGATATCTTTTCATTTAAACCTATGGAAAAGGATCGATGAACAGGGTATTCGCAACGAACACCTCAGTAATCGATTCTTTACCATAGCTTCAAATACGGAAATATCGATGGTCGATCATTCACGCCTCGCCACTGGCCTGATAACCTGATACTGACGACGCATCTCCGCATTATCGATGGCAATGCCGCACTGCAGTTCAGCGAAAATCGGACGACGCAGAGCGGATGGTTGATATTGGTACACATTGGGCGAAGTAGTTTCACGGTAAGGCAAAGTTTTCTTGCCGGTGCAGCATGGCGGGGGGNCTGGGGGGGGGGGGGAGGTGGTAATTTAATTTTGTCTCGCGAGGGTCGGCGTGCAAACAACCGGTGGAAGCTCAAAAGTGACACGGATCTGCAGAACTTCCAAATCGGGTCACCGTTGCAGAGTTGGAACATCCGATTTGTCTCCGTGGAAAATGAGAGGAGGAAGAAAAAAACAATTCACAATAGACTGGTGAGGTAAGGAGGGGGGGATCTGATATACAGGGTGTCCCGGGGTGAAACGGCCATACTGCAGCAGCGTGTATTACGGGTGAATGAGACATTTCTCTTCCACAGAGTTGTTTTCAAAAGTGGCCGCTGAGGCAGCTATAAACGGCCCCCGAATTTTTAATGAAGTTTGTAATTTTTTTCTGAATTTTGGTTATACCTAACGGTGATATCAACGGAATAATATCAACGTAATTGGAAATATCAACGGTTGAAGACCAAAACCCGTGAAATCTGGCTGAAGTCGATGATTTTCAGCGCTTAATTTACTTAGGACCCTGAATATATCGATCGCCCAAGTTAAAGAAGGGTTTTGACGCATTGGATCAATCCGGGCAAGACACGCGCAATATTGACCAATAAACCCCCTTTTAGCTTGAGATGTCGATATTTTTAGAGCCTTGAATGAATTTAATATTCATGGGAGCTATGGCGACTGTTTATGAATTTTGGTCTATTGCCTTCGCCAAAATAAACCGAACATCGATGTTTTGGGCCCGAAAAAATGTTTTCCGCAGTGTTAAAAAACCATGTTTCCTAGATAAGGCGTATTCGGCTGACTTCATTAGAAATGATACCGAGCCATCGATACTTTTTGTAAAGTATTACTATTTAAACGTTTCATTCCCACTGATAGAAAAGTAAGAATAGCCCAGCCAGAGTAAGAAATAGTATGGCCAATGAGCACACCTGTCGACGAACGACTCCGTACATCTCCGCTTTTAGTTATGAAACTTTCCCCGAACAATAGAACTTGAGAAATAAACTTTGTGTCTATAAAGTCAAGCGACGATGAACGGAACTTGGAGACACTTCTTCTATTCCTATCGGGAGTCCGGCACTCAAGCCCGTTTTGTTCTGGTTTCTGCTGCACGCTTGATGAAAGCTCTCGGGACCTTTAAAGGGCAAAGATTTCCTAGGAGGAAACATGATTGCCAGCTTATTTGTTGTTATCGTCCCGCGACATTAATGCCTCTGATGAAAAACAGACAAACCTCGAGCTTTTGGTTCCAGGAGAGGAGATCACGGCTTAAATTAGCGTGTATGAATCCATGTGCTTTAATCGCGACAGAAAAACTTTAACGGATAAAAATAGTTTACCGTCGATTTAGATTCGTTACTATGGTCAACCCTAGGAATTTGATGCTGCTCAATCTACGGTGGGATATATGTAAGATAACGTCATGAGTTATACGTTAGGCTAGTGATAGAGATATTTTGATGAAGGAAATTATACTAATTCTGCGGTGCTAAGGAAAAACGCCATATGAACCATTAGGTGTTGCCAAAATTCCTTCGATAAATCACGAATTTACGGGGAAAATTGTTGTCACGCTAATGTCAGGAGGGCGACGACCAGTGGCATGGCGTGCTTTGCGATATATCGATTGATCGGCCATTTAAACCTTTGGAAAAGTATCGATAAACAGAGTGTTCGCAGCGAACACCCTAATAATCGATTATTTACCACAGCTTCAAATGGGGGATAGATCCCAAAGCACGCCACGCCTTTGCTTGAGACATGTCAAGTTCCTTGAGATGGTGCAGAGTGCAGCCCAATGTGAGCAGCTACGTCTAAGATTACGGGCCAACTTTCATAGCCTAATTGTTATACTGAATTTATGATTTTTACAGGAATGCGATGCACGGAGATAAACATTACTAGGTGATGTAGTCAATATAAATCATTATTTCTTGAGAAAACTCAGTTCGCAGAGAGAATGACAACTTTCTTAAACAATCAACGTGGATCTGTTTTATAGAGCAATTTGACAACTTGGAGGAGCAGAATGATAAAACTAAGAGAAACTTCCCAGACATCGTTATTGCAGGGGTTGACTCATTTGAGAGTGGCTTTCTTTGGATGCTTGACTTGACTCTTGACCTTCCATCCTCGACCCGATTAAAATGTCTCCTTCCTTGAATGGGATTACAGGGTCAAAGATGAACTTGCAGCTTTCAGAGCATTTTGTCATCGAGCGGATACTCCTGACAAGCACGTAACAGCAGTGGCGTGGCGTGAATTGCGACGTATCGATTGTTATGCCATTTAAACCCATGGTAAAGAATCGATTATTGAGGTGTTCGCTGCAAACACCCTGTTTATCGATCCCTTTCCATAGGTTTAAATGGCATAACTGGCATAAATGGCATAACCTGGTTTAACTGGCTTGTCCTTGAATGAAGATAAGACTCAATTAATTTCTTATGTTCCGTCTAAAAGAGTCAAACAACCTACTGATCTTACTTATGGAAATACATTTGAAATCGACGATAACACCCAACTTAATTTTCTTGAATCCACAAATTTCTTAGGAGTATTTTTAGATCAGTACCTTACATGGGAATCCCACATTGATAATATAATTAGAAAACTCCAAAAGAGCAAATGGGCAATAAGAAATCTTGTGAAAGTTGCCTCTCTCAGTTCTGCTCTCCTATATTACCATGCTAATGTAATGTCTCACATCCGCTATGGAATCGCTGTATGGGGCAGGAGTAGCTTTACAAAACGTGTTTCCAAAGAACACCTCAAGATCATTAGAATTATGTACAACAAACCATATGGAAGTGACTGTAAAGAAATAATGTCATCAGAGAGACTGTTTACAGTGACCTCTTTAAACATCTATGAATGTATTAAATATGCAGTAGAAGGAGAAATAATACAGCCGGCTGATCTATTTCCCACGCACAACTACAACAGCAGACACTTCTTCATCCCCAACAATTCCACCAAGTACAAAATTTCTGAAAACAGTGTTAAGTTTGCTTCTATTCAGCTGTTCAATGCTCTCCCTCTAAATATTAGACTTCACTTTAAGAACTCAGAGATCAGCAAATTTTTTTCACATTTGAAATCGTTTCTTTTGGCTGAATCCTTTCAAGATATCTCTGAGTTTTTCACCACTGCTTAACTTCCTAACTTAATGTTCTAGTATTGATAACTCACGGTATTCACTCTCTCTGTTTTCCAACTTGCTGTTATTGCAGGTTATAAATTTATTATAAGATAAATTTGTTTTAACGTCTTTTTTGTAACTAAATACCATGTTGACCGGTACAATAGCCCCATATGGTGGCTTTATGTATGTT
>NW_017566817.1:198061-220458 GCF_001854935.1 Bemisia tabaci | reverse complement strand
GATCTCTGAAACTGTCGCAGGTGAGAAGCGAGAGCGGAATTCGGTCTCCGGAGCTGCGCATGCGCGCCGAAGTGATCACGGTGGAGAGCGAGAGTTTGGGGAGCTTGAGCGACTGCGACACGGAGCCGAGCACCTACGCCACGTGCTGCTCCGAATGCGAGCGCTCCGAGGACCAGAACCCGACCACCATCCCCGCGCACCCCAACAACCTCCCCCGCCGCCCACGCAACGACACCCCCCACCTCGACGGCGACCACGGCCCCGACACCAATAACAACAAGGATCCCGGGAAGCGAGGGGCGGAGCGTAGGGAGCGGACCCAGGAGAGCCGGCTCCACGAAGCCATGAACTACCAGGTCAAGACCAATCCAAAATCAGGTATGTTTCTTGTAGATCCACGTCCGCCATTGGCTCGCTTAGGGCGGCAATAGGGCTGTTGAAAAGATAGTATTCGAAGAGAGGAAACTCGGGTTGGTATGCTGCTACACTGAAAAAAAACCACATTGGATCTAGAGCCCAGAACTCTAGACTCTTAAAAACATCGACAAGAAAATATACTCTTGATTCAATCGGATTTTTGCTTGAATCAAGAACCAAGCCTCTTAATTTGAGCGGATTTCCTTTAGATTTAAGCTTAAATCTGATTGAATCAAGAGTATTTTTTCTTGTCTATGTTTTCAAGCGTCTGGACTCTAGATCCAATATGTTTTTTTATTTTTCCAGTGTGCATAAAGCCATTTAGTACACACAGAGAAAAAAAATGGCGAAGACTAAATTGCTAGACTATGTTTGATTTTCAGAAAATTTAGTAGCCAGTGCTTCATTCTTGGTGTCGGTTAATATGTCTCTTGTTGAGTGACTAGGCATCTGTTACGAGGTTAAATTCCTAAAGATCATATGGATCGTATTTAGCAAAATGGAACCAGCGCGATTACAGTGTTGTTAAACTGTTGCTTCTTCATAAGTATCTAAAACGTCTCTCATAATAGCGAATAGTTTTGGCTTTCCACCAAAAAGTGTTAATTTTAAAGAGAAATAATTGTATGAATTGTATTACTGTACTTTTATAAAGTATTATAAAAGAAAAGGAGAAGTTGCACGATTCTGAAAATACTGTAATCGCGTTGGTTCTTTTGTGCTGAATGCGATCCATATATGGAAAACAAAACGGTAACAAATATTATTCTAATCCATCGATGCAGGAATCAAGCGTCAATTCCTTTATTCTACTTTTTCCCTTCAAATTGTGAGTGAATTTTTAGGACAGAGATTATCCAATTATAAGTTGTAACGTTTTCACACATTCATTTTTCTGACCTCAGAGATTTAGGACGGATGGATTATAAAAATTTTTACTGTTTTTCTCAAACTCTCAACTGTAGCGCTGAAGTCTTTTTGAGAATGACCATCTTGGTCATCATAACAGATCTTGATGGAATTAAACTGGATGAGTGGGCATGTAACTTAATAATGGCGTATCGTTATGCATGAGCGTCTTCTTATCTCTTAAAATTTGAAATCTGGGAGACTCCTCTCAAAAAAAGCAAAATAGTGAAATTTAAGTAGAACAAAGGGGGTAAAAATTAAAAACTCAACAATACCTCAATAAATTAAAATTCCGTGCTAGACGCGTTTTGAGGCCGTCGCAGCTCAGTAGTGCAACACATTTAATCCATGAAATAAGTAGCTAATACATTCTCATGTTTCAGGTAAAAAGCTCGAGGGTGAGGAGATGCACATCAAAATCACGGAGACGAAAGAAAACATCAAGGCTATCACAACCATCCATCTCTTCCACACGCCCGACCATTCCTCGGAGATCGAGGGCAACGTCAGCCGCAAGAAGAGACTCTTCACGCCGAACAAAAAACCGACCGAGACCGGAAGCGGCGGCAAGTACCGGAAACTGTTCTACGAGCTCCCGGATACGTCAACCGGTACACATTTCGCGGAAGAGGAGTTCGTGTACGAACCCCGCTTCCGCACGACCACCACGAAGCTGGTCATGAAGGCGCGGAGCATGATCAACCTCAACGACGAGGACCAAGCGAACGGGGAGTACATGGCCGCTGCAAGCCCGGATCGCACATCGGGGGTGAGGAGTTCGAAAAGCTTCCGGGATATCCAGCGGCACAAGTCAGAGCCGGATCTGGACGCCATCCGAACCGCGAGAGAGAGCGCCAAGCGTTTCGATTTCAAGGACGCCGGTCACTGCCAGCACTTGCACTCGGAGTCAAGCGATCGGGTGGCAGCGGAGAATATGAAAAACCTCGCAAAAGACGAGAATAGAAACATATTAAACCTTACGGACCATTCACGTAGCGGGACGAACACGAACCATCCGGCCCGAGGGACCAAAACCTACGATTTCGCCCGGGGCGCGTCGACGCTCCCGAAGGCTCGAGCTGACGAGACCAGATCCGGAGAGTGCTGGATCACCGGAGCGACCTTCAAAACCCCGACAGAGGTCAAGCCTGAGAATTTCCATTGGGGCACGTGTCCCCGCCGCGATAGGTTCTGCTTCTACTACCCGCGGAAACGCAACCGGGAGATAATCGACGACGAGCTGCCCGATCCGGACAAAGTCAAGGACATACGGAAGAAGTTCGAGCAGACCATCAAAACGGAGCACGCGAGCCAGACGTCGCCGAGACCCCCGTGCGGGAACCGGAAGAGCCACTTCAACACGTGGTCGCCGACGTACCACACGTACCCGACCGTCGAGATCACGCAGAAGAGTCACAAGCTCTCGGAGTCTCCCAAGTACCGCTACTGGTCGGACACGACGAGCGTCTCGTCCGGAGTAGCCAGCGATTTCAGCTGCGAAACAGACTCGGAGTCTAGTCCCAGGGCGGAGACGCTCGACACCTACCACAGGAGCGAGTCGGATCCCGGACAGCCCGTCTCCGCCGACACGCTGAAGAAGATCCGGGCGTGCGGGACGTCGACGACCTACTACGGCGGCCGCGTCATCGCCTGCGACAAAGGGACCGTCCGGAGCCCCATGACGATGACCATCATGGACGAGATCAGGCAGAACATCAAGGATAACGAGGTTAACCTCCAGTTGGGCATCAAGTCGCTCCAGAACAAATACAGCGGCATGAAGTTCAAGCTTGTCAAAAGCAACAGCTGCGGCAGCAGGTTGGAACTGACAGGCACCAATGCGAGCAGGCTCCGGAGGCAAAACCAACAGGAGAAGAGATTAGAAAGGCTAGAGAGCGTAAGTGAGAACGACCTAACGAATCCCGGTCACGAGCGGAAGGAAAACACAACGCACTATCCGCCTGAAGACACCAATTTAGACAAGAGATCTTGTTCGGAGTGTAGCTTACCCCAGGAAAGAAAGCAAGACGTAGTTGAAGAGTCTTTCAAGTGTAGCATACTTCAAGAGAATCAACAAGACGCAGCTGAGGAGTCCCCCCCGAAGTGCAGTTTACCCCAGGAGAGGGAACAAGAAGTTCCTGAGGAGTCTCATTACCATTCGGATTACAATTCGATCTGTCTCATTGAGAACGGCGAGGTCCAGACCTCGGCTCAGCCGGGCGATCTGAGGGATTTCATCCGGGCCAAAGGGCAGAGCACGAGGGACATCGTGAAAGCCTTCGAGTCGGCGGCCCACAAGGAGGAGACGCCAACTGCGCCTTGGAGGAGCCTCGTGGAGTCCCGACGGCAGGCCAACCGAATGGCAGAAGTCAAACGCGCTCCTCTCTTCGACGAGATGGAGTTCGAGGAATTCGAGGTCCTCGACGAGTCAGCTGCCAGAATGAACGCGAACCAAAGCAGTCCGCCCGTCGTCATAGAACAAAGCTCGTGATAACAGAGCGATAAGTTCCTTTTGAAGTTTAAGACGAATGCTGCCGTGCTAGGGAAAAACACCATAAGAACTATCAGGCGTTGCCAAATTTCCTTTTAATAAAACACGAATTTCCTGATGAACTAATGAATATTTTCCTTCACATTTTTCCGACAATTTTGTTCGCAATTTCATCTCCAGTTCCTGAAAATTTCAAGGAAAAATATTTCCAACACCACTCAGAAATAAACATTTTATCGAATGAAATTTGGCAACTCTCGAATGCTCATACTCCGTTCTTCCTCAGCACGGTAGAATGGATCAGTTAAGCTCGTCACAGAATCGTGACTTGATGGTTGGTTCATGTTGATTGGCTGAAAATAAAAAGATCTGTCCGAACAGCACCTTTCTACTTTCAATATTAACCGAGATATCGCGCTTAGAAAAATTTGGTTTATGACGTCATTCACCGCGGTTATGCATAGCATGATCTTTTCCGCCTTGGACTCATCAACCGGTGACACACACACTTGCACTGGTCACTTAACATGAAACTCAAATGAAAGCAAGGTGGAAGAAACCAAGGGTGTCACTACTGCGGCGGATGACGTCATTAACCGAATTTTTCAAAGCGCGATAACTCGGTTAAAATTAAGAGTTGCTGTTTGGACAGATCTTATTATTTTTAGCACTTCTGCAAGAATCAAGTGTCGAAACACCATTCTGTGCCTGGCGCAACTGACCCATTCTGAAAATAAGCAAGTCAGATCTGAAGTCCCTTTGTATTGAGATTTATAAGAGATGTGAGATTCATTTTTCATTGGCTCTCAATTTAGACTCTGTACTTCCGTTGTTTCACTAACTGCCAGAATGATTACATATACACATACTGGTTGCAAATATTGTGAACTAAATATACCGAAGAACTAGGAGAACATACAAGAATGAGAGGAGGAACAGAAAAGAGGGATTTGGAAAAGAGTTCATCAAGGATTACGATACAAACTACACACTGTGTAATCTTCCTGTCGGTTTGCGACATCTGAGCTGAGATGTCTTCACTCAAAGGTACTCTGGTCAATTTTTCCAAGAGTAGGTGCGTAACAATATAAGATGATTCTACTACAAACGAACGTTGCCAAGTTGCAAAACACCCAGTCAATCGAGTACTTGCAGGAGTCTGAAATTTGCATACAGTTTTACTCCATTCTTGTTGGTGTCCTATCTTTTGACCACACATAAACTCTGTATATGCATTTAAACACTATCCGATTCTTTGCCATACAAGTTTGAGTCTCAGGTTTCAGTCACCATTTATGTTGCATCATGTACCTATTTGTCCAAAATTGCTGCTCGTAAAACGGTTGGAACCGACTGAAAATTGTTTTGAAAGAATTTGGGAATAGAAGGAGATGAATGAGAGATGTACAGAGCTGTGCCACTCACAATAAGTTCGGAATGAAAAAGAGTTTAAATGGTCTAAAATTTAAAATAACTTTAAGTCATACTAAATCAGATTTGTGAATAGCTAGGTGGAGTCGGTAAATCAAAAGGTCCTCTGAAAATATTCCGTCTTCGAAAGGGAAACGTTTCCGCAACTTCATTCACTTCGTTCATTCTCTCGAAGTTCACAGTATGCGTAGTCTTAATTGACTAAAATCATGCGGATTGAGATCCTCTCAAAACTTCTGATGTATGTTGTAGACCTGCTTACTTTCGGAAAAATTAAGACTCTTTTGACATTTTGTAATGTTTATGAATTCAATTGTTGTTATTAATTTTAAAAAGATGAAGCGTTGAATTGCGCGTGCGCATATTTCAATTGAAATACATTTTGCAATAAGGAACCACTAATTCTGGCTCTCTCATAAAAGCACATACCTGCATTTGGAAGAAGCCAATGGTATGTATGCTGTTTCTGAAATGGGCCAGAATTAGTGGTTCCTTTCTGCAAAATGTTATCCAATTTAGCTGTTAACTTGTTAATGCTTATAAGTTTATGAATTTGTTCTGATTTTAAAGTATAAGGAATGAAAATAAAAAAATAAATAAAAATTAAAGTGTTAGTAATTATATTTGTAGCTAGTTCATGCTGAGCTAGAAGTAAACATGGAATGATCATAAAATGGAGGAGAGCTGGTAATTATAAACATTCATTGCTAGGGTATTCAAAATAAGTATTAGGTCAATTGCAAAGTCTATACTGGAAAAAAAAACAAATTGGATGTAGAGTCCAGACTCTTAAAAACATCGACAAGAAAAAATGCTCTTGATTCGATCGGATTTTTGCTTAAATCAAGAACAAAGCCTCTTAATTTGAGCGGATTTCCTTTATATTTAAGCAAAAATCTAATTGAATCAAGAGTATTTTTTCATGTCAACGTTTTCAAGAGTCTGGACTCTAGATCCGAAGTGTTTTTTTCCAGTGTAGAGGATTCAATAAAACTAGTATGAAAAATATTCGATGATTTGAAACGCTGAAATAGTCCCGAGTTTTAATGGAGCCCTTGCAATAGATGGAAGTTTACATTTGCGGAATGATTAAAAGCTTAAGCATTTCGATAAGCTTGGCGGGAAGGCGGCAAGAAGTTGGAACTTTAATTGCAGCTGTTTTGGGAAACTAAGAATGACGACTGAGTCGAGTCATTTTAAATTGCGTATAGAACTAGGACCACGACTGTCAAATTTCATCTCAAATGTTGAATAAAGTTCAACTAAAGTTTCGAATTCAAATCGAAGTTATTATCATACTACGTAAAAGATTTGCACTAAATTTTCCAATGAGAGATTATAATTTCTGACTAAACCATAAAATCACCTATTTGTGGAACTAATTTTTAAAATTTGGAAACTAATGGCGCACAGTTGCACCTAAAATGAGCCAGCAATCGAAGTTTCATGATGCAAAATCAAGATATTTTAGCTGCAATACATAACAACACTGGGAAAAAAAACGCATTGGATCTAGAAGCCCAGACTCTTAAAAACATCGACAAGAGAAAGTACTCTTGATTCAATCAGAATCTAGCTTCAATCAAGAACCAAGCCTCTTAATTTAAGCGGATTTCGTTTTGATTCAAGCAAAAATCCGATTGAATCAAGAGTATTTTTTCTTAATTGTCAATGTTTTCAAGAGTTTGGACTCTAGATCCAATGTGTTTTTTTTTTGTTTTTTTTCCAGTGAACTGATAACTACGGCAACATGGAAAAATCCTTTGCGTCTGCAACATTACACCGCCAATTCAATAAATAACAATATTTCATGCTCGTAATATATTTCCTGGGCGGTTTGCATTTGAGTTACGAATTTCAGAAGCATGCGAAAACTTCGAGCGCGCGGATTTCGTAAATCTTATTGTTTTGTTTTCGCTGCGCACTTCTAATGGAGCTCCCGCAGTAATGTTCTCCTCCAAGCCATTCAGCCATATCTCCCATAAGAAAATTGAACGAGAACAAATAAATTAACGAACAATGAATTAAGGACATTTTTTCATCTTCAGAAACTTTGGATTCTAACAAAGAGTCTTGGCAGTAGTCAAATCGCAATCTTGCTCTTATTTTCAACTGATGTTTGTTAAAATAAAACGAACTTCAAATTGGGATTATTGCTTGTTTACCACAGATAAAATAAATGATATACGATTTTCTTAATTCTAAAGATATAATTTCGACTTGAGTATTGTCTTCCCATACGAGGAGTAGATAGACATCATTGAGGGAAGTCGTAGAAACCCGCGCTCGCTTCTGATTAGTGCCGGATAACATCATTCGGTTCGGCGCGAAACCGGGGCGTTTTGAATTTGCGGATAAGTTGAGCGATTTGAACTGCATATTTCTCGGTTGTAGAGTTACTTTTTTTTGCGTTTTCAATGTGCGCATCGTGTTCTACGCGCCATTTACCTTTGGAATGATGAATTCGCAAGTCAAAATTCGTTCATAGCTCAGTGACCCATTTCCGGAGGTCCTGGTGAATTTGTTCTAATCTGCGCAAAAATCCGTGATTTTACCATAGGATTTTCGATTTTGATCATTGATGGGAATTCCTCACAGAATTCGGACAAGATATCTGACTGAGACCCGACAACTACGTTCGGAAGCGGGAGACGATATTTTGAGACAGCGTCACTCTAGCTGCAAGTAAACTTGACTGACGTAGGTATTTACATTTCCAGGAGGGCAAATAGAGTCTCAAAAGCTGCAATGGCCCCTCAAAAAGCACGATCGAAACGACTCCACGCCCACGCGGGCAGTCGCAGGAGTGGATGACATCTGAACCCACATATTTGTAACAGGAACACTTCTGAAAGTATATATATTATTCAAAAGCGAGAAAAAAACCCTTCAACCACCGCGTTTGTCAAAAACGGCAATTGAGTGATGATTGATAAGCATGCTTAATCGCACGCTTCGTTCGACGATGCCTACGCTAGGAAAAATGTTCGTTTTCTTGTGTCGTATGAACATTCGCGAGTTGCCAAATTTACTTCAATAAAATGTTAATTTTAGAGGAAAGTTATGAATGTTTTTCCTTGAAATTTTCAGGAACTCTGGCTAAAATTGCAAACAACAATATCTGAATATATTAGTGGAAAAATATTCATAATAAGTTCATCGGGAAATTAGTGTTATAATAATGAAAATTGGGCATTATTTATAGATTACAATTACAGAGCTTCATACGGCGTTTTTCCTTAGTGCGGCAATATTATTCTTGGTTTGTGTTAGTGTTGGAAGTGGCACACAAACCAACCGAAATTTCGTGTTGATTTTTGTGCAGTTCGTGTTGAATTCAGCACAGAAAACAGTGAAAAGCCCGGTAAATCGCAGAGTCAACCAGAGGTATGGATTACCTCCAGTGGCGAAGCGTGAATAATTGATTATCGATGTTTCGATGTTTGTATCGATGAGCTATGGTGAATGATACACATTATTGAAAAAATAATTGCTTCAGTTACGAAGAGCTTCAATCTCACATCAGTATTGCGATTTTGGAAAATGAGAAATTTACTCATAGCGGCAGTTAAATCGATTTATATATCTGAATTATTTGGCAAAAAGTTTAAGCGATAGAAGATGCAGAATGCAGAGTTGAACGATGGTTTGGTTCCTAACTCTAATCTCTGACTACGACACTCGCTTTCCGTGCCGTGAACTGACCAAAAAACCTATCCTGCACAATGCATGTCAATACATACAAGCGCTTTGTTAAATCCAAATGGTGGATCTATAAGCATTAAAATTATACAGGGTTATTCAAAAGTCACGCACCACTGGGCATGAGGGGGTTGGCCATTTGAAATTTTTGAGTTGCCCCCCGCACCCCTCCCTCCCCCCGATGGAATCAAAAACTGGAAAGTACCTAAAAAATTTTCCTCACAATACGAGGAAAAACGTCTTAAACGACAAGTCAATATCATAATTAGGACTAAAGTTATGGCCAGTGGTGCGTGACTTTTGAATGACCCTGTATAAGTGGATATTAGTGTGAATTGGCACGTACCATTTTTGCTAGGCTGGACGGATTCTATGGCGGGCTGAGGTTCCGAGGGTGAATTGGAGGGGGTGGATCCACTTCCACCGACTGTGCTTACGCTTCGACAGTGCTGACAACATTCCTGAAATAGAAAAAAACACACTATATTATAAAAAAACTTGGTGCTAAAGGTATGTACTTTGAAAGGGACCTCATAAATCATCGGGAATTCACGTGCGATTGAAGTATGATGTGGATTACGTTGGGCCTTGTCTCCACGGGTCGTTTTCATGGGATTTGTCCCAAGTTCGAATCGCAGGAATGAAACTTCTGGGATTTTTCCCAGTTACCGTCTCCACGGGACGGGGCTTATACAGTCCTGCGACTAGTTTGCGCGGGAAGATAAATTAGTTAAAGTCGAGTATTTAACCGGAATTAAAATAATAATTGCACTCAATTGGCAATATAGACACATTATCTTCTAAAACTATAAAGGAGAGGCCCCAATTTTGTACCCAATGTTTCAGCGACTTCCCGGAGGCGGATTTCCTTGAAACTTTCTACGCATGTGCGGTTCGTGCTGAAGGGGTGCAATTCGTCGTCCGATTTTCGAAATTTTGAGTCTAAGGGTTGAAAACACGCTAAAAAAGGGTGACCCGTTTCCCTTTGCACAAAAGTGTTTCTTCAAATGAGCCAGAATTTATAAGTTCAAAATGCAGTCCAAATGTGAGGCTAAGAGCATTAGGCGCTGGAGCTGACGAAAGTAAGGAGTTAATAAAAAATGTAGTTGGAAAAAGAAAAGAGGAAGTACTGGCGCGCTGTTTTCTTTTTCATTATATCATGTAAAAATTCGTAAGTACATTAATATTGTCACTATATTCTTTAGAATGTTTTATATTTATTTGGCAACAATGCATTTACTTTTGAAAATTAATTTCCATGGAAGCAATCTACTTTTCAGTGAGGATTTAATTTTCAAAAAGGATTTTGCTACCATTGTTCATCAATCCGTTCGTTAGTTCGTTTGGTTGACTGTAGCTTGCGGTTATTTATTGTGAGTTGTTCATTTGACGAATTTAAAATATCATATTTCATGAGTATAGTTGAAATTTCGGAAATTAACCAATATTCCTTCGACGTGAAAGTGGTTGCACGAGTTAAGCGATTAACGGACGTTCGGAGGGCAACTAGGAGTAATTCTTCATTTTTTTATTTCGATTTGAAAGACAACTCTGGGTCCATCAAATGTGTTTGTTTTGATGCACTCTTACATGAAAAGTTCAAAGTAATTTTTTCCCCCCTATAGACTTTCCCTTTTTTTTTCTGCGTGTTTGGGCAGGAGTTACTTCATTCTCTACATTTCATGTGTGATGAAATCTAAAGTCTTTTTATTTCTTTCAAATAAAAAAAAAATTTATAAGAAAATGAAGTAAATTAAAAAAAATAAAATTTGAATAGTGCCTAAATGAACTTAACTTGTAATTATATCATTCAAAAACATACATTTTCATAAAAAAACATCGTTTATTTTTTGAAAACAATAAACTGCTATGTATGGGTTTCCTTGTGTCAGCACACAGCTTTGAAGTTTGTGGTTGTTTTTCTGCTCTGATTTACAGAAATTGATACTGAGTAGAAATTAATGGGGCATCTGTAGATTTGTTACTTGTGTTATTTTTTTTTTAAAAAAGTATCATTTAAAAAAAAAAAAAAATTCGAAATAATCCACAACCATATCCTGCAGGTCGCATAATGCTTGCGTGGTTTCAAACATAATGGTAAAAAAGTAGACATGAAAAATGATTTAATCAGGATCTTACCATCGTTCAATCATGATTATTTGCGCCTTAAATAACCGACTATGCAACGTGTTTAACAGGTAAAAATCATGATTTAATCATGACTGACCTTTTGAAGGCACAAAAAAAAATGACGATTGATGACGTCAACCGTCTAACAATCAAATTGATGTTGGTGTATCTCCTCTCAAGCGGCGTAAGTTACGTAATGATTATTTGCCTGCCGTAGATAATCCTGGAGGTGCTGGAGATAATAATGATAATAATCCCAGTGGTGCTGGTCCTTCTTCGAAAACTAAACAAACATGAACAATGTGGTAATGAATAAAATATTGCACAATTCGTTTTCACTTCTTCTTCTTCTCTCAGTGGGTCCTAGGGATACAAGTACCAATAGTACCATACTTGGTACTGGGAAAAATATTGATTAACTCAATATTAACTCAATATTTTTCCCAACTTCGTAAGTGGGATTTTTCCCTCGGACAAATCTCGTGAAACGGCTCGTGGAGACAAGGCCTTAGTAAGGCATGGAAGTCAGAGATTCCTCTCCCTTGGTTGAATTTTTCAAACGACGATTAGATTAGACGAAAAAAATTTGCCCCGGGTGAGGATCGAACTCACGACCTTAAGATTATGAGACTTACGCGCTGCCTACTGCGCTACCGAGGCGGTGAGAAACTTTCACCTTACTCAGATATTTTTAACATTGATCAAAAAACGCACATCAACGTAGCGTTGAAAAGAAAAGAGCTTCGAAGAAATAGAAATGAAAACTCAGCAATTTTAGTACAATTTAATTTCTTCAAAGCCTGATAGGAGCAACGAAAAAAGAGAAAATGAAGGGGATAAATTATAGGTATGAGCTCAAAAGTTTCCCTCGAAATGTTGAGGATCCACCTCCTGGGCATAAAAGGAAAATGGGATCAATCAGTATTAATTAAACGAACAGAACCTTAAAAAACTGCGAGTATCATCAGAAACCAGATTTAGCCGGACGCCAAACAAATATACACTTCCGGTTTTCCGGTTTTTCAAAGTCTTCTACCAAAAAGAGTTGAAAAATTTGGGAGCAATGTGTTTGAATTTCACAGAATTTCTTTCTCTGTTTTAAACAGTCAACATTAATCGATATTTTCTCCCTAATCAGACATTTTCTTTCCTTCTCACTTCCAGATATTGTTCATGCATATCGACGGTGAAACTACCAAACCACGTATCTCCTTTGCGGTGTTTAAAAATCTACGCTCGCATTTTATTTTTTTGAGGTAGACCAAATCAATATCATTCCTTGAAATTTTCACAGAATTTTCTCCGCAAGGAGGAGGAAAAATCACAGAAATTTTCACGACTGGACGTTAAGTAGTTTTTCATTTTAAAAATAAAGTATGACAGGAAGTCTGCGACGTCGCAAACCGAGATACGTGGTTTGGTAGTTTCACCGTCGATATGGAAAAGTGTACATAGATATCTTAAATGGAATCCTCTGGGATCAGCGGATTTCCAAAGATAACAAGAGAAGGATATACAACGCTGTGGTTAAAAGAATATTAACATACGGATGTGAAGTTTGGAAGTTGAAGAAATGGACACAGGATATGTTAAGATCAACGGAGATGGATTTCTGGAGGAGGTCGGCAGGGATTTCTAGGAGAGATCGGGTCCGTAACGGTCCGAAGTCAGGGTGTCTACAAAAACAGACTGTCCGGAAATCAGTATTTCTTCAGTGCTTTTTCAGTACATTCCCAAGAAATTCAGTACCTCCTCAACAGAAAAAGTCAGTACTTTTTTGGTACCTCCAATTGACGAAATTCGAAAAATTTCAATTTTTCGCTCAAATTGCGAGAAAAATGAAACAAATTGCGGACCTATTTGCGGAATTTCCGCACTTTTCCAGCATTTTCGTACAGCCCTTAAAAAATCAGTACCATTTCCGGACTTGTAGACACCCTGGAAGTAAATGAATATTCATTAGAGGCGCTTCACGTTTCGTGGCCGAACTGTCTCAAGACTTTGACTGATATAATTCCAGAAAAACCGATTCGACATGGAGAGTTGCAGGAAATCGAGAGGCTCTGCGTCAAAGACAAAGTTGGTTTTGAACTAACTAAAACTGATGAAAGAGGAACCGTTAATCAAGTGCGCATAGAAATAGAAGTTCAAATAGGATTCGATAAAGTTCCAGGCTGATTTAAACCCAACTTAACAGTGCATAGACTAACTTATTCAATTTTGCACGCCGAAATTCTGTTCCCGTCGACAGGAATATCCAATGAATACCTATTTTCGCCACAATTATGCCCACAAGGATGACTGTAGAGGTCACTTTGTTCCGACGAAATTCTGATTGTCAGATGAAGAATTTCGAAAGAGCTATCCTCAAAAAAAAAAAAAAAATCGGGAACAGAGGAGTCTCTTATTGATATACTTTATGCGAACAAAAATTATTCTATTGAGTGTTACCAAAACACTTCGTCACTTTCCGGCCTGGGAAGCACACAGCGCCACACACAAGCGCCATGCGAAGTTTAAATATTTCCGCCGCCAGTTTATTTTTTTACAGAGATCAAATACAGAGAGATTTTTTTTTGGTATCCTTTTTTTCATACGCTACATCACAATAATATGTTTACTTGATGATTCTACGCAGGACAAAATGTTCATTAACATCGTCCGAAATGCTAATCAAAGCAAAGATCTATCGTTAAAGTTTGGCAGCTCGTTGAAAATAGTGCGGGCGGGCGTTTTGGCATTAATTAATTTGAGCATGGATTGATTAAATAAACGAATTGCGTTTTAATGAGAGCGAAGCATGCAAGCGTCCGGCATACATAGCCCACCACTCGATGAGAGGGTGCAGATTGGCGAAAGATCGATTAAAATCAAATGATTAATTGGTGCAGAAGGCGACACAAGTCTATGTATATGTTGCCGCATGTAGCCTAAAACAAGAGATTTCGAAAATTTTCAATTACAAATAATAACGGTAGCTCCTTTTTCACTCTTAGCACTTCCTTTTCCTTTAGGAGCCCTATCCGAAAACAGCCCAACCTCATAACCTGAACTAATGTGACCTACACCTGTACTGTTATGCTCAGGAAGAAAGCCGAGAGTAAGAGGATTCAAATAATTTAATTTTTTTGTAAGATTATGAATATATTTCCTTAAAATTTTCAGAAATTCTTGTTTACATTATACGGATGACACTCTCTAGAAGATTGATAGAAAAATACTGTTGAATTTTCTACCAGTAAATTATTATTATATCGAAAGAGAATACGCAATATATCCTATAATTTCCATACGGTATTATTCCTCAGCGTGGCAGTATAGTTATGTATTTATGTATGAAAATTTGAGAATATTTTCTGTTGTTCTAAGCATCTACTAATGGGCCTTTTCTCCCTTAAAAATACAGAGATATTCAAAACTCTCGCACCACTGGCCATGAGGTGAGGGGGGTGGCCGTTTAAAATGTTTGAGGTACCCCCCGCCCCAAGAGGGGATCAAAAACTGGAAAGTACCTAAAAAGTTTCCCCCTCGATATGAGGAAAACGTCTTAGACCGCAAATCGATATCATAATAAGAACTAAAGTTATGGCCAGTGGTGCGTGACTTTTGAAAAACCCCGTATCAATTAATATCTGAGGATTGCCAGCAAATTTTATGGATTGGACGCCGATCGCACTGCATGACCCATGAGGAGAGAATACGGGCTGATGTTGGGGGATCCTGTGGAATAAAGGGGCTTTTCTGCCCTATTTTAGCCCAAAAGTTAGTATTTAGATGGCAGGTTGTATTTCAAAGTGAAAAATTCTATGTATGGGGCAAAGGATCCAAGCTTTTGACTCTATCGGTTTGAGCTGGGCATTCCGGCGATACTTTTTACCGAACTGTCTTCTGCGCTTTAGATACATTGCTGACTTGTTCCGTGGAAAATGGTAGAGGCACCAAAACCCCTTAATTTTATTCTCAAATATTAGACAAGAACTTAGTGAGAAGCAACAAGTTTAAAATGGAGTCGAGTGGAATATCGACAGCTGTTAGAAGTGTTCAGAGGGAAAGTTTTAACATTTGTTAGCGCGACCTGCCACACAACTCGTTCGATACAACCATTTGCATTATTAATTGATTCAACGTTCCAAAGTTCGTGACAGCAGCAGAACTTCAATTTTAAATGAGTGTTTCAATCGTGACCTACCGCCATTATTAACTCGGCAGGGAGTGTGATGTACTCTGGCTGATAAATTCCAGTCATACCTATGGCGGACGTTGTTGAGTTCCTCCTTTGATTGACCAACGGCTGTTGCAAAGTTTGTAACGTAGAGGACCCTAAAAATTCAGCACTGACTTCAGAAAACAACAGCAATGAAATGACTATATTGAGACGTATAATTGCTCATATTTGCTGGTTCAAAGCCTTGCACCGGCCCCTAGTGCATATTTGCGCAACCCACTTGGGGAAACCGTACCTCAGAGGAGTGGAGTTCTCATCTAGTAATAATGTTACCTCACATTTCGGCTTAGTAAAAAATAAATGTTGCTAATTAGTCCAGGCGCCTGGTAGCTAAAAATGAGGCTACCTGGAATTTTGGGTACACAGCGATTTTTTTGGCTTACTTTATGTTTTTTGGGTCGCTGAATCCGAATCTGAAGTTTCCGCACGCGTATATGGTGAGCATTTTCCGCTATTTTGAAAAAATGGCCTAAAAAGGCCTTTTTTTGCGGTTTTTTTGATATAGCGGCTACGGATGAGGAAAAGTCCCGGATTTAGCTAATGTTTTGAATAGCTGACAAAATTTGGAAGAAAACGGTATATAAATATGCTAGGTTTGCTCAAAAATTGAGGAACCTCGGATTTCGGAACTTTAGAACGCTTCGGAACTTGGCTGACCGCGGCGAGCCGGATCGCGCGTTGACGGGTGCGAAACGTGAATAGGCGCGATGTTCACGATGCTGTATCTTCCTCAATTTTTAAGCAAACCTAACATATGTATACACCATTTTCTTCCAAATTATGTCAGCTATTCAAAACATTAGCCAAATCCGGGACTTTTCCTCATTCGTAGCCGCTATATAAAAAAAACCGCAAAAAAAGGCCTTTTTAGGCCATTTTTTCAAAATAGCGGAAAATGCTCACCAGATACGCGTGCGAAAACTTCAGATTCGGATTCAGCGACCCAAAAAACATAAAGTAAGCCAAAAAAATCGCTGTGTACCCAAAATTCCAGGTAGACTTACCAGGCGCCTGGACTTAAATGGGCGGATTGAGCCAGTCGTGGTATGGTGTTTTAATGGTTGGATTATTGGACCAAACGCGGCAGTGGCGCGGCGAGAATGATCGATTATCGATTTTCCCCCATTTGAAGCTATGGTAAAGAATCGATTATAAAGGTGTTCGTTATGCGAACACCCTGTTTATCGACTCTTTTCCATAGAATTAAGTGGCAGATCAATCGATAAATCGCAGAGCACGCCACTCTACTGAAAAGCGAGGAATTCCGCCGTCAAACAACAACGCACATATTTTCCTTCGACGAACACAATGATTGACTATAGTCAGCTCTGCGCAGTGTGCGTTTGAAAAACATAATTCACGCCTTCTTGGATTTTTGTTGAGTGGGATTTCACGTGCGGGGCAAATTTGACAAACCATTGTGTTTCGGCTTGCAGAGCAAGCTTGAAAATGTAGGTCAGAAACAGAAGGCAGTTAAAGAAATAAATTAAGTCAGGGTTTCAATATTAATATGCAAAAGCAGAATATGCTCTGGGCTCAATTTTTATCAAACAGAAATGCAATACACATGATGGTTTCTATTGAAACCATTGAGGCTTGAATTTTCGAGGTTCAGAACATGCGTTCCTTAGAAGCAATGTTCTAACTAGATTCAATGAGCAATGGTCAGGCGTGAATGATCGATTATTGATTCAATATCGCACAGGCCCTTTCTAGGATTGAGGGTTCCTTGAAGGAACTGAAACCTAGCACTCTCAACAATTGTTGGCGCAAGTTATGGCGGGAAGTAGTGCAGAAGAAGAAGAAAAGCTCAAAGAAGAAAGCTATGGATGAGGATGAAGAGGAGATTTAGAATGAGGCTGAGCTCTCTGCTCTACAGTCTGAAGTTGTCGAAATCGTGGTTCAAGCCATCCAAGATCTCTTGAGCAGCCACTCGAATGAACTTACTGAAGAGGATCTTGCTGAAATGATTGAAGAACAAACTGTGGATGATGAAGGCGAAGAAGAGGAAGAGAACTTGCCCCAGCTTCTTATTAAAAATCTAAGCGAATTCATAAGAAATGTCCAAAACGTTGGTGAGGAAGCACTTCGTATCGATCCGCACATGGAAAGGACACTAAACTTCTACAGTGGCGTGGCGTGAATGATCGATTAACGATATTTCCCCATTTGAAGCGATGGTAAATACTCGATTATTAAGGTGTTCGTTGCGAACACCCTGTTAATCGATCCTTTTCCATATGTTTAAATGGTGGATCAATCGATATATCGCAAAGCACGCCACGCCACTGAACGAGGCCTCAGCAGTCTACTTCTTCCATACATTGAAATACAAAAAGATCTACGGCGTAAAATGAAACAGCCAACTCTTGTGAGTTTCTTCCGCAAACCATAGGCGAATGTAAGCATTTTTCATTTGACATGTCCCCTAACCCTTCACTTTCCATAAGACCAATGCCCCCGTATCCGCGACTTTGGTTTCCGCGGAACGTAACCCTCGCGGATACCGGGGTATTACAGTATCTCCCCATTTGAGGCTGCGGTAAAGATTCGAATATAAAGGTGCGTTCGTTGCGGACACCTTGTTTGTCGATCTTTTTTCATTCACTGAAAAAAAATTCTCGGCGTTTTTACCTAGGTCCATTGGTACCTTTACCATCTCACTTTTTTTTACCAATTATTGGTAATTTTACCAAGACAGACTGGTAAGCTTACCTAAAAACCAGTATATTTACTGTTTTTTCCAGGTAAGAATACCACTTTTATTGGTGATCAATTCCAGGTAAGAATACCACTTTTAGTGGTAATCAATTCTCGGTAACTTGGCCATTTTATCTCGGTAATTGTACCACAGTCGATAAAAAATTTTGGCGTTTTTACCAAGGTCCAGTAAAATTACCGAGAAAGTTCAATAATTTTACCGAGATTTCTCGGTAAAACGACCAATTCCATAAATGGTAATTTTACCAAGAAAAAACTGGGATCAAATAGAACCCTGAATTCTTGGTAATTTTACCCTTTTCTTAGTAAATACACAGAGATTTTTTTTTCAGTGTAGGTTAAAATGATAGATCAATCGATATAGTGCCAAGCTCGTCTCGCCACTATCATTAAGGGAGCGAAGAAAACTGGCGACTCTGGGGTAGAAATGATAAGTCGAGGGTCTCCGCCTTTGGTTCAGGGATGGCGGTCGCCGGGGAACACCGAGACGTTAAATGAGACAGTCCTGGGGGAGAATTATGGGATAGGGGGGCATGCGGGTACGCCATTCGCGAGTCGTTCTGGGCGTTTTATATTCCAGATTATTTATGAAATTAATTTTATCGCCGACAGGATAGTGCATCCTTGTGCTCCCGCGTTGCCTCCACGGATCAGTTTTTTTCCTCCTCATCTTATTATTTTAATCATGAGTGTGAAAATCACGCGCTCAAAATTCAATAAATCATAACTCCGGTTCAAATTATCGCAAAGTAAAAAATAAATCGGGAGAATTTACCAAATTGTGTTCGCTTTTAAGTGAAAATTGCAGAAATCACTTCGAACTAATTTAAAGGGGGGCTCGGACCCCCAAATACGTCAATTCAAAGGCCATTTAATTTTCTCGCGATATAAGCCAATTTCCCCTAGATTTGCCTCCATACTTTCTCAGTCAGGTCAAAATCAGTTCAACATTACGTTGGCATGTCCCCAAATTTTGGGAAAAGTTCAAAAAAACGAAATTTAAGGTGATTAAATTTCGTTTTTTTGAACTTTTCCCAAAATTTGGGGACATGCCAACGTAATGTTGAACTGATTTTGACCTTACTGAGATAGTGTGGAGGCAAATCTGGGGGGAATTGGCGTATTTCGCGAGAAAATTGAATGACCTTTGAATTGACGGATTTGGGGGTCCGAGCCCTCCCCCTAAAGTTAGTTCGAAGTGATTTCTGTAAGTTTCACTTACAAGCGAACACAATTTGGTAAATTTTCCCGATTTATTTTTTTCTTTGCGATAATTTGAACCGGAGTTATGATTTATTGAAAATAGGTCAAATTTGACCTTTGACCTATCATAACTCGGTCAAAAATTAAGATTTAGATCTGCGGTTTGAGCCAAAATTCTTAGTTTTTTATGCTCTTCCGAATGAGGTATCTCAGGATAGGGGTTGCCATTTGAAAAAAAAATTGGGGGGGGGGCCACTCTGAGGGGGGACCAAAATTTTGAACCCCCAAAAAGATGGTCCCCTCTGAGATAGGAACATTCCCAAAGTTTCAATTTTCCATCTCGAACCGTTCAAAAGTTAGAGCAGGGGGCTGGACTTTTGGAGCACCCTGTGCAATGATTACATGCCGCGGCTCCTCCAACACCCACAGTAAATAAACGCGATATTCTGATTTCTGAACAACCGAGTCGTCCGACATGATAACAAGTTATTCTCCACAGTGATTGATAATTTGTCCTCAGTCTTGACAGGGACGGAGTGAGCTTAAAGACATTTGCGCATAACTTTCAGTGACATCTAAACTTTGCTGGTTTTATGTTGACGTTTATTTTGACGTGTGAAATAGTAGTATTTTTTTAGTTTGAAATATACCCTAGTTGGCTCCTGGAATGTATGCGATGATCGTTGCTAAGTTATCCTCAATAGTTTAATTTCATACCACGTATGTAACTGTTCAACTTAGCAAATTGATCTATTATAAAGGGTCTCCCTTAACTTCATTTTTTCAAAATTTTAAGGGGAAAGGTTATTCCACCCAAAAAAGAAAATAAAATTAAATTTCTACTTAAGTCTTAAAACATTGCAGTGGACTAATGATGTCTTAAGTATAAGTCTTTCAGTTGCAGTTAAGTGCCCAGCAATTTAATTTAGCAATGTTATCTGTAGATAATCAACCCCTCAATCTATGCTGTGTTCCCTTTTTTCCTCTTCTCATACAAACGTTTCACTTTAAATTTTACCCATATTCCAATACATTCATAAAATGTTAAAACATTATTTTGTAAATATTTCAATAATATTTTGAAAATACATCGTAAATATTTACGAAATATTGTTGGCGACCAAAAAGTGTTCTTATAACTATATTGTTAAAATATTTGTGTAACATTAATGCAATGTTTCAGAAACAATAAACCATGATTACCGTAAACTCTTTGTCAATATTTCTGAAACATTTCAGCAACATTTTCTGTTTTGATGGGAGAGCAGTCGCCTTTAGATTGAATAAGTATTGAATGAACGATCAAACAACTTTATCACACTCAGAGTTGCCATTTGTTAATTAAAGGACACTGATATCCCCTATCTAAGCGATGAAAGCTACACATTTGTCACAAAAGCGATATGGGTATCTGTTAGTTCTTCCTTTCTATTTTAGCCTTGCTGTAGTCAGCGAGTTATTGCTCAGTCGATAGTGATGATCATCCTACTTCCCTCGCTTTTTAAACTTTCACAATCTCAAATGTTCCGTTTTTATGTTTTGTTTACTTGCTAACACCAATTGAATATGATGTTTTCATGACTTAGCCCTAGTGTAGGTTACACACGGAGGAAAACTCGAAACTTCTGATAAAACTCAGGCAAGTAGTCGGAACATATTTATTTTGGGATCATTCGACGAGAGAAACTCTTCCTATTAGAGTGACGGAAATGAAATAGAAGTCGAAAAGAAGGAAACGCACTATAGTTATTGTAAAAAAAATAAATAAATAAAAAAAAAAAAAAAAATTAAATATTCATCTTCAGATAAGGCGAGAACTACCTTCCGTCGTTGAAGCGACTTGCGAGCAGGGTAGACTGCAACGAAAAAAAATATGAAAGATTTGAAATTTCAGTGCGACACACACACACCCTCCCTCTCCCTCTCACACACTCACACAAAAACAATAAGTGAAATATTTCATTTCTTGAAAGGCTAAGGTATAGATTCAACCCGCACTCAAAAACACATTTACTGCAAAATAAAATAATTGCATTTGTAGAACATGAAGAGGTTTGAAACGTATGCACATCTGATACAGCCAAAACTGCATGCATCTGAATGTTATGAACTAAATTTTTAGCTGTATTAAAAATTGGCAACAAGAACCTAAAATCGCAATGTAATTTCCAGTGATTTCCATACTGAAATCTCAAGAAATACTTCATGTGATTTCAAGATTTTTTTAAAAGGAAAAATATTAGTCATCACTGAAACCATTGTTTCTTGAAAAATTACTTTGACTTAAAGCGTCGTTTGTTGTCGACAAAATTGAGTTTAATCTGTGCGGATTTAACTTGGAGTCAGTTTTCTTTTAATTACAGAAACGTTGTTTTGTAATTGTTTCTTTAACTAGACGATGGCAAAACGACGCTTTCTTAATTATAGGAATTTGATGTTGGGTTGAGTCCGTACAGATTTAACAAAAAAAAACAAAAAAACAAAAAAACAAAAAAAAAAAAAACAAAAACTGAATTTTGTCGACAAGAAACGAGGCTTTAAGTAAAAGTAATAACCCAAGAATTTTTTCTTCCAGGGATGCTTACGCGTGTAATCCAAAAAGTGAGATTTTCTCCTTAAACTACCATCCAAACGAGAGAAGATTAATTAATGATTAAAAATATGCTCAGTATCGGCCTCTATGACGCAGACTCTCAACTTGAAAATCAGATCATGATTCTGAAGACTGGTGTAAGAACTAGCAAGGAAACTCGATTTTATTACTTTTAGCTTTAGAATAAGACAAACGTTTTGAAAGATAGAGGATAAAAATACTAAGGAGCTTCGGCTCGGTTGTGTACGATGAAAAGCACGCGCCGATCGACAGGAGGTGGCTTTAGAAAAATCGAGTTCTCTTGCGAGTCATTTGACCTGTTTTCAGAATCTGGATTCAATATTAAATTTGAGTGTTCGTCGTACATACATTTTTAAGTCACTCATTTAATTCATTTTTCGTTTGATAATTATGAAATAGGGAAGCTTACTATTTGAATGTTCCTCGTGAAGTGCACTGAGTAAAACTTCAGTTTCGATGACGAAACTCTATACTTACGTATCGATGACATTTTTTGAGTAGTGGTGGAACCCTTTACGTCCATTTTCCGTATTTTACGCACTGAAAAAAAAAAA
>NW_017566817.1:125542-185404 GCF_001854935.1 Bemisia tabaci | reverse complement strand
GGTGGGGGGGGGGGGGGGGGGGGGGGGGGGGGGGGGGGGGGGGGGGGGGGGGGGGGGGGGGGGGGGGGGGGGGGGGGGGGGGGGGGGGGGGTGCGGCTAAACAGCCATACATTTTAAAAAGGAGGCCAGAATGCTCGTGAGTAATTGCATTACTTGTAAATTATTTTCATCCCCAAAAAAGGACTTGGATCCATTCTGTTTAATTGGATTCGTTGGTTTCAGACAATCCCCGACCTGCGGTTTGGCCTCGTCACTTACGTATGCGACCACGAGCTGGGCTACTTCATGTCCGAAGTGGACTGCGAGAAATGCGGCTTGAACTGCACAGAGGAAGCTTCCGTGGACCCGTCACCCTGTCCGGCCGACCCGACCCAATTCTGGGCAGGACTCGTCCTAGGCGTGGGCGTCTACGTCTTGATCGGAGCTCTCACTTACAAGCGACTTTTGCGCCTCCTGGACAACGTTCCAGCCCGGTCGGCCGACGACGTCGCGACTGGGACCCAGGCTCACGACGCGGCCAAGTCGAGTAAAAACGACTGGCCATGAGTAATACATTCACCAACCAAGTTCTAGAGTCCCTTTATACCCAGAGTTAAGACAACTCGATTATCAGCTGACTGGCAGCCGGCCTTGGCTGGCCATGGAGGCCGAAACGAGTGCACCCAAACGAACGATATTGAGGGATAAGGATCAGGAATCCTGCGATGTCTGTCACACAAAAACAACAACATCAAAAAATTGATCAATTAAAAAGAAAATGGGATTGGTTTGTGAATAATTTCTTAATCTATTTTCATTTTGGACCGATGGAAATAACAATTTACTCTTGATAAACCACAATTAGGTAATATTTTCATTATTCTTGTTCACATTCGAGGTACCGCCATCTTGGTGCACTCGTTTCGGCCTCCATGAGCGAGAACCAATCAGAATTGGATTTTTTTAGGCCACTTTCAGCCCAACCCTGGCCCAACCAAAAGTGAGTTGTCTTAACTCTGGGTATAAAGGGACTCTACCAAGTTCCAGCTCTTCAATGGGTCACTAAACCTTGTTTATTTTATTGAATATTCTGGAAGTACTATGTGAGGAGATAACGTGGTGATTTTTCCGTTTTTCATGGAGCCAAAATCGCGGAGAAAACCGCTTTTGAAAAATCTAAAAACTGCAAGACATTTCAAACGCACCCGAATGGCGGGAAACTGACGCGGTTGATGTACTGCGGTAGTCATATCGCAATCTTCTCTCATTTTCCTCTGATGTTCGTTAAAATAAAACGTATTTCAATGTGGAGTTGTTGCTTGTTTATTACAGCTAACATATGAATGAGATTCTAGTCTTGAATTCAAAAGATATAATTTCGACTTTAGTATTGTTCTCATATACGAAGAGTGGATAGACATTTGACGGACGTCGTGGAAACCCGTGCCCGCCTCTGATTGGTGCCGGATGACATCATTCGGTGCGGCGCGAAACCGGGGCGTTTTAAATTTGCGTATAAGTTGAGCGATTTGAACTACGCATTTCTCGGTAATTGAGTTACTTGTTCGCGGTTTTAATGTTCGCATCGTGTTATACGAGCATTTTCCTTCAGAAAACTATATTCGCAAGTCAAAATTCGTTCATGGTATAGTGACCCATTGTCCACGGCACGATTATTCCACCGTGGAAGGGTGACAACGGTCCTCCTACAACTGGCCATGAGTAATACATGGACCAACCAAGTTCCAGCTCTTCAATTGTCCACGGCAAGAAAATGTTATGCAGGGTTATTCAAAAGTCACGTTCCACTAGCCATGCCTTTAGTTCTAATTAAGATACGCTGAAAAAAAAAACTCCGGCCGTGGGAGCCGCAATTACGGGCTATATAGACATACCGTCCGTTCCGGGCCAAAAGGCCGAAAATTCCGGCTGCTGGAGGCGTAGCTTCAATTGCTCCGGGTTCAGTGGCCGAAGCTACGGCTCCAGCAGCCGGAATTTTCGACCTTTGAGCCCGGAACGGACGGTATGTCTATATAGCCCTTCAATGCGGCTCCCACGGCCGGAGTTCTTTTTTCAGTGTAACGATTCAGGGTTTGTGACGTTTTTCCTCATACTGAGAGGGAAACTTTTTTAGGTGCTTTCCAGTTTTGACCCCCTCGGGGGGAGGGGGGCGGGGCGGGATGCGACTCAACATTTTCAAATGGCCATCCTCCTCATGACCAGTGGTGCGTGACTTTTGAATAGCCCTGTATTTACCCTGCTAAACACGGCCACACTGAGGAAAAGCTATGCTTGGTAAACCAATTATTGTTTGACATGGAAAACCACTAATACTAGTAAAGGCAATACATAATAAAATAACAACTTGATTTGGAGAAAGGCTGCAAAATAAAAGGGGAACAAATCAAAAGAAAAACCTGGAACGTTTCGAAATGGTTACAATTCTATTATCAACTGGAAACAAAAATTAAATAAAAATGGGTCGTCGATTCGCTGTTATTGCGAGACCGAGACAGTGAGCCTCGTCCTGTCTGGTTTGAGTCTCGGTCCCGCAATAACAGACTCATTTTTATTTAATTTTCGTTTCCGGTTGATAATAGAATTGTAACTATTTATTTCGAAACGTTCCAGGTTTTTCTTTTGATTTGTTCCCCTTTTATTTTGCAGCCTTTCCCCAAATCAAGTTGTAATTTTACTAGGTGTTTTAGGCAACATAATAATATAATAACAGCCCATACACCTTCGTGAAGGTATATACACCTTAGTATGTTACGAGATACCATGGTATGGTTCACAGCAGACTGAGAATCATTAGTTCATTTGCCAATATTAGTGGTGTTCCACATGAACCACTAACTGGTTTATAAAGCCATAGATTAGTACTACCATGAGTGCATTGGTGACATGCTGAGATCAAACAACGTAGCAAAATGCCATGAACTTGGTCAAAGAGGCCACTATGCAACCAGTATCATAAAGAGAAAAAAAAAAAAACTTGGGTTAAACAACAGTCATTATACTGCCGTGTTAGGGAATAACGTTGTATGAGCCTTCAAGCGTTGCCATTCTTTCTTCAAGGAAAAACGACTTTACTGCGAAAATCGTAAACATTTTTCTTAAAAATTTACAGACAATTATTTATCACAATATATTCGAGGACATCTGAAAATCTCAAGGAAAAATATGCGTGATTTCCTTTTAAAAAAATCATGTTTTATCCGGGGAAATTCGGTGACTCTCGAATGTGCATACGGCTTTCTTCCTCAGTACGCAGAATAGTTCAGTGGCGCTTTTCGCTTCAGGACTGAGCCTATAGGCGAGCGAATTAACCAATTCAGTTCATAGAAATAAATGATCACGTCACTGAACTTAAAACCTCCGTCGATATGAAAAATACTTCATGTGAATCAAAATCGTTCGGTTCGTATGACCCCCGTTTTTTTCTCCGTGCATGTTTGAATGTTGGCCCCATCATAGTGACATACTAATCTCAACAGAATATCGTATTGTTAAGATGTTGGCACCATGTTGGCGTGTTACCATGTTTTACCTATACCTACGTGGTCGTTCATAGCAGGGTCACTCATGTAAACCATTTAGATTGAATAAAAGGGAAAATTTCGGCAACTATTACCCAACCTTTGTCAGTGTTTTTAACAGAAAACCTGATTACTCCCTGTTAAAATTGAAGTTTAATCAAAATTGAACACAAACGCCGTCTACTCACCAATTTATCAGTCAATGACGTTGAACATTTTATTCGCCAACCTGGGGCGTGTTGATATTGCTTGAAAAGAACCATCTAAAATTTTCCAAAAAACACGAAGATTTTTTGGTAACCAATATAGGAATTCAATCAATGCTTGGACGATGTTTGATATAAATCCAGGATTAGAAATTCAAAATTGAAATTATTTCAGTCATAACAGCTATCCATCAAAAGAAAACGAGGAAGTCCCTGAAACTTTTGGAGTAAAGTCTTCAACAGTTCCTGATTTACAAAGATATGTGTCATTGATGAAATCACCAACTAGCAATATTACATCCTTAGGATCAGCGTTTACACTGTGAGATGCTGCTAATTTAGATTCTTCATTCATTAGTCAATAGTATAAAACAGCTCAATGAATTACGGACCCCCCGAAGCGCTAAAAAACCGGTTGAAACGTAAACATTGAGAGAATAGAAGACAGCTGAAATTGATTGTAACAAGACGCGAACGCGTTTTTGAGTTGACAGCATGTTTGACTTGAACTTGGCACGAGCCAGCCAGTTTATTGACCCATTATGCGTATTTCTTCGTTCAAAAAGGAGGACGGAGTCCTACTCCTTATCTAATTTAAGTCACTAATAAGTACCCATGTTTCTATACATATATTCGACCAGCCTCGTGCCACACATACGTGACAGCTAAAGTTTTCTTATCACATGAAATATACATATCGACGGTGTAAGTCGGCAATCACACAACTCGGTTTGCGACGTCGCAGACTTCCTGTCACACTTTATTTTTTAAACGGAAAACTACTCAACGGCAATCCTTTAAAACTGCCGTGATTTTTCTTCTCTGTGCGAGGAAAATTCTGCATAAACTTCAAGGAATGACGTCAATTTGTTCTCCTTTAAAAAATTTAATATGGAGGCGGAGATTTTCAGATACCGCAAACGAGTTATGTGACTGCCGACTTACACCGTCGATATGTCTTAACGATGAAATTGGCAAAAGTTCAGGCAAAATAACTTTACCTAGTAAAACGTTTCGAATTGGTTTTTTACTTATTTTTCGTTTTTCAATTTTACGAAACTGTCATAATGGGTCTTAGTTGCGCGGAAACATTTATACATCGAACATTTATAGAATTTAATTGTATAAATCAAACAAATATTGTTGTATTAAAAACCTCTCCCGATCCCATCCAAAGATCTATTTACAGATAAGTTTTACCCTTTTCATCCGTTTGTGCGGATACCGGAATTGCAGTACGCACACAGTACGGAGAAGCGTACAGTTATTATCCGAAACAGGATGTTCTCAAAGTGTAATAAATTTCGTTGTACGAATCAAATAAATATTTCGTGACAAAATTCGACTTCTAATTCATCACCATGCACTTTGCCTCTCGACACGTCAGAAGAAAGTACTCTAACCAAGGGTGACCTAGGGGTCAAACGTTGTTCTTTCCTGAGGAAGAAAAAAATACAGGCGTGTACGTTCGAAATAACACTCATCGATTGATTTAAAACGATATGATTTTTCAAATCATAAAATGGGTCTATTTTTCTTTGCTTTAAATAATTTAACCTATGGAAAACTGAGGGGAAAAAAATAGGTTTATTAGGTAGAAAAAATAAAACGTAAATACGAATTCAAAAGCTTTTTGTTTCCTATGAAGAACCGTTCGACGCTTAACAAGCAGCTTACCCAGCACGGGGGACTCTGGGAAACTAAGATGTCTTTTTTTACCTTTTTCCTTAAAAAGCTACTTCTTTTCCTTGTCCGTTGCGTACAAAAGTGTTACAGTTGATAATTAAACGCCATCACCAACACGGGGATTTTGCTGCCGGTTTTCCCCTGACCTTGCCTCCTCAGCTGATCTGGATCCAATCAGTGGCCGTTTTAGCGAGACAAAGTCAAGACAAAGTGCAGTCGTGTCTATATATTCGGATGGATCCATTGGAGATATCTTGGTGTTGTTGAACAACGTTATAGCGTACAGAACCGTGTTTACGTTTGTGGCTAGCTCACAAATCTGTTTTAAGAAAGTTTTCCGTTTTACGACCACAGGTACGTGCTGAGTTATAAAGATTTTCTTTAAAAACTATTTACATTTTCTCAAAATGAAAAACTGAAATGATTAGACCAGCTTTCGTCTACTTATATGATTTACGGAAGGAATATTGTTACAAAAACACTGGCTCTTTGTTTTCCTTCCTCGACATAGGGATTTGCTGCCTTCCATGTTACTTATGGTGAATGTCTCGCCTATGTCTTTATTGAGTGCTTTCATCATTAAAAATTACAATTTTACTAGTTTATTTAAAAACAAATATATTTATGTTTCTTTTATTTTAATAATCGGCCCGCGCCGCTGAACACTAAATTTAAAATTCTCGTAGAAATCGCGTGCTGCTAATTGCCTATCTGTAAAACGTAGGCGCATTATATGTCATAGAAAAACTGACAGAAATGCGAGCAACCAATGTAGAGCTTTTAGGCCCGATGCAATACCTCGCTCTGTTCGTCAGCATGACAATTTTTCCTCACTCGTATGTAATTTACTGGACCGTTTTAGCTAAACGTTGATTTCTTTTAGTGTCCTTGCCAACTCATGAATTGAGATTTTTACCGTGCGGTTGGGAAATTTTTCCTGTTTCCTCGTAAGAGCACAAAAAACGTCAAAGTCGTTTAATTTCCAGCTTGTCAAAATGTGAAAAAAAAAGCTTTTAAGGTTTCCAAATGCGGAGAGAGATGAAACGACGTCCATTTCTGGTTTGTAACAGAAACGATTTTCGTGCGCGAATTGAAACAGTCTACTCTGTGACGTTGCCATTTCGTACAACTCTTCCAATGATCAATCAAGGGTTGACACATTGCTTGGCGTTTTTGAGGGACAGCTATACGGATCAAAAACACCAAAGGCAAAGTTTTTTATAATAATTTATTTTCCCCGGAAAACAAAGAGATCTGATTATTTCTTGCTTTTAATTATTCCACTTTTCCATCACCAACTCCAAAGCGTTTTGCACTTGGTCCCTTTTCCTGATTTGGACTACATTTTGCGATTAAGAACAACATTTTCTAGCCCTTCCGTAAAAACACTTAAGGGCATAGGTAAACTGATGGCGCATATGTCGTTTCTAAACATGAGCCAGGTATTGTGGTTCTCACTGCAAAATGAAGTCCTGTATTCAGCCTGATTTTCACGGTTAGGAATACAGATAATACATCCTTCAGTCAATTGAAAATTAAACTTCTGAAGCATGAATTTTTATTAATGAGAAAAAGAAATTGGTCTGTCCACACATGAGATACAGCTATTGGTGGATACACCTTCCTTCGGTATAATCACAAAAAAACCTCTCAGGCACATCCAAAAAGTCTGAAATCCGCTCTTAGACGTACGATTTGCGTAGTTTGTAACATGCTTTTCTAAGATTTTTGCTTCCATGGGGCAATTACTGGACGTAGGCCACCGGCAACCAGATTTGCCCAGAAAAAAACGTCAAAATCCTAATTTAAAAAAATAATCCCGCAAATTTTTTCTCGCGTATGATTTCAATTATTGTTTGCATTTTAGCAAACGATTGATTCCCTTCTTGTTCTTCGGTTTTGCAAAAACGAGAGCTAGAAATCACACAAAAGAGAATTTCGTGACAGTTTGCGAAATGGTTTTTGAATGTATGTAGTTTTCTTGCGGCTCTCACTGAACAAATCTAACAGTCGACGACTCAAGGAAAACCGCCCAGGCGCCCACGGTTGTGGTAAATTTGAAAGAGCGTGAAACAAACCGCGAAGATTGTGCCGTAAGGCGTAGATTTCAGACTTTTCATACGAGTCTATATCGTGATTTTCGTACCGTATGATCTGTAGAGAGCTAGTTTACTTGACTGTACTTATGACGTGCGAGAGACCCATTCTATGACACTCAGACTTTCTTTCCTCTATTTCAAAAATATTGACTTCTTTTCTGTTAAACTAAATCGGCACAATTGCTTAAAATATAAATGTTATCGAAAAAACAATCCTAATTAAAATTGAATAAAACATTCACAATTCTCTAGTAATTTTGTTGTCATGTTGCTGAAACCTACAGTCTGTAGGGCTCAGCACTGGTACCTTCTGAACTGGCTCCATTTAATCTAAACTATTATGGCTCAGCACCAGGTTGTTCTTCCCGTTAATTTGGGCAAAAGTAGTTTTGGTGAGTGGATACAGCTGCCGTGCTAAGACAGAACGCCGTATGAACATTCAAGAGTTGCCAAATTTACTCTCAGAAAATACTCATTTGGGAGGAAAGTTGGGAATATTTTTTCTTGAAATTTTCAAACTTTCCAGGTCAAATTACGAACGAAGTCCTCTAGAAAATCGGAAGAGAAATATTCACAACTTTTCATGGGAATGTGCGATCGGTCGAAAGAAATTTGGCAACGCCTGGTGGCTTATAAGGCGTTCTTCCTTACCACGGCCGACAAGTAGTGTAGCTTTGAGGATTACCGGTTGGATAGACTCATCGGCGGACCCAGCAAGTTGGCACCTTTCTTTTTCTCTATTTAAACCTATGGAAATGTATCGATTCTAGGAGGGGCCAGGCACCGGCAGGTGCTCCGACAAGAATCGATTGTTTAACATAGGTTTAAATGGATGGAATCCGGTGTTGCCAAATTGCTGGATCCACCTCTGGATAGACTAGAAATGAGGCATTGAAAACCCGAAGAAATCAATTAAAAATTGGATTTTTCTTTCCTCTATAAATAGGGTTTCTCTTAGCATATGCAAGGCCACGAGATGGTATCAAAGAAGAGCCGGTCGACATTCCTGCCGACGATTTTGATGGTCGTTGCGATCGTCTCTCTCCCCGCGATCTACGCGGCTACCACCTACACCATCGTCTCCGGCGACACGCTATGGAAGATCGCGCAGCGCAACAAGATCACCCTCAACACGATCGTCGACGCCAACCCGCAGATCAACAACCCCAACGCCATCTACCCCGGCCAGAAGATTACCATCCCGGATAAAAACACCGTCCCGAGCTCCAGTCCTGCCGGAAGCATCGAGTCCCAGGTAGGTCATGCAATAATGGACCACTAGACAAGGTACGAATTTCAGCATTCTGATACATGTTTCCTAACCAAAATTTCACGTAGAACACGATACGCACAACGAAAATTACCGAAATTAACTCCTTACGAAGATATTTAATGATTCTTGATGCGTGAATTCAAACCATTCGCTCATGAAAACTCAATGCTCTACGTGATTCACATCGCGCGCTAAACGTTATCATGACAATATCTGCGATTTAAAAATCTAGCAGCCTCAATTTTGACGCTTTGGCTCAGCTATAGCAAATTACTTATAGTTTGAACAACACGTGGTGGGAAATGAACATTGCTCGATTGAGAGGCTTGCTGAAACCATTGTAGTGCGCGATTTGACTCACTTAGAGCTTTGAGTTTCTTGTGAGCGGCAAGTTCCAATTCCTCGTAACTGATGTGAAATAAAAACGTTAATATCTTCGCTAAGAGTTGGTTTCAGTAACAATTGTTGCGCGAATCGTGTTCTACGTGAAATTTTGGTTCAGAAACATGTATTAGAATGCTAAAATTCGTACCCTGTCTAGTAGTCCATTACAGCATTCAGGGCCGGATTTACCTACTTACTGCCCATGGGCCGCCTGTATTTTTCCGCCCCCTTCTAATTCGTTAAGTGAACGTGCCGGTGGGAGAGGGGTGTATGAGACACGTTCACTCGTGTTGGACACACTTTATGTGAAAGCCCTGTCAACACTAACGAAAGTTCACGGAGCTTGACGCGAAACTTGAGTTCCGTAAACCCACCCCTGTTTGGACAAGGCCTTCCATTCATAACAAACGAACGAAAAAATTATGAAAGAACAAACATAAATGCGGTTTAACAATTTTATCTTCTGCCGCTGCGCCGACCGTCCTGTGTTTGGCGCAATGCGTGAAGTATTCGTGAAGTCTTGTAGGCGCTATGCGTTTCACGCCGCGCCGACTGCTCTGCTGACCGCAGTGTATTTGACGCAATGCGTGAAGTATTCATGCAGTCTTGTAGGCGCTATGCGTTTCATGCCGACCGCCCGCGTCGCGGGCTTCTCCTTTTCATTTTAGTCCTCGTCATCTAGCTGTTATTAGTGGAAAAAATGCCGAAAAATGTGTATCGGCAGGGCCTCTATTGTTTTAACTAGGTTACACGTTCCTACCTACGTAACTCGTCGACGTTAGCGTCACTCGCACGAGTGGCAATGTTCATCACATGTCAGAGTGAACATGGCGATCGAGACGAGTGACAAAGGTATACCTGGAAAGTGACGTCGGTATACCCAGCCATAGCGATTTCGTGCATCGCAGTTTCCCGGAATCGCAGTAAAATGTTCCATTTTAACAAAACGATGGAATGGATACGGGGGTTCTCCTTGAGAATGAGTACATAGAGATGTCTCAAACATGTGATGAGTGGAAAAACCAGTAACAGTATTGGTAACCACCAGGGCTGAGAAAGTCGAGAAAGATTGCCGTCGAATTTAGAGAATGAAATTCCCTGACATTTCCCTGATTTCCTGGACACATTTTGGTAAAATTCTCTGACAATTGAAGATATGCCAATTTGTTAAAAATACATAATTAGAAGTAGTTATCAGGCAAATTTGTTGCTCGAAATGCGGAACTCGTTCTGGAAAGCAAATGAAGATGACGTAACAATTTTTCACTGACATTTTCGTCTTTTTTCCTGACATTTCCAGGTTTTCCCTTACTTTTCAGAATCCACTGAATTTCCCGGTTTTCCCTGACTTTTAAGATTCCCTGACATTTCCGGGTATTCCCTGACCGTGGCAACCCTGCGCGACGACAAGCCACTGACAAGTGCACATACACAAACACAAGAACTGCATTTTCATTGTGATTTTGATTTTGATTCAAAATTGTGACTTTCTTCTATTTGTGCGTGTTTGAGTGCATCTGGCGTACTCTAGCCCCTGAAAAATATGAAATATTTCACAGCCTCGTGGAATTTCATGAAATATTTCACAGCCTCGTGGAATTTCATGAAATATTTCACAGCCTCGTGAAAATTCATGAAATATTACACAACCTTGCGAAATTTCATGAAATATTTCACTAAAATTTGCAATCTTTCATTTCTTTCTTAAGTTTCATGCCACTCTGGACGTCCGCATCTGCTTTCCTCAGGTGGTACCCAATCCAAAACTTGTTTGGGAGACCTCTCCTCCGACATTCTTTGCACATGCCCATACCAAATTAACTGCCTGGACATTACGTCGCGCATTATATAATTTTAAATTTCACCTATCAGTAAGAAATAAATTAAGCTAAGCGGATGTTTGTATACAATCATCGTATTAATCTGACGTTACCCTATAAAATTAATGCAATTCGTTTTGTTTTAGTTGTAAACCATGGAGACAGATACAAGGAAATATTTGTAGTAGTTACGTTATAATGAAATAAAATTCCTTTTTTTAAAAGAAAAATGTTCATATACATACACTGGAAAAAAACCACATTGGATCTAGAGTCCAGACACTTAAAAACATCGACAAGAAAAAATATTCTTGATTCAATCAGATTTAAGCTTACATCAAGAACCAAGCCTCTTAATTTGAGCGGATTTCCTTTTGATTTAAGCTTAAATCTGATTGAATCAAGAGTCCTTTTGGCGCGTATACGTAGTATACCGCCTTTGCGATCGTTTCGACCCCCCCCTCGATACAATAACCGAGTCCCCTAGTTCCTTACCGAAAAGTGACTACCGCGAACTTCTGAGATTTTCCAAAGCGTGTAAAAAGTTTACTAATCCGTCAATAATAATGATTAAAATTTGTTTCTCATTCTGGGGCTCGCTAGTTTATGTGTAATGAATACCAAGAGTCTACGTTTCTTGGTTTTTTTTAAAAAAACCTTAGAATGGGGCGCGCTGATTTAAAATATGCATATATAAGCGGAAGCAAGCGAACTGATTCGAGGATGGCTGACCAGTTCGGCACTCCTTGAATGAGAATTTCACTCACTCCGTTTTGTTCACAACGTTGCTTTGACATATCTCCACAACACTGTTATCCTTTTCAAAAGTTGGTACTCCTTGCTCTGATAGCCGGGGCCACCAGGATAGTGGTAAGTGCAATCTGTGATGAGCCTCGAGACTCATTAGACCATTTGCTAAACGTGGCTCATACAGGAGTCCACTAAGCCCTCTCGTCCCCACGCTCCTGATCACTGCGTCGGCGTCACGAAGAACAATGGGCCTTGGGTCCCAACGCGGCCGATACCCGTACCCCAATTACTCACGCTTCATTAACCATTTCACCGTCACGCTAGGATTCATCCAATTTTCAAAAAAAATTGTTTCGCATGTATTTAGCAATTTTTTCCTTACTCTCCGTTAAAACACAAATAAAAAGAGACCTCATTCATAAAAATCGGCCGAATAGAAGAGAAGTTACAGTAATCGAAATCCGAAGAAATCAACAAAACCTCGACTCCTCGATACGAAAAATAAAATGAAGGGGAAAAAAAGAAAGTATAAATTACAATTAAATATAATTGACCTCAAAATTTGACAAACAATTCATTTATATACCTAACGCTGAAAAAACTGGGAGAAATTACAAAAAATTTGCCTCTTGCAAGGGGCTTCTTTGTAAGAATTTTGACCTGAAGACAACGGTCGAATAACAGCAGTACTCCATACAATACACGGTGTGCCTGAACGAGTTAAACATTTTTCATACGTCCAAATCGAAAAATCTTTATATTTTTAACTACAATGTTTCTTGAATCGTTTAAGCAAAAAAAAAAAAAAAAAAAATTCCGTCGAGATTCTGGAACGCAAAGGCGCTTTAAAAGTATTCTGGGGCTATAATAGCTAAATCACCGGTAGTAAATTCGTTATATTATTAAAAAGAAATTGACTCCATAGTTTAATTCCTTAGTTTCTTGAATACGATTATTTTAAGCACTTAAACATTTATACCACCAATTTTAGCCATGGGGTGATTTCCTGAGAGCCGATAATATCACGAATTTCTCATAGAACCCCTCAACAGTGGCTTGCTTTTTTGGCAGCCGATTCGGCCATCGAACCGGAGTTTAAATGGAAGCTGATAATAACCCAAAGCTCTGAGAAAAATTTTGAGATGAGTATAAGAACGGTTTGTTGTAAGTAGCGAGGAGAGGCGGGCAAAGCGGCTAAAATCCTATCTAATTTTTACAGTTTTTCTGTTGAATTAATGTTGCCGCGGGCTTCTGACTGTCCACACATAGTTCTGTTCAGCATATCGATACATAAGTATTTACATTTTACATACGTAGAATCTAATTTTCACGTCGGGGAGTTGACATATTTTGATTTTTTCGATTTTATACGGAAAATTGATGGTTTTTCGGGATTGAAATTATTATTGTTTCATGAAAAATAAATGCACCCAAAATGACTATAGCATATTGATTCTTACACATTTGCACTCACAAAATTGGTTGGTAAATTCAACGAGTGGGTGCATCGACCTGGTATATCAAGTTTCTGCAATTTTTTACGGCAAATCAGTAGATTTTCGGGATGTAGATTGCTTACTTTCAATTCATGAATGAATAAAGCAACGACATGGTTGAACTTCTTTGCATGGAAAGACGTTTAAAATAACAAAATCAAGACGTATTTAATGCAATTGCATTTATATCGAGTCAATTTCTTTTCAATAATATAACGGGATTTTTACTACCGGTGATTTGGGTATTTTAGCCCCAAAATACCTTTAAATCGACTTTATCTTCTAGGAGTTCGACAGAATTTTTCCTTTCTTCGCTTAAATTATTCCGTAGCACTTTTCTTCAAGAATCTGATAAGATTTTGCTTGAGGCAGATCAAAAAACTTAAATTCGATCGAATAGCTTTCTACTTTCACAATACACGGTCTCGTCAAGGTGCGTCTTTGACCTCGCAGTGTTGGATCGTGAATTCTCTTTTTATGCTGTTTGCCTATTTTGAAATCTCTGTAAATGAAAACTAAAGGGGTTGATATGTGCGAGTTAATGACGCGCCTTATCAACACATTGTGTTGGAGTTCACTGCTTGTTTCTTGTTAATGTTTTCAAGTCCTTTTTTTTGTCAATGTTTTCAAGAGTCTGGACTTTAGATCCAATGAGTGTGTTTTTTTTTCTTTCTTTCTTTTTTTTCCAGTGTAATTATGGCTTTTCATTGCTGTTGTAGGTGGTGACACTGGTGAACAAGGAACGAGCGAAACACGGGCGGAGTCCTCTGAGGGAGTTGCGGGAGCTGTCGAAGCTGGCGCGGACCAAGTCGGCGGACATGAGGGACAGAGGGTACTTCGACCACACGTCGCCGAGGCTCGGGAGTGCGTCCAAGATGATGAAGGACGCCGGGCTCAAGGCCTCGTCGTCCGGCGAGAACATCGCCGCCGGCCAGACCACCGCACAGACCGTCATGAACTCCTGGATGAACAGCCAGGGCCACCGCGAGAACATCCTCTCGCCCGACTTCAAGGAGATCGGCGTCGGCTTCGCCAAGGGAGGCTCCTGGGGCTACTACTGGACTCAGATGTTCATCAAACGCTGAACCGGGATTTGGACGGTGATATGTCTAATGGTCCATCTCTATTGGTCTTAGAGACTTGCTGGCTGTATGTAGTGATGATAAAACGAGGGTTGAAGAGAAATTATGCGCTGATCAAGTTGGTTTACCTACGTACACTGGAAAAAAAACAAAAGACATTGGATCTCGAGTCCAGACTCTTGAAAACATTGACAAGAAAAAGGACTCTTGATTCCATCAGATTTAACCTTAAATTAAAAGGAGATCCGCTCAAATTAAGAGGCTTGGTTCTTGGTTTAGGCTTAAATCTGATTGAATCAAGAGTATTTTGTCTTCTCGATGTTTTTATGAGTCTGGGCTAGAGATCCAATGTGTTTTTTTGTTTTGTTTTTTGTTTTCCCAGTGTACTGAGACAAGTGTGTGTGTTCCCGGTCACTTCGCATTGGATCCTACGGGAAGTTAGAAACCAATTAACCCAACGTTTCAATTTATATTGACACACAGTGCTATGGCAAACATGGGAAAGCCCGGAATCAAACGAAGGGCTATAGTATTACTTAAGGCGAATGTTAATGAGCAGATGTTAGGCAAATCTCTGTTCATATTTCTCTCCACGCACGGTTCGAATCTAATGGCATTTATGTCTAAACTTTTCCGAGAAATGAAATGGGGGGGGGGGAGGAGGACATGTGAAAGTGTTATGCTTGCCAAAACTTGGGCAGGATATTTCTCAGAGAAAATCGCATAATGACGCTGCGCAGGGATTTTCTTTGTACAGGTCTCCAGTTAGGAAGAATTCGACTGATTGCAAAAAAAACGAAAAATCTTGTATTTTCTTACAACACACATAGCTAATCAACGTTAATAATAAAGATTTATTTAATTAAGAATGGTCCGGTGAGAATAGTTCCTAACAGACGTTTGATCAACAAGATTGTACTTTCCGCAATTCCGCCACGGAATGTCCTTCCATAGGTACTCGTATTTTTGGTGCACCAGTTTACCACGCAAGTGCTCAACTCTGAACATTGAAGACAGGAATAAGAACACACCGAGATATGATAAAGAGTTTAGGAGGCTAAAGAAGACTCAGGATACTTATGCAGTTGTTGCTGAAATCATTCATTTTTATTTTGAACGTCTTCTTCAGCAAGAAGCGCAAGATATTTTGGATAGTCACGGTCAGCAAGGAGGGAACTCATGTGAAAGAGAACACCGGAAAAAAATGAGCACTCAAAATTAGTGATATTATTTTAACATAGGTGTTAAACCATTTTCTTAAAAACTGATCTCAATATTTACGCAAAAAATTGTTAAAATTCGAATTATTATTCCAATCAGTTATTATGTGTGGAATTTTTAAGTTTTCAATTCAGAAAAAATACAAAACTAATGAAAACCGTATATGTGTATGTTCCTTTTTTGTTGAGTCCTAAACTTGTACATACAATTGAAAACAGCTACTAGTATGTACAACACAAGAAATTCCCTGGCATGGTGTTTTTTATTGACTTTACTTTTTTTGAAAACCCTGACCAATACTTTAGAATGAGGCTTCTTAAGGAATGATGCGACTTGGATATCGCATACTACGCCAAAAAATTATATTTATATACATGTTTTCTTACAAAAATAAATTTAGGAAGAAATGTCATCGGAAGATTTTTGGTAGGGTTCCAATCTCAGATAATGTCTATGTCTCGGTCTCAAAATAACAACGAATCGAAAACTCATTTTTGTTTCCGGTTGATAATGGAATTGTAACAATTTCGAAACAGTCGGGGTTTTTCTTCAGATTTGTCCCCTTTTGCCTAACCTTTTAAGTTGTTATTGTATTATGCCTAACCTTTCCCCAAATTAAGTTGTTATTGTATTATATGATTTTGGCTGATTACTTGTTCTTCTTCCTATAGAAGGTTGGCTTGGCCTAAAATATATTTTTGATTTTTGATTGAAAAATATTGATTTTCCCCCAGACTTTCTCTGAGGCAACTACATTGGAAGCACGCCAATACCCCTGTCACCAGAGGTTACACTGAAACAATAAATCCTTTGGTAAAAGTATTAATTGCCTGACGTCTTTACGATTTAAATCTTGCAGTTTCAAGTTTATCATGATCATCGACGTCCTGAAACACCGAGGACAAGCGATTTAGCACTTCCATGACTGATCACACGATTGTCACATGATTTTCACACGAGTGGCGACAATACTAAACCGACGAAATTGCAAAATTCCAACAATACTTAACCCAGAACAGAACTGGAAGAACCGTAGTAAATTATTAACATGACTCATCGAAAGGTATTTCAGGAAAAACTGTCGATAGTGAATGTGAAAATTTTCCACGAGGAAAACTTCTATTACCCAGATTGCACCGGACCAAAATACATTAATAGACCTTTTCATTACTTTTTTTTTACCTCTGCGTCGGCGATCACCATTCTCTTTTTTGCCCCGCCAGGCGGCCTAGATTGCGTTGGCAGCTTCAGAACAACGGCGCACTTACGTACGATTATTTTTCCTCGAATGTACTTATCCTCTCGGGAGGCGTCACGGAAACGACAGTGCACTTCACTCAAAGGTTCTGATCAGATCGGTAGCCCCGAAACCGGAGGAAGTGCTCCTCCGTTAAAAGTCCACTGTGTTACCGTGTTTCGTAATCAGGTACGATATCCTTTTTTATAATGATATTGAAGTGTAATTAGAACTTCTAAAATTCGGGTTCATACTTGCGGTTGAACCGAGTTCAGGCCGCAAAACATGAGGGAAATGGAGTAAACATTGATCACGTTGATTGGTTCGTTCTCTATTCGAGTATGTATCGCGTGTAATTAGTGAGCTGTATAGTTAGGCTGTAATTACTGAGAGTATGCTACATTTAAAATCTAGATATTTGATTTACCTATCGGGTCATGTTCGAGAAACGGGAAAAAAAACGTGAACCGAGCTCGTGAAAAATCAAAAGACTCATGAAAAAACCGTGTCAGTTTACGGGACATCTATGTTTTCGCTTTCTCCGCGCGCGACCATTAATTCTGATTTTCGAATGAAAATATTATTTCGCATGCAAGTTATTTTCTGAGCTTCAAATAATTTGTTACGATTTATAGTTGAAATAATAAAGGAGAGATACTCAAGGGCGTTTACATGGGGCTATTACTTTGTTATATCATTATAAGAAAATTCCGGCTAATTTTTTAAGTTTTATTATACGATAAGTGTAAAATTCCGAGAGGTGGGTCTTGTCCTACATTTGCCAGAAAATCACTGAGGATTGGTAATTTTTTTGCGCGTGTGCTACAATTTCGGATTGCGCTCTAATTGCCACTTGTGTAACTAGAAAAAAAACAAAGGAACAAGAACAAGTAAATTTTAAAATGACCGATAAGGTACTGCAGTATTTACGAGGGTGGTCCAGAAAGTAAGTTTACCTATTCAAATTCTCTTCAATTAAGATAAATAAAGACAATCTGTAAAAAGCGTTGAAAAGCCGCCACGCACAGCTTTCTAAAGCGCTATACATTTTAAATTCGGTTCATTTAAACTTTAAAACAAAGGATTTTTCTGTACCCACCTCCTCTTCAAAATTTCACGGAGCTCGATCAGGAAGTGAGTTGCTGTGAGTGCTGCATCTATCGCTTATCGTGAAAAAAGTGGCTTAAAAATAGTTGAAAGTCGTGTAAAACATAAGAAAGAACATTAACCATCTGGAACATTGCAGGATTGACTGTATTTACTTTAAAATCAGTTTTATTTGAACAATAATTAACTGAATTGACAGCGTTAACTCTCTCTCAATAACTGAATTATTCATAGGGCTTCACATTACTCCGCCCGCTCTCGAAGAAATTTCGTCAAAGAGGCACCATTTTGAAAAATATGCAAAATTGACAACAACTTTACTGTAAATTAACCTGATTTTGAGCAGCTTCGGTCACTATTTTTGGTTGAAATACGAATTATAGAGCGCAATTCACACACCGAAACCAAATTCAGCCGGCACAACTCCACGAATTAACCAATTGTAGCTTAACCTTTTCACATACTGCAGTTCAAACCCACTAATATCGAATAAACCTGCAATATTCTAACTTAGAAATGTGTTTCCTCATATTTTACATGAAATTCAACCACCTTTCAGCCTTTTTCTAGCGACAGACACGCAGCTGCTCGTTTGCTGATGGCGCTCCGTTAAATTTTGGAACCGCGCGGAGAGGAGGACAGTTCAGAAAAATCAATTTTTCTTGAGTTTTATTAAACCAAAAAATCTATTGAACTTTTTTACAGATTTTCTTTATATATCTTAGTTAAGGACGTGCTAAATAGGTAAACTTACTTTCTGGATGACGCTCGTACATACATATGTATAGGTCGCTTACAGCACTCCCTCGCGTTCTACGACACCTAACCAACCCGACGTAGACCCTTAAAACTGATCCAAAGTATGAAAACCAAAATATAAGAAGGGAAATTTGCCATATAGAAACATCTGTTTAGCACAATTAATTTTGGACCCATTTTTGATACATAAGAGTCGCCTTTGCGACGCTCCCTGGCGCTTGGCGATTCCTAAATGCGACGGACCCCTTTCTTCCCGAATTCCCACAGCCGATCTGGGAGCCAGATTCCTCAATTTTTGTTCAACCCCGTGTCTCCAACCTTTCACTGAGCGTTTGGGCTTTTTCTCCTCCTGAGAGGAAGCCAATTAGTCATCTTAATTGGTAAATGTTCTTCCGTCCTCATGGTTACATGACCATACCATAGTAACTGTTCGGTCTTATGACATCGAGAACCCTCCGCCCCTCTCCCGAAAGGAGAAACATAAAATAATTTCTGAGGGAAAATTGTTAAATTCTTCTCGGAGAACTATCAAAGGGGAGAGAGAAACTGCGCTCAAGTCTTAAACATTTTAGGTGTTATTGGATTCACAAACAGTTTTACAATGTTCGTAACTTCAGTAGAACTGTAAGGTTGCATTACCGGGGCTATTATCTCTTTTTCCGATTTTACAAGTATATGCAATGATTGCGACTCAGACTATGCTTTAATAAAAAAACGATGTGCAAGAGGATGTTAATATATTTACGATTTTACCTTGACATGGCGGACAAGCAAACGTTTCGACCAACACTTTGGTCTTCATCAGTGCAAAGGCAAGTAGGTACATAGAAAAGAATAAAAAACACTGGCAAGATGCATAATCACAAAGAAAAAAGGAAAATCACTACAAGATTGCTACATGGTGCATGGAAAAAAAAAACGAATCTGAATCTTCTCTCTTTTTCTTTGTGCATGATGAAGCATCTTGCCAACGTATTTTATTCCTTTCTATGTTCCTCCTTTCCTTTGCACTGATGAAGACTAAAATTTAGGTCGAAACGTTTGCTTGTCCACCATGTTAAGTTAATATTGTAAACAAATTAACATCCTCTTGCACATTGTTTTTTTACTAAAGCATGGCCTGAGTTGCAATCATTGCATATATCGGTAAAATCGGCTAATAGCTCAACTTTCGTTTTCACAATTTAAGTAGCCGACGGATCTTGCAACTCTTTTTCCGTCCATAATATCTGTACCAAGGACCTCAATACCATCAAAAATGGAAAACGTCAAGGAAATGCTGCGAAACTATTGTTAACCGCAGAGATTTTAGTGCGAAACAAACGTGACGTATAAGGTTGAGAGTTTTCAGAACTGCACGCTCAGCTTGGAAATTACCATTAAAGGTCATGTGCGAAACACGAGGAGGGCAAGTGACACACAATATGGCCTTTACTGCTACCTGGGATAAAAAAATGTCGGAATCGAGTTGGGATTTTATACTCGCAGACGGGGAAAAAATATATCATACTCTGGACAAGAGAAAGCGATGCGCAATCGAGTGAATCATCAAACTTCTGGTTTTTGTCGCTTCAGAACTCTGCTTTAAAACCCTGCGTGATGATGAGAAAATCTGTGGAAAAAATCAGCGATGATACCGATACATGCAAACTGAAAAGCCGTTTTTACTGCAATCCCTAACGCTCTGCGACTCCTAACCGCCAAAGTGCCACTGATACATGGGATAAAAAAATGTGGGAATTGAGTTGGGATTTTATACTCGCAGACGGGAAAAAAATATTTCATACTCTGGACAAGAGAAAGCGATGCGCAATCGAGTGAATCATCAAACTTCTGGTTTTTGTCGCTTCAGAACTCTGCTTTAAAACCCTGCGTGATGATGAGAAAATCTGTGGAAAAAATCAGCGATGATACCGATACATGCAAACTGAAAAGCCGTTTTTACCGCACTCCCTAACGCTCTGCGACACCTAACCACCAAAGTGCCCTATTCACCCACAGCCCTTCTGGGAAAGGGTAAACTGGAAAAAAAACACACATTGGACCTAGAGTCCAGATTCTTGAAAACATTAGCAAGAAAAAAGACTCTTGATTCAATCAGGTCTAAGCTTAAATCAAAAGGAAATCCGCTCAAATTAAAAGGCTTGGTTCTTGATTTAAGCTTAAATCTGATTGAATCAAGAGTATTCTTTCTTGTCGATGTTTTTAAGAGTCTGGACTCTAGATCCAATTCGTTTTTTTTTTCCCGTGTCCATCGCGCCGGTCACAGAATCGTGTGTTGATGCTTCATTCTTGTAGATTAACTAAAAAGAAATGAGATCTGTCCAAACATGAGCTTTCAAGATTTTTTTTGTTCCGTTTTTACGTATGTGGAATTTGCAAAATCGCGCCAAGATTACACCNGGGGGGGGGGGGGGGGGGCACGAAACTTTCTTCGAAATGAAACAGGATATCGCGCTTTGAGTAATTCGGTATAGGACGTCATCCTCCGCGGTAGCGACACCCCTGGTTTCTTCCATTTAAGTTTCGTCCGAGTTTTACGTTGAGTAACCAGTGCAAATGTGCATTTCACTCATTGATTAACCCAATGTGGAAGAAACCAAGGGTGTCACTACCGCAGTGGATGACGTCATAAACCGAATTTTTCAAGACGCGATGTCTTGTTTGAACAGATCTAATTTAATCTTAGCTCCTCTGCACTACAAGTATGAAGAATCTAAACACGATTCAGTGCGCAATTGATGAACTGGATTGCATTTTGCAAAAAAGAACCATAGGCATTGCAATGATGCTAAGATTGTGCAAATTCATCCTTTGCAGGAAATGACTGAAATCTGCAAATTCATCCTTTGCAGGAAATGACTGAAATCTGCAAATTCATCCTTTGCAGGAAATAACTGAAATCATGAAAAAAATATGAAATTTACATCGTCATTTTTGTCGTAGATTCACAGTTTTCAACGAGTAAATTAGGAACTGTCAATGGATAGGTTTGTTATCGAAGACAAAAGAAATTGCACAATCTTAGCAACATTGCAATGCTCGTGGTTCCTTTTCGCAAAATGCAATCCAATTGGCACCCCCTCATTTCTCGTAAAACCCCCTGTCGCCATCCACTTGGCGTCTCGTTCGTCCCTTCTAAAGAAGAATTCAGCTGAGCAATTCTTTTGACAGCCGTCATTCCGTCATGACCATAAGTCATGACTTCGAAGAAATTGTCTTATTCCACTCCCTCGATTTGACCAACTCTTTTCATTACAGGCTCGATCCTTTCTAGAAACTTCTACTGGCCTCCTCCAGAAATCCATCTCTGTCGCTGTTAGTTATTCTTAGAGCGTTTTCTGCCAAACTACATGGTTGTGGATTAAAATGCCTTTAGAAGATGATTGCTTTAAAAATACGCTCGGCGTATTCACTTAGCCTTTAAGTGTTAAATAAATCCGCTGAAATCAATAATGATGAATTAACTCACACTTGAAATTAGCGTTAGTAACTTTCTAGATCTTTTTATTCAAATGGAAAACCAAAATTTCTTCCGAGGCGGATTTTCTATGTTACCTGTAACAAAAGGAAAGTAAACATGTGATATGGAGGAGAAAGAGCGAGAACAAATGTATGATGAATCAGAGATGGACTTAAAATCTCATCATGGTAAACTTATGCAGGCTTTCGTCAATAGAGATTGAATTTTTAGATTTCATAATTCAACTGTTTCTTCAGAATGGTATTTTAGGACGTTCCCTAATCAGAAATAAGAGCAGGTCTGTACAGATCATAATATCATAGCGAGTCTGTTGCATGCAAAAGATACAACCGTGGAAATAGACATTTAATGGGAAAATGTCACAAACATCACTATGATGGCATTAAATAAAGTCTAAAATCAAAGTTCCTAAGTCTTAGTGCGCAATGGACCACTCGACAAAGTACAAATGTCAGCATTCTGATACATGTGTCTTAACCAAAATTTCACTTAGAACACGATACACACGACGAAAATTACCGAAATTAAATCCTTACAAAGATATTTTGATGATTTTTGATGTGTAAACTCAAACCACCCGCTCATGAAAACTCAATGCTCTACGTGATTCACATCGCGCGCTAAACGTTATCATGACATTCTCTTGCGATATAAAAATCTAACAACCTCAATCTTGACGCTTTGGCTCAGCTATAGTAAATTGCTTATAGTTTGAACAACACATGGTGGGAAATTAACAAGGCTCAATTGAGAGGCTTTGCTAAAACCGTTTTAGTGCGCGATTTGACTCACGTAGAGCTTTGAGTTTATTGTGAGCGGGCAGTTCAAAATCCGCGTAACCAATGTGAAATCAAAAGGTTAATATTTTCGTTAGGGGTTGGTTTCAGTAATTTTCGTTGCGCGAATCGTGTTCTACAAGAAATTCTGGTTAGGAAACATGTATCAGAATGCTTGAATTCGTGCCTTGTCTAATGGTCCATTTGCATAGTTTAGAAGAAGAATCTTCAAATTTCCTGCGTCTAGGGACAGTGTTCTAGTTACCGGACACAAGCAAACTTTAGGCGGCCTCAGCGGATGTTGTAGTCGCCAATTCGTTGTTCTTCTTCAATTTTTTTCCCCCCACACGCGAAATGTGAGTTTTGATGGTTGTCTAGTAACACGTCATGTAATATAATTCGTAGCAAAAAAAAATCAAAACTAGTAAATGTTACGAGTACGAAAGATGTACGCAAAAGAACTCGTAAAAAATCATAGTCAGAGAACTTAACGTAAAAAATGTGTGATGAAAGACGTAAAAAAAATTGGGGGAGTGAAATGAAATCTTTACGTAAAAAATTCGAGATTTTTTAGGTAAAGAAAATCAGGGGGTAAAAATTCAGAGAAAAAATTATATGCGTAAAAAATCGTAGTTTTGGTACGTAAATAAGGTCAGAAAGAAATTCAAAACCTTCAGGATAGGAAGGAAAACATATTTGTTTCCTTATGAAACCACGATTTTCTACTTACTATACTGTCGTCGCTGAATTTTCTTCTGAACTTTTCACGTAATCACTATTTATCTTTTTTACCTCGCCGAGCATCTATTTTTTATGTAAAATTTTTGGTTACGGAAAACAAAAAATTGAGGGAGAATGTCTGTACCCACTGAAAATTCGCTAAATTGACCGATAAAAAAACTCGTTCTTTTTAAGTAAAAAACCTCGTGCTCTTCCCGAATTATTCTTGTAAAAAAGACTACATCAGCGTTTCACTTTTGGTCTAGTTTACGCCTTCTTTTACGGATTTTTGTTGTTGTAAATTTTACGTCTTTGTGCTACTTGGGTCACACAAACTGACTCTGTATGTCATCGATCTGAAGGTTATGTTGATAAATATAATGTTTAGAATTGTCAATTTCGTTAACAGGGAGTTGCCGTTGATTGTTGCCAGATACGATACCTGGAATGCACTACCGCCAAATGCGGGGGATTTGAAAAAGCGTGTTCCACACTACACAAATAGCGTCTGAAGAAGTGGATTTCAGACTGTTTCAATGATACCATCGTGATTTTTGTTCCATCTGTTCTCACACCTGCTCGCGTGCAGCAGTTCCAGGGTGATCTGACTCGTCCCAAATCGGGGATAACCCACTAGAGACAGTTAGGAAATGCATGTTTACTCCCTTACGGTAGTGAATTTAACTACCGCTGAGCCCTAACACTGTAAGTAAAATAGCGCCAACTAAAATCAGTAGAACTGTGCCCTACAGCCTGTCCTACCTAAAGTCTCACACTGGTAAAAATATTTGTGTTCTTGTGTTACTTTTGTTTAAAATAGGAAATGAAACACAAAACAACACAAATTTCGTGTTGATTTTAGTACTGCAGTTTACGGTATGAATTTGATGCAGAACACGATGGAGAGACTAGAAAAACGTATTCTTCCGATTGCGACGTTGTAATTCACCACTCGTCTTATTAAAATTTCTTCAAGAAAACCACCTGGCGATTACTCTTGAAATAATTGTCAACCGAAGGCTAGGGTTATTTGGTGTTTTACTTCCCGCAATTACCAAACTTATGTGCCAAAATTCTCTCTGTGTAGGGCTCAGCGCTAAGTTGTTTTTCCCGCCATGTGTAGGACGTGAGTTTGATAGGCTCAAAATAAAGCACACCTTTGAGCCTCATTACTTACGAGCATGAACGAAGAAAAAAAATAAGGGCTTCGAGAAAATTAATAATTGGCTGATTGGTCCCCCGAACAATTACTTCTACACAACACTGGAAAAAAAACACATTGGATCTAGAGTCCAGACTCTTAAAAACATTGACAAGAAAAAGTACTCTTGATTCAATCAGAATCTAGCTTAAATCAAGAACCAAGCCTCTTAATTTAAGCGGATTTCGTTTTGATTCAAGCAAATATCCGATTGAATCAAGAGTATTTTTTCTTGTCAATATTTTCAAGAGTCTGGATTCTAGATCCGATGTGTTTTTTTCCAGTGAAAAGACGAGTTGAACGGATAAAGCAGTGTAAAAATTTTCGTTTTTCTTCTCCACAGGTTATTCCGAGCTTGATAGTTGCCTTTTGCTTTCGGCAACAAAATGAAAGCGACGAAGAATTTATTCTCACCGATGCTCCCGGTTTTGACAATCTTCATCCTGGTCTTCGCCAGTTCCATCCATGGCCAACCACCGTTCACTCGCTCGTTCTCGAGAGGCTCCATAACCGTTATGGAAAATGGTAAGGAGCCTCGAACCACGGAGATGCCCCCTGAGATGCTGCAACAGATATTCAGCAATCTCAGGGCACCTGGAAGGGGAATAACACATCCCCTCTTGAACGGCCAGGGTATGCCAGGGCTATCGAGGAGCAACTCTGGCTATAGGACGCCACTATCGCCTTCAAGATCCTACTCCGGCCACAGAATGGCGAGCCCGGTGCAGAGTCCAATGTCGAGCCCGTACCGCAGACCTCCGGGGTCACCCCAAGGTGGACGTCAATCCCCGCGGCGGTGGCACTCCCAACCCCAGTCGTTCCAACACTCCCCTTCCTTCCGGTCCCAGTCCTTCCGGCCCGGCTGGTCTCCCTCGGTCCCTCGCCAGAGTTCCCCGTCGCAGCCTCAACATCCTGCTCAAATGGCGAGGCGAGTTATACAGCTCGTGAACGCGGAACGCGCAGCAAACGGACTGCAACCTTTGGCAGAGAACCAAAAGCTCGACATGCTGGCCACTACCAAATCGAGGGATATGCGCGACAATGGCCTCAAGTCGCCCGCTGTGAGAAATTCTCAAGATATGATGACGGAAGTCGGGATAAGGTGGCTGTCGACGGGTGAGAACATGGCGGCCGGGCCGCGAACTCCGGAGCAAGTCATGAATTTGTGGATGAACAGCCCCGGAAACCGGGAGCATATCTTGAACCCCAAATTCGCGGAGATCGGGGTCGGCTACGTGGAAGGAGACCCGAGTGGCCCCTACTGGACGCAGATGCTCCTCCGTCAGGCGACGAGTATAAATCCTGCTGAATGCAGAAGGAGAGTGGTAGAACTTGTGAACATAGAACGCCGAAAGGCAGGACTGGCCCCTTTGAAGGAGAACCGAACAGTCAGCAAGCTGGCCACTATGAAATCGGCGGATATGCGCGACCTGGACTACGTCGAGCACGAGTCGCCTACGTATGGAGGTGTTTCGAAAATGATGACGACCTACGGGGTAAATTGGCAGGGGGCGGGTGAGAACATCGCCGCGGGTCAGGACACGCCGGAGGAGGTCATGGACGGGTGGATGAACAGTCCTGGGCATCGGAAGAATATCATGAGCCCCCTTTTCACGGAAATTGGCGTTGGCTACGAAGAAGGGGGCAGGCTGCATAAATACTGGACGCAGATGTTCCTCAAACCGATGCGGCGTTGAGGCCGGGCGTTAGGCAGTAATTCGTATAACAATAGAAAAAATGGGCGAACTAACTCTTTCCTTCCTTAAGGGGACGTCCTTAGATCGAATCGGCCAGTTACAAAGAGGCTCAAGCCAGATATAAAAATACGAAAAAACCCCAGTACAAACCGTATTAACCATAAGCTCGACCCGTTTTAAATTGCTCGACCCGTAACCATAAACCCGTTTTAAATTGCAGGTTGATTAAAAATGCGATTAATTAATTCATCGCTTTATTATTTTAGAGCTCTGAGATTTCTAAGGGGTCAATTAAAACGGTTATTACAATCGGCCAGTTACAAAGGGTGCCAGATATAAAAATACGAAAAAAAAACCCAGTAAAAACCACATTAACCAACCCGTTTTAAATTGCAGGTTAATTAAAAATGCGAATAATGCTAACTGGCTTCAATATTTTAGAGCTCTGAGATTTCTAGGGGTCAATTAAAACGGTTGTAACCATTTTTCTCGAATTCTCATTTTTGACGCTTGAGCCCTTTTGTAACCAACTGAATAAATTGCGTAATGTTCTGGAAAAAGGGTCTATCGTGAACTTCAAGAGCAGTTTGATGTAATGATCTAGAAGGAGCGCGTGAGGATTGTGTAACGTAAAGAGAAATTGTTGAAAAAAAAAATAAAAATAAAAATAAATAAAGAAATTGCTATAAATTTGCTCTGCTTTAAAGACAAATGTATAGCTAAGCCGTTTGTAAGGGTGAGTCCAAACAACATTCCATTTTGCTGTGGTCACAATTTTTTGTGCAGAGCCAACCGTTGTTCTGCGCGGTGATTTAGATGTCATCCCGAACCAAAATTTTACGCTGAATCCGAAAAAGTGCATAGTTTCTCGATTTTCTTTACTTTTTCCGACTCATATTCTACGTTAAACACTGACGCCGCATCCTCGGTTCATGCAACCGAACTTTTTCGTTAGTTCCATTCGGTTTGAAAGCTCAGTTGCATGAACCGAGGAAACAGTCCCCAGAAGAATCCAGGGAGTGGTCAAATGCACCGAACAATACGACTGATCTTGAAAACCGTACATTCACTTCATATGACCGAAGTTTTTTTCTCAGTGAGTCCACCTTATTCACTCTCGGTAAGAGACTGCGATAAGTCTTGCTGAAGTTTCTATCAGGGGTTCTTGACGACGGTAAAAAGAATGTTATTATGACAATTTTAATGGGTTGGCAATATGCTCTTTGTTTAAAAAATCCATTTGTGAAAAATAAGAGTATTCACGGTGGTAAATAAATCAGATAGGTCAGAATTCGGCACTTAGGAACATGTAACTACTAAGATGGAAACATATGGATGGCCAAAGTTGATTAAGGTTGGCACGATGCAATCCGAAGGAAAATGCAATGCTACTAAGGTGAAATTTCTTGAATTCCTAAAGAAAGACGAATGGGAGAAACAGAGGTGCAATACAAAATTGCAAGATTAGAGGTGTGTCATTATATCATTATTATCTTATTATTGAGTGAATGGGACTAAACTCAATTTACTTAACTCGTTTGACCATCTGAAATTATATTTTTCGATGACGAAAGTTCGAATGTGCTGAAAATTGTACGCCACAAACTATAGTTCCCCTCTGGTGCGTGAATTTTGGAGGTTTCGGATGTGTTAAATGTATTCGGCCTGGAATGTTCATGAGAATGTATGTACTTCAGGGGTCATTTGAAAGTATTAATGTCGAGATGAGCGAGTTGCAAGAACATGCTACATAGGATTTGGGTATTTTATGGTTCCCTTTGATTTGATTCATTTGCTTAAGATTCATTCGTTTTAGCATAGATACTTCTAATTCCTACTCTGACTTATGATTCACTATATGTATCGCGTCAGAGGCTACAAGGGGTGAGTGAAAAGTAATTACTCTCCTGGCTCAGCATATCTTGTGCAGGTCCGTGCGGCGGAAGGCTAGGTCCGTGCAAGTCCCCGTCACCTCCCGTGAGTCCGTGCAGAGGGAAGCGAAACAAAGGCATAATTTCGGGAATCCCATCCTTCGCAGATGGTTGCACGAGGTGACGGGGACTAGCCTTTCGCCGCACGGACCTGCACAAGGTCGACTTCCACCAGGGATAACCTTTAGAAATGGAGACATTTGGGCAAGAGCTGCGAGAATCCTGATGAAACACATTTCGGCGCTTCTGGTTTTTACCAGATGAACATGTATACATGTTACCTACATATCGTGTTGCCTTAGGGGAAATGACGCCATTTTGTAACAGGCGCTAAAATGTGGATCTTGCTCGTTTGGTGCATGGTATTTTTAAAAATTCACGTAAAATGTTGAACTTTTGGCATATAATTTGTGCATGGACTTGTTACCTGATAATATCATTTTAGGGGCCGTGTCATGCTTGAATAATTATATCCGAGTCAGTAACTTCAGACTAAATTTGAAAAAATTAGGAGCGTCAAAAAATTTGCCGCCTCAAACAATACTAAAAAAAATAAAAATGGGCATTGTCCATATGGAAAAATTGCTCTAGAGGACCCATTAAAGTCAAAATTAGACGTTTATTTTGAACGATTGATTGATTTAATTCATAAGAATCCAAATAATAATTTGCCTCAAGGCCAATCCATTAGGGCAAGACGCTAAGGTGGAGCTCCGAAAACCGCTGTGAAGCACGTGGCCAATAAGCGCACGTAATTTCTGAACACGCCTCTCAATTTTCCGAGCTAAAAGTATATTTTTCAGTTAAAAAGTGTAGTTTCTCAGTTGGCAACGGCGCCTCCAGCGTGGCCGAGTTCCATCGCGCCCGGCTTCAACCCCGGAAGTCGAGGCTCAATCCCTCGCCGGGATGAATTTGTTATCATGGTTCTTTTTTAGCTAGAAAAGTATGGGCTACTATACAGTGGCGTGGCATGCTTTGCGATAAATCGATTGATCTACCATTTAAACCTATGGATAAGAATCAATGAACAGGGTGTTCGTAACGAACACCTTAATAATCGATTCTTTACTATAGCTTCAAATGGGCAAATATCGATAATCGATTGTTCACGCCATGCCACTGATACTTCCTTCTGCCACTAAAAGAAGCGCCCTCCGACACAATGGAGATGTTGCATGTGTGAGAAATTTGCGATTTGACTAAATAGCAATTGATTCTCATGTAAAAGTTCACGAGAAACACGATGGTGCCACTGGTTTCCTCTGAAATCAACCCCCAAGCTCAAAAAAAGCTCTCAAGTCGAGGCCGAAATGGAGGGGATATCCCACCCTATCCTGAGAGTCCACCTCTACATCAAGACAAACTCTCTCCGTGCAAAGATAGGGAGCAAATACATTGACAGGGCTGCCACTTTGTTCGGGGACTCTAAAACTGAAAACACGGCAACCCTGCTAATGTATTTGCTGTCTATCTTCGCATGGAGAGTGGCCTCATTGGAGTAATGTGACTCTTTTTAAGGAAGTTTCTTGTTATATATGTAAAATTTGTAAAAATTAAATGTATTAAAAGGTAGAGCTGTAGTGTAGTGGAAAATGGAAGTAAACGTGCTGCAAGATGCCTCTAAGAAACCATTGCCTAACCTAACCCAAAACCTCCTTCTGGCGGGTTTCTTCGCCTTAAGTTTTAATTGATAATATGCCCCCAACAGCAGAATCTTCCGAGCAAGTAAAGTGAACGTAAGAATATCATCCATTACTTATTTGTAATTTGAATTAACAACTTAAATATTAAAAAAAGCTAGAAATAAGCGCTACGAAATTCACTATAGTAAAAAAATGTTTTGTTTGTTTACACTTTTTCCCCCGCTTTCCGCCATTTTCACGTCATTTTCGAAGTCGGACGTGTGAACACAACTGAATCTAGATTCTGGCATCAACACTCAACAAAAGCACCGATGTGCCATTTTCAACTCAATTTCGCCTCCGTGTGATCTGGGCTTATCACTCCTGAGGGTGACTAAAATTGACTTTTGATGACCGTGGGAGATTCGTGCACCCATTAATGTGCATAGGCGGTAAACAAATGATAGTAGTGTCAAACACTACTATCATTTGTTTACCGCCTATGCAGATTAATGGGTGTATGAATCTCCCACGGTCAAAGATTCCATCACCACTTAATTTCTTCTTTTTTAAGCGTGGCGGAAAACTCTCCATTCCACAATCTTGTGATAACTTCGGATTTAACTATCCAGCCGAAACAGGATTCCGCGTGGTTGGAATTGAACATCTTACCTGTCGAGTATGGCAAAGCGTCAAAATCTGTGATTTCTCCGACACTGATAAACTGCTAGAAACCTAAAAACGTCTATTCTGAGAATCTTCCTAAAATCTGTAAAAATGCCCATTGTTTTTTTTTCAAGTTTTGAGCTAGGAGACATTACTTTTTAGCACACTCTCGTTCCTATACGCGTACATAAAATATGGGCTGTAATTTATGCCCTTATTGTAGAATTATTATTTTTTTTGGGAGGTTAATATTGGATTTTGATTATTATGACGTTGTTTCTTCGATGCTTTTTTTTTTTATCATATCAGCTGATTTAGCAATTTTAATGAATTTATGTCGCGGCCCCAGCCAGAGAGAGAACTCGGAGGACCAGGCCAATCTACCGAAGGGATTGTGGGCGCTCTCAGAGTCGCGATGACGTCATAAGACAGTCGATGCGGGTTTCATCAGCGAGCGCCCGGGAGAAAAGAGAGAGAGAGAGCAAAAAGGGAGTATCTGGCGCACTCAAACGTGCAAGAGAGAGAAGAGAGCATCCACATTTGGCGTGCTCAAAAAGAGAGAGAAAGAAAAGGGAGCATCCCTCCCTATAATTGGACTGCATTTTGCAATTTGAAACTACAGATTCCAGCCCAGTTTAAAAACAACGTATGTGCTATTAGTTTCCCTATGCACATAAGTGTTTTTTCAGATGAGCCAGAATTTATATGTCCGAATTGCAAAATGCAGTCCAATTCATGTTCAGCATTTCTCATGCATAGGTTGAAGAAGCAGGCCTCCATGAAGCACCGAAACGTTTGCAGAAAACGTTTAAATATTGACTGGATGCTTGTAAGGTGAATTCATACATAGGTTTAACTATAAATGTCAATGAATGGATTAATTTAAGCGTCTTAGTCAGTCATAACGTCAAAGGCTGGATGCAAAACGTGGAAGACAGAACGGAAAGTCGGAAGTGAGTAAGTAATGTGTCCTTTTAAGTTTCATGATCTACACTTATTTAATAAATCTTGATAAATAATTGCACCTTGAGTATGATTATTTCATGAGACAACATGCACCCTTCCACCTGTTAGTACAGGAGACATAGTGAGCTTCCTGTCAAGTTACAGCTCTTGCGTCGACTCGTAAGTCAAACCTTTGTGGAGAAACAAAACAGGCGTTTGAGATCATACAATTTATCAGCGTTGTTAGTTGCTTTGAGACTATCGTAAGTAACATTCACAAGCTAACGTTCAAGCGTCCTGGCAAAATTAGATCCTAAACTAGCCGTATACACAGCATCCTTGCTGACTGCCAGTGATGCGCATGTTTATTAACTGCTAAATTCTGGACAATCCTGGAGAATGCATGCAAGTGCTGTTAAACTCACCAAGATCTCAAAGCTCCTCCTAGCAGTAGAAGATGGTGATTCAAAAAAAAATTGAAAGGGAGGAATATCGATGACATCACTGTAAAGGGTATTACTTCATTTCAGCTTTTGCATATTAAATTCTGAAGTAGGTTGAGATATTTCAAGAGGTAAGAAGGGGGTAGCTTATTCCGATGAAAGATTAGCACAAACCTTTAGAGGTACATTTTTACCTGTTAAGTTAAAAAAATGCGGCAACAGTCATTTGCAAACACTTTTATTGTTCACATGCGACACGCGCAATGAATTACTTTTCACGGAATTTATATCAATGTTTTACTCAAGCTGCCGATCAAACACCCCCACAAAAACTAACATTTAACTACGAAAAAAACGAACGGATAGGAATTACCATCCTGCTGGGTTGACAACCAGAACATTATAATGTGAGATTACCCACTTGACTGAGCCACAAGCGCAAATCATTTCTATATTTACTGGTAGCATGCATTCTAATACTATTTTGCTCGCCGAGAAAAGTTCAATTTTATGCGACGATGCACGTTAAAATCATACACAAAAATAATTGTTTGTAAGAAACTACCATCAAACTAACAAGATCAAAATTAGCGCAAGAAAGTTGGCGGTTGGCGAAAGCAACCCTGTGTCAAGATTGAAATGATCATCCTCCAAAAACTCTAGGAGATGTACAGCAGTATGATAAAATTCTAATTCAAAACATCAGGGACGATGGAACAAGCTGGTAAAAACCACAACATTTTTAGATAAAATGAATAAAAAAATTAAGTGGCTACAGACAAACATAATCATGCCCAGGATGAATGTTTTTTCAAGTCATCGTAACTTCGAAATTTCGGAGAATCGCAAACAAATCAGCGAAGACAATTAGGAACTACACACAGGATCCACAATTAGGAACTACTATTTTTTTTAACTTCATATTATTCCATACTTTGTTTCAATTATTTTCCGCTTGATCAGGTTTTATTTTACTTGACAAGTGTACGCGGGTTAACTGCGGTAAATAACTGAACCAATTCGTGATAAATAGCCCGGTAAATAACTGCGACCAATTCGTGATAAATAGCCCTGGGATCAAAGTATTCCACCCACAAAAACCGTAGTTTCAGAGCGCACACAATTTGAAGGCCACTAACCTAGTAGCAAAAATACGTATCCTCATCTTCACAGTAATACGTCTCAGAGAGATACGTATAAATATCGTATTGAATACGTATTTGTACGAAGAGATGTTGCGGTGTCAGTTGCCCGAGAACCTCTGGGAAGACAGGCATATGTGGCGTTTGGGTGTCGTAGAACGCCAGAGTGCGTTGTAAAGCGACTTCATATATATGTATATATATACGTATTTGTACTATTCTTATACTATATCATCTAAATTTTCGTTTATACTCCTATTTTCAAAATTACCTGTAAAGACGTTAATAGCCTGAGTCGCTGAATGTCTCAAAATTATAATAACTAACTAACAATACTTAATACCCAATACCTCTATTTAATACGTATTTATACTATTTTTATACTGTATCAATATTCGATATCCAATCGTCGCTATTCGATACGTATTTATCTTACACTTGAACCGAATCAGAATATTCAATGAATATCGGATCCAAATATAGGTATTTATACCAGATTTTTAAAATTGCGCGCCACGTGGCTGCGATCCGACGGAAACGGTTACTGCGGTCCCGACTCTCACCGAACATCGGGGCTCCTGGCGCCGGCAGTGGGCAGTGCATTGTTTTGTTCGCGCGTAATTTTGCATTTGCACTGGTGTAATTGAAGTTACGAGTTATTTACTTATTGCATCCACGATGGAGTCGATGTCGAATGAAGGAATGGACCACTAGACAAGGTACGAATTTCAGCATTCTGATACATGTTTCTCAACTAAAATTTCACGTAAAATACGACGCGCACAACGAAAATTGCCGAAATCAACTCCTTCCAGAGATATTTAATGATTCTTGATGCGTGAATTCAAACCACCCGCTCATGAAAACTCAATGCCCTACCGTGATTCACATCGTGGGTTAAACGTTATCATGACAGTCTCTGCGACATAGAAATCTGGCAACCTCAATCTTGACGCCTTGGCTCAGCTGTAGCAAATTGCTTATAGTTTGAACAACACATCGTGAGAAATGAACATTACTCGATTGAGAAGCTTGTTGAAACCGTTGTAGTGCGCGATATGACTCACGTAGAGCTTTGAATTTCTTGTGAGTGAAATTTCTTGTGAGTGAATTTTCTTTGTTTTTCAAATTCCTCGTAACTGATGTGAAATAAAAACGTTAATATCTTCGTTTGAAGTTTGTTTCATTAGTTTTCGTTGCGCGAATCGTGCTCTACGTAAAATTCTAGTTAAGAAACATGTATCAAAATGCTTAAATTCGTACCTTGTCTAGTGGTCCATTGCTTCAGCTTCAATTAATACCAAGGTAAGATCATCTCTACCATTTAGGTATTTTTACTTGTTCCAGGATTCTGTGTCCATATAACACTCGAATTCTGTAGAGATATCTACTGTGTTCATAAGAACCTTTAATGTAGAGGACGATATTGTGACAACATTCATCGTCTTCAAGTGCCTCCCCGAGTCCCAGATCTCCTTATTTAATATATTGTGATTATCATCCAGTGAGTGATTTCTTCTGAAGTCATGCTGGAGCTGGTTTGGAGACAAGACTGCATTAAATTCCAAGAATTCCTCCACATGCCCTAAAACGAAATTTCGCTCCCCAAAACTCGAACTGAACTGTACAGTGTGTGTAGTGTGTGTCTGGATTTAAATTTGCACTGCCGTACTCTGACTATGCTGTGAATGAAAAGTGAAACGTTAAATCCACTATGGAAGGGAAAGTGAATGCTTCAAACAACACCGAGGTAATAAGTCAGCCACCATTTAGGTGTTCTGGCTTTGTTCTAGGATTCTGTGACAGCCTGTACCTGACAACATGTCAAAGCCCTTTGCATTTTTATCGGAGAGCGGGAAAGTAAAACGCCTTGCGGCAGCCAGAAAGAGGAAACATGATGATATTCGCGAAGGCTCTCCCAGAGAGTCACTGTTAGAGATGAGCAAAGAGTCCTCCGAGCAACTCTCTTCTGATCTGCAAGCAGAGGAAGATATTGAATTGTCCCATGACCATGTCGATCAGCGTCCCTGATTCAGGAAGTATTCTGTCAGCGTCCTCCCATTTTTGATTCTGAATCGGAAGATGAAGATGAACCCATTCCCTTGCCTATTTTTGAATTTCCGAATAACCATGAACCACCAAATATTGCCTCGGTAGACAGTACACCTGCGCGTTTTGATGATGACCCCTCTTCATCAATCACAACTTTTTTGACTGATTGGGCATTCGAAGCTGATGTCAGCCATGAGCAACTCCGTTCCCTTGCTCGTAAATTGAAGTCTGCGCATCCGCAGTGCTTTTTGAATTTAAAGATTGATGCCCGCACTTACTTCAAAACACCCAATGGCAAAAATTTTTATTTCTTTTTACCTATCTATTTGTTTCAGAAAAACGCCCTTAAAGGGAAGGTTGAAAAAACCGGAGTCGTTGCCACTGCAAGAGGGTTTATTAGAAAAATATTAGACCCTTCACTCTTTGTGCATTTCAACTGGAAAGGACAAGGAGACCATAATAAAAGTGCTTTCACGGATATGAAATTCTATGAAATGCAAAAAAGTAAGTTCTTGCCTCACAAGTCTGTGTTCTTTATTTCTTAATGTTAGAATCATTAACATAATTTTATTTGAGTTTTCCATGAATTTTAAAAATCAAATTTCTCACAAGTTTACGCAAGGAAAGGCCGTTAGGTTTTTCATCTATTTTGTTCTTCTTTTTTACTACATTGATGGAAAGAAGTCTGAACTTCCGCACAAAAAACAAGCTGCTTCCTATAATATGCGGGAATTTACTTACTGCAGTGAACTGTATCTTAGCCTGATGATTTTGTATCTTACAAGACCGTTTTTCTGTAAGTTTTTTGTTCTTTTTTCAGGTATCGTTACAGAACTGTGGGGCGATAGTCATGCCGTTTTATCAAAACTTGACAAGACTTGCAGCACATTTTTGGTGCAAAAGGCGGGCAAGTTAAAGAGGTGAGTATCTCTTCTCAACAAGATATGATCATTGAATGATAAGCTGTTTCAACAATTTTCTTTTCTTTTTTCTCTTTTTTTGGCTTGAGAATGCTTAAAAAGAGACTACTGGACATGCACCGTCTCTTGTCGAAAATCAAGATTTTTACTCCTTGATTATTTATATCACCACTCACTATTTATCCAAAATCTTTACCGAAAATTGACCTGCTAGAAGCTGGCATTGAAATTAGTGCTCACACTTGGATGTAATTGTAACGTCTTTCCTCAGCTGTGACAGTCAGTGATTAATTTAATTCTTTTTTTTTTTTCGGGCGCAATCTGGAAATTCCAGATTCTGCTGAGACGGATGATTCCAGTGCCGAAGAAGAAAATTCGGAAAAAGAATCAGCAACTGAAGATGATGCCTCTCTCTCCCACTGATTGTTCACTGACAGTATTTCGTGAGAATTTTCCTTTTTTTAGTTACCATGTTACTTATGCATTCCTCCAAAAATTTATTTTCCTTGGTCATCATTCTTTGTCTGTATTGTTCTTATTTAAGTATGTCTTGATACTTAATTGTCAACTATTTCGTTTGAAATCTATCTATATATTTAATATCCTAAGGCCTTTTTTGGCCTCCAACAGTTTGTGCTAATTCGATCTCGGAAACTACTGGACCGATTTTCCTCGGATTTGTTTTAAATGAAAGCTCATAGGGTCTAGATGTGCCAAGACCCCTTCGTTTTTCGATTTCCGCGACCGACGTTGCAAAATTTACCTTGATTTGATAACGACATATTCTATATATTTAATATCCTAAGGCCTTTTTTGGCCTCCAACAGTTTGTGCTAATTCGATCTCGGAAACTACTGGACCGATTTTCCTCGGATTTGTTTTAAATGAAAGCTCATAGGGTCTAGATGTGCCAAGACCCCTTCGTTTTTCGATTTGCGCGACCGAAGTTGCAAAATTTACCTCGATTTGATAACGACATATTTGCGTTTTTGACGCTGGACGAGTCATATGGTTGGGGGACCTCCCACCCTCTGATTTTCCGTTTCCCTCTCCACGTAAACCCATCCCTACCTGCTCACAACACGTGTCACCCTTCTATCCTAGCATGGGTCCTACGGCAGTTTCACTCATGTCGGGGGTCGGCTCATGTCTTCTTCCAAGAGAATTGGTGATTTATCTTCACCCTTTCGCACCGTTACATTTTCAAAAAGTGTTCTGATTTTCTTTTCCAGGAGTGTTATTTATTTTTCAAGGTTGTTTCTTTTTCTAAAAGTAGGTAATTTTTAGTTTCCTATTCTTTGTTTTGAATTTATCATTTTGCCTCCAGAAAGTCCTCTAAGCACTGGTAGTAGCAAAATTTGGCTCGCGAAGCGAGCCAACAGTTACTCGCTCCGCGAGTAACTGGGGGTCCAGGGGGCTTGCCCCCGGCTAGCGGCGCAAGCGAGCGTAGCGAGCTGAAGCAGCTAGTATGTATTATTGTGCTTTTAGTTTTTGCTCTCATACTCATTACTATTTTCAACTATTCTTTCAATACGGTGGCCAAATATTTCTTGAAATTATTTGTTTTTGTGCCTTTAGTTCTTTCTCTCATACTCATTAATATTTTCCAAGTGCTCAAAATATTGTTTGTGTAAGTAGTTAAATGAAAGTGTTCTATTTTATCCTTTCTTTCAAAGTTTTCTCTAAGATGAGCTTTTCACATTCATTTTTGGAAATTTGATGTAGTCTCTAATTTATTTTCTGAATGACAAGTGGACGATTTTCAACAATGTGTTCCACTGAATGTTGGATTGTTGATTTTGCAAAAGAGATCTCTTAGTCTTTGATCTCGTTATTGTTTAATTCACATCGGTTTGTTTCCTTAAAGTGTTCAAATAATACCTTGAAGGTTTGCTCTTAACGGGTAAGACTTGTTTTTTCTATGACTTTTTTTGTTTCCTCAAAGGTCCAAATATTTCCATGTAATACCTTGAAGGTTTACTCAATGGGTTTAAAGAAGACTTGTTTTTTCTATGACCTTATTATTATACAAAGTTTTGTTCCTTCGTACTTCTTTGTTCTTACAAATTTGTTTTTTCTCCTGTAATTGTTTGAAACCGTTTCAAAGTTTTCTTCAGCACTTCTAATGTAAAGCTTTTAAGCATATACATTCTTTAAATTCATCCAAACCTTAAACAAACCTAAAAAAAAAACAAAGTATGTGGGCTTCAAATAAATTCGAATGTATAGTGATTTTTTTTTGGAAATGGAAGAAGAAAATTTTGAATCGTCTCCATGGAAATTTCTTGTTATTGGGCATGAATTTTTGTCCCTTACACAAATAGACTTGACTGGATCGCAACATTTCTGTTACCAGGTCAACACTTCACTCTCAATCTATGAAAAGTTTGGTATTTTGGGTCTGGAAAACCGGGAAAATTCTGAGAATTTTATCAAAAAGACCGGGAAAGTTTGAAAAGAGTGCAATCACACAACCTACCACCAGGCTGCAGGACTGGCTTTGTTATGAGCATGTAATAGTTTCGTAAATGTAAGTTTCAAGCAGGATTTGGAATTTTAGATGATTGAGTGATAGATACTGAAGGGGGAAAGGTTCACATGCTTTTATCAGTTTCGATGAAACTAATTTAAAAAATAGTGCACATACACAAAAATTGTTCATTTTCAGCTCTACGTGTCGAATTGTCGATGTACGAAATCAGGGAATTTTGATCAATATGGTCAGGGAAAATTTGGAAAAGTCAGGGAAATTTTTCTTTCCAAGTCTGTAGACACTCCGTATGAATACACCATTAATACTGAATAAAAATATTTTTGAGACTTGCACAAGAAACTGATCGAAAAAATATTTGGTACTTACTCGCGCGATTTTATATTGCGGACCCGTCTCGCCTGCTCTCCCTCCTGCATCCACAGCGGAACTCCACGCGGGGTCGCGCTGAGGATGCCGAGGGGAAAGCCGACGAAACGCATTCGCAATGTAAATCTATCGCGCAAGTGTGTGCCAGAAATTTTTTCGACCATTAATAAGTTATGTGTAAATATAGTATTAATACTGTATAAATGTCATATCCAAATACGGTATAAATATGATACCTATATACAGTATTTTAAACCCTGGAAAGACTGGAAAAAATACCATATTTTATCATATATTAAATACGAGATAAAATATCTATTTTCAAAGTATAAAATATGTATCGCAATGTAAATTTATCGCGCAAGGGAGTGCCAGAAATTTTTTCGACCATTAATAAGTTATGTGTAAATATTGTATTTATACTGTATAAATGTCATATCCAAATACGGTATAAATATGATACCTAAAAACAGTATTTTAAACCCTGGAAATACTGGAAAAAATACCATATTTTATCATATATTAAATACGAGATAAAATATCTATTTTCAAAGTATAAAATATGTATTTTGATACAGATAAATACCGTATCTTGAAAGAGTATTTTATTCGTATTTTTGCTACTGGGGTAGAAAAGAACGTGGATTTAAAACTCACTGACTGTTGCATTTTGTTCCCGATGCGTGTTTTATAAAGTATATTACATATAGATACGTGTTTTGAGCCTCCGATATAATGATGAACTTCCACTGTTGAGTGATATTTGATAGAATAGGGCGGAAAGGATTTTAAAGGCAGCCACATTGAAGGTTCCTCCTCCATTTGGTTCATTTTCTGCGTAGTGTGTGACGCAGTCAGTGCTATAAAAGCTAGGTTGAGATTGTCACTCACAAACCACGCATCAACCTCTCGAAAAAAGCTCGAAAAAAAAACGGGTTTGGGATCAGGAAGTTACGGCAAATATATTGGATCCGGTAAGAAATCGACTGCATACGTAAATGTGGATTCCGATGTGAATTGGGAGTGCTCGAGTGGAAATAGCACATATCCTGCAATTTTTTAGGGGCCAGTGCTGTTGCCGTTTCTATAGCAACTTTGCGTCTTTACACTTTGACGCAATGAATTAGAGGCTCCTATTTCGTTGGGAAAGTTACGAATAGCACGGTTTCTGGATGGAATCGAACTGGGATCAGCTTGTAAATAAATTTACATTGATGCACTGAAAAGAAAAGTAGCTTGGATCAAGCATGATAATTCTTGAATTTGCCGCCAAGAATTTTCTTCATCTTGCTTTCAGCTTAATTTTTCTTGATTTAAGAAAAATAATGCTTGGGTTAAGCAAAAAAGTAGCTTATATTAACCAGCAAAATTCTTGATTTAAGAAAAATTACTTCTTGGCGGCAAATTTATGATTCTTTTTTTTCCAGTGTGGCGGGGTGTCACCTATATAGACTGTTCAATGATTTGTAAAATTTTAGAATTACAGCAGCGATTGGTAACTGGTCATATCGGAAGGGGCAGAGGAATGTTTCCGTCAAAAGCAGGATTCCGTTGAGGGCATGTCCATTTTCATACAATTGCCATAAAAAATCCGAGGAAAATGCATCTCTATTCAGAGCGATTTTCCGCTGCGGGGTGGGAGGGTTCCGTTATGACTGGGTTTCACTGTATTCGACGCAAACACAAACAGATGAAACAAATAAAGGAAGGGCAAGTAGGAAGCTAAAACTGCCGCTGCTCTGATAGCTTTTGTAAAATAAAGTTAAGAAAGAATTTTTGTTCTATGAAAAAGAGAAGCAAAATCAAAAATCTAAATAAGAATGTGCCCATTGATGTTATAGTACAAATCCAAATCTCCACCTGGACCGCGCCGCTGCAAGGAGTAAACCTATGACAAGCGAGCGAAATTGATTTAAGCTAACCTCTTTGAATGAGAATACAGTGATTTAAATGATATAAAATTAGACCAGTGACTTAATGTTGATTTGATTATCATTGCTTTGTTCAAAACATGAGCTGCAACACATGCAACACTGCTTTGTTGTGCTCTGGCATTGTACACATAGGGTATTGCATTCACTCATTTTAACAATATCAATGACAAACATGACTTACCAGGCATACGTTGATAGGAAAACATCAACATTACCCAACCATGCTGCGACATAAACGGACGCTCTTAACACCTTGGCGACGAAGGGGGAAGCTTGAACTTTTGAGGATTCAAATTTCTGCATGGGCTTTTATTTGTCAGCGACTGCGAAAGTCATCACTGTACTCTGCCGTGTGATCAGGAGAGTCGAAACGTTCGAAATCCAGTTTCCTTCGTAATTTGTGTAATCCATTTCAGATGAGTCCACTATTCTAGCTAAAATGGCAAAATGCGGCGTGTACATGAAAAATCGACACCCACGAGGAAGCCGTAAGTGCTTATTGCAAAACTTGACGGAATAGCGATAAGGGGTGTATTTCGCCAGTAAGCTGTGCTCGTTGAGTAAATTGGTGCTCTTTTCTGCAAATTTAGAGCCTCAAATTTGTTTTTGTCCAAAATAAAACATATACAAGAAATCATGCAGAAGGAGGCACGGACGGCTCTCTTGTGTAAAATGAGAGTAGAAGAGGCCCGTATGCTGTATTTGAGAATATAATTCGTCAATTTTTAATCATCCAAACGATTTCTAAGAGTCTTTTGGACGATTAAGGGTGGTTTTAGGGCCGCCATATTTTGTGTCAGAACGACATGCAATATATCGCATCGGCTGGTTCCATTTTTTCAGCTACTCGTCATTTTTCTCAACTTTTCAGATCGCAATTCTGTTGTCAGGAGACTAAAGAATCCACTTACCAATTTTGACAAACGAATTCAACGTAATAAAGGTGTGGTTTTTTCAGAGGAAAAATACCGTATTCAAGTGCCGTTTCGATATCAGTATCGAATGCGATAATTTTCCTCTAAAAAAACCACGCCTTTGACACAAACAATCTCCCAAGCATATACTACTCTAAGAATTAACGTTCAGGGAAAGACGCAAAATGTCGTGGGTGGCTAGAAGATTGACTGACAGCACAGTGCAAAGTTGCAATCTTCCAGGCATATACTACTCTAAGAATAAGAATTAACGTGCAGGGAATTTCATACTTTCCAGGCTTTAAAAAACACGAGTAGTATGAGGGAAAAAATTCCGGACCTTTTTGCGGAATTTCCACACTTTTACAGTGCTTCTGAACCGCCCTTAAAAATCTTTACACTTTCCGGACTATTAGACACCCTGTCCAAGCGAAGACTATAATGCGAAATAGAAGCCCATCAAGCGCAAGAGGACGCTTATAGATAAACCGAATAGGTGGCTGCGTCATTCGATTAAATATCGAACTCATGATTCAAATGTGCAAATTCTTCTTGAGTCAATTGTGTTAATTGAATAAAATTTAGTCATTGACCGGTCATAATCATAAATTAATTAAAGACTCATTAAATACGAGAACTTCCAATTTTAAGAAACACTCGGACGCATTTTACCACCACACTGGAAAAAAAAAAAAACATATTGGATCTAGAGTCCAGACTCTTGAAAACATTGACAAGAAAAAATACTCTTGATTCAATCGGAATTTTGCTTGAATCAAAACGAAATCCGCTTGAATTAAGAGGCTTGGTTCTTGATTTAAGCTAGATTCTGATTGAATCAAGAGTACTTTTTCTTGTCGATGTTTTTAAGAGTCTGGACTCTAGATCCAATGTGCTTATTTTTCCAGTGCATGGTGCAAAGGGCGCAAATCAGAAACAAGATTCTGGGTTTGTTTACAATTGAACCAAGGGTTCAATATTATACCGAATGACACGGCTACTGAACCAGTCTATCGCCCACGAAATTGTTACGTACACATAGCGTTAAATTGGAGATGAATGTTGGATTGTATCTTCGATGTCAAACTATACTTTGACCTTCCGAATTGTCAGACGCGCGGAAATTCCCGTAAAGTGCAAGACTCGAGGGGCTGGAACGGTGAAAGAGCCCAGGGAGCCGTTGCATAAGCGGAGTTCTTTCTTGGTAGATTACACAGGCAAAGGTTCGAGGTTTGTAAATCCAATTACGCCGGATGCACCTGGCAACCCTGAGTTTGACATGGGGCTCAATAAGCTCAGTATTGCTCTTCGCTTCGAAAAATCATAGCGTGCCGCCAGACGAGAGTACGTGATCATACAGGAAATTAAATTTTAACGAAGACTAACGATTCTCTTCTCGATATCTTTTCCTTTTTTACACAGGTGTTTGGTGATTGTTATTCATAAAAAATAAAAGAAACGTAACTTTCATAAATCGTTCATGTGTAAATACGATGTGTCCATTAAAAGTGATATTTGAAAACCACGTGACTGTAATTATATTTTCACAATTTCATGAACCCATCAACTGAACTGAAAAAACTGCGCTCTCTCACTCACAGTGTACTTTTAACAACTTACTGGTGAGAGTTTTGTTGAGCAGAATCATCAGCAGTTCTAATTATCTTCGAAGCAGAGTATACCTTCACTTGCTGTAAGTATTCATATAAATACTAAATCCTGAAATTTTAGTATACACAGGGAAAAAGAGTCACCCGGATCCCGAGGCCAGACTCTTAAAAAATTGATAAGAAAAGATGCCCTCGATTCAATAGGTCAGTCGCGCGCGAGAGATACAGCAGAATAAACTTACTCTCAACTTTAAAATCGCACGAAAATCATGTTGGGCACCAAAAAAATTTGGAATCCACTCCCTAAAGTGCGCAATCTGTGCATGGTCTACTTTTTTAAGTTTCCCGCGTCGGCGGGCAGTCCTCGGTTACTGTCGACCAGGTTTGCACAAGCAGGGGAATGAGAAACTGATCTAGGTAAACAAACGCTTACACTAACTTTTTCTATCGAAAGATGTCAATTGTTTTAAAGCGTTTGTTTCCTTTTTTTTCTTTGTTAATTTTGCAAAAACAAAAGATTTAAATCAATTGGAATCTTACGCAAAAGGAGTTTATAATAGTTTGTGAGATTGTCTGTTTATTTATAGGTTAGGTCTCTCTCTGGAGAAACCTGACTGCCGGCCACCAAGAAAAACTGCCCGCATACACGCTAAATGTGAAGAAGCACACGCACAAACTACGTAGATTGCGCGATGAGGGGTGGATTTCAGAATTTTTGATGTACCAACGCGATTTTTGAGCGATTTTTCTGCTAGAAAGTCTGTTTAGTTGGTTGTATCTCTTGCGTGCAACAGACCCATTCGATTTTTGCTTGTATCAAAAGGAAATCCGCTACATTTAAGAGACTTTGCTCTCGATTCAAGCAAAACTCCGATCAAATCAAGGGTACTTTTTCGTGTCGAAGTTTTCAAGAGTCTGACTGTAGTTTCAAAAGACTTTTATTTCCAGTGTGAAATACCATACATAAATTTAAATTAGCAATGGTGCACCTCTAATTGAGTTATAATGGCAATTCATGCAATTTTATCAGTACGAACGAACCATTTGTGAAACAAAAACTTGCGAAGTGACTTTTAAAAGTTTAAAAATGGTTAGCCAAAGACGCACATTTTATTTCGTATTTTAATATAATATTCAGACTCACCCCATCTTCAAAGCATTACATTTGGTGGTTATGATTCAAATATAAAGCTACAATTTTTAAATTACATTTTTGAGAAAACTGTTGATTTATGAAAGTCAGTAAACACATCAGTAAGGAAATGAAATATACATCTTTGGCGAACCATTTCTGTATTTTTAATCATGATAAATATATGCAACATACGAATTAATATATACATACATAAAGTCGCTTCTATAGCGCCGCGTCGCGCTCTGCGACGCGGCGCGAATATATTTATACGAATTAATATATTTCCACGAAAAACTAAGATTTGTTAGCTAGGATGCAGGTGTATTTTTATAATTGGTCAATGCGTATCGAAGCATATCATCCATCATTGTGACACATTAACGTAAGCTGTCCCAAAAGTACTGCCTATTTTTCTGGAGGGGAAAAAAAGTTAGGCAAACAGATCCTCAAGATCCTAGATAAGATAGAAAAGCAGTTTTATTTTGCACTCCAATAAAAATAGACATGCTTATTAGGCCATGTATCTTAATTTTCATTTTTAGTAACTAGGATACCCGAAGATAGGGACTTCGTGTGTAAGTCAGAAAGTTCGGGTTCGGTTTCTGCCAAACAGGTTGTTCGAATTGCTACTTTGGGGCCGAATTTTGTTGGTCCTTCCGCCGTACTTAAATATACTTAGGACGAGTCTCGACTTAACTTGAGTCCGGCTTGGCGCTTCTGATTGGCCGGTGGTGCGGTTTGGACTCGTGGAAAGATGCGTTTGATTATACGGGTTAGCTGACAAGCGAAGGGGGAAAAATTAGAGTACATATAAAAGGAGAGTACGGACATGTCGGTAATTTTGAGGTTGGGCCATAAAGCTTTTGGGGCTCTGAAGGGCAGCCAACCTGTGAAATCAAATCATCCAGAATTATTTATTAGTACATTCCTACGACCTGTCGTTTGTAAATCACCCATTTGAGTATAGGATTTTGCACGAATTCACTCATTTTCGGGGAAGGACGGCAGGACGCTCACGCATGTACAGTCTTGGCAATCTTGGTTTGATATTGGAGTCTGAAGACAGGCAGTGGCATTTTTCATGTTAGAAGGTTGGCTGCCCTGTTGGACCCCATACTACTACGCTCCATACTACTACGTGTCTGTGCTCACCCTGTATAGGTCCTCTAGGAAAAATAAAACATAGGAATTAAACAAAACAACTAAAATAAAAGCGTAAAACATATTTTTGTTTTATTTCAACAGGTCACCTCAACCTTGCCGACTTCACCTCTCAGCAGAATGCACTTGACGAGAGCATCACTTCTGGCGCTGCCCGCTGTTCCTACAATCGTCACCCTGTTCATCGTTGCCTCGACCGATGCTCTCCTGTTCGATAACAACATGCAGCTTGCAGGCATTACATTCAACCGTGCGCAGTATCGTGTATCACCCGTCAACGTCCAATTGGGCGACATGCTCCATGGGGTCTGGGAAAACGCTCTCGAGGCCATCCAAAATCCGAACCGATTGGGCCAAAATATCAAACGTCGGATCGCACGACCCCGCCGTGAGGTGGCACAGCCCCGCCGCAGAAGGGCGAAACAGCGAGCTCCAAGGAAGAGGAAGCAGCCGAAGAAGAGGCCGGTGGGGACCGCTCGGGTGATGGCGGAACGGATCGTGGGGCTCGTGAACGGGGAACGCCGGAAGCGCGGTTTGAAACCTCTGCGCGAGAACCTCCGACTCTCGAAAGTTGCCGAGGCCAAGTCGAAAGACATGCGCGACAACAAGTACTTCAAGCATGTCTCGCCGCGGTTCGGGACTTTCGGGAACATGGTGCGGAAGGCCGGGATCAAGTTCTCCCTCGTCGGTGAGAATATCGCCATGGGGATCGCCACTCCGACGGCCGTCATGAAAGCGTGGATGAACAGCCCCGGACACCGGAGGAATATCCTCAGCCCCAGGGTCGATCAAATTGGAGTTGGATATGCCAGCGGCGGCTCGGGTCCTTACTGGACGCAGGAATTCATCAAACAGTGAAATTTGAACATCTCGAGGGTCAAATCTGCTCTGCAGCCTGGTTGTTAAAATTCATCACTAGCAAAAAAATCCGCTTGGATCTAGAGTCCAGACTCTTGAAGACAGTGATAAGATAAAATACTCTTAATTCAATCGGATTTTTACTTGAATCAAAAGGAAATCCGTTTAATTTAAGAGGCTGGGTACTTGATTTGAGCAAAAATCCGATTGAATCAAGAGTATTTTTTCTTGTCATTGTTTTTAAGAGTCTGGACTCTAGATCCATGCGGTTTTTTTTCCAGTGTATGTTTGTCGACCGGGTAAGACAAGATTGAGGAAAATTCTGCCGTGCTAAGGAGGAACGCCGTATGAGCCTTCAGACGTTGCCAAATTTCCTTCGATAAAAAACGAATTTACAGAGAAAATTGAGAATATTTTTTCCGAAAATTTTCTAATAATTTCGTGCGCAATTTGATCTAAAATATCTGAACGTTTCAAAGAAAAATGTAGATGATTGTCGTCAAGAATACATGTTTTATCAAGGGAAATTCGGTAACTCTCGAATGTTCATACGCCGTTCTTCCTTCGCACGGCGGCACAGAGTTATGTGATTGTTGAGATTTAGGCTTCGTCCTCGGTTTTGTGCCGATAAAGGATGGAGTTATCCAGGATCTCATGGAAGAAAAGTATAGGCGTCTGGATGTGACGACTATCTAGTTTTTTTTTCGGTGTTGACAACTAATTGTACACTATTCTGATAAATATTCTGTACTAATTCTCAGATACGGAATCTACTTGTGTCTTATTCGTATATAAGGAACAATAAAGAGGTCAGATTTTTAAGACGTGTTTTTCTGTGAAATAAAACCTCCTAAAATCTTATAGGGATTCTTGTATAAGGTTAATAACTAAATGTATTGGGGTACTACCACAAAATAATTGGGAACATCCATATCATTCATCAACCCCGTGCTCGTTTTCCCCCTGTGGATCAATTTCATTGCCTTAAGAATCTTTTTCGCGCTGTGCTTCTTTATATGACACCGAAGTTTCGTTATTTAGCAAAAAGGGACCAGCGCGGATATAGTGTGCTCAAAATCGTGCAATTTTTTCTTTTCCTTTAAAAATACTTAATATATGTACGGTATTGAAATTTACACAATTATTTTCCTTTATAAACAATTTTTCAGCGGGAAGTGACAACTATTTGCTAGTCTGGGAGATTTTAAAGATCATAATGAAGAAGCAACATTTTTACAACACTGTAATCGCGCTGGTTCCTTGTGGCTAAATGTGATCCATATTTCCCCTGAGCCGACGATAATTCGAATCTGAATGATAATTTCTGTTTCCAGAAACTCGGATGCGAAAATTGTCATAAAACGTTTCTATGAACCTGAACGAAATTCTTTTTCGGAGAGTTGGTCATGCGGTAAAATACTGAACAGAGAGGTGACGGTTTTGTTATTATGCCTCTTGATTCCAGGAAGTTGCCTTTAACTCAGTAAAAAAAACTAATGCTTCATCACCTCCAGAGCTATGAAAATGGAGCGAACACGTATTCTTCTTCAGAGAAAATCTGAGTTACAACGGTGGTAATTTTAACTCACCCTCAGGAAAAACTCTCATCATGCACCCGAATTCCTAGACTTTGTGATAGCAGCGAATCGGTGACAGTCAAATTTGATGCAGGTGGATACAACCACTTGCTTAGTTGATCATTTTACACGGAAACTTTGCTTACCTGAAACAAATGAAAAAATCAAGAGAAACATTAAAATAAATACTTGAGTAATTTAGGGGTCAGAATTTGTGAAATCGTAAATTATAGATTACCTTGGAGTACCTATATAGCGAGAGTATGGACAGATCGCTCCATGGAGGGCTTAGGGCCCAAAAGTGCAGCCACCCTTCAAACCAACTTCTAACGCCCGAAATTTCACTGCAAGTCTGCAGATTCCATTGCAACCAAAATGGCTGAGAATGTGCATAAATGAGCGTTCTTCCGCAAAAATGAGTGAATTTATGCAAAAACTAAGTCGGATACGTGCTTTATAAACGATAGTTCGTAACAATTGTATTAGTAAATCGCCCCGGATAGTTGAAATTCATATGTTGGCTGCATTTCTGGGGCCTAACTTTATTCGCGGAGGCATCGGTGAAGGCCTGATGGATTTTCGGAGTTTCACATCTGTCTATATTCGCGCTGTATAGGTACTCTAGATTACCTTTCAAGATTATTTAAAAAATGTCAATAAAATCAATTGAATCCCCTCAGTCCAACTTAGGTCATGACCTTTCCTCAAGTCTACATTTACAAATTTGAGGTGACCACGATACTTGCTGGGTGCTTTCAAGGGTGCAGAAAGGTCCTTCAAAGCAAAAACTAGTGATTCTCTCAGTCTTAAAATTTTAACCCTCGCACGGAGAAACATTACAGGAATGCGTGGAGCAAAAACATTTGCAAATCAGAGCCCTTTTGCTTTTTTCTATCATTTTTTGCTCATAAAACAAACAAAAAATTTCCACGGAAAATTTTTACGTCAGCTAGCTCACGCATGGCTATAGGCAGGAATACGTATTTGACTATGAGAGTGCGACAGTTTTGTGATAACAGTCGTTGAGTTCGTCAAAGGACTACCAGACACGTTAGATATTAAACATCACAATATACATATGAGTAATCTGTAATATTTCACGTAGAATACATCGTGGACACTTTTGTTCCCTCATTTATCTCATGATGAAGGAAGAGCTTTAGTGAGGTTTGCCAATTTAAATTTTGTTTTTGCCCAAACACCGAGGTAAATACTCCGGTCAAATCTAATGCGAATATATAGTGTTTTCATTTTGCAACTGGGAACTACAATTTTTGGCTCATTTCAGAGACAAGAGACGTGTTATATATATATAGTTCTCCTAAGGAAATACATACTTTTGAGAGGGGAACAACACGTTATTTTTGGTCCAAAAATGGAAAAATTGCATACGTACGCCAAATGCTGTTCAAAATTTGATATGCCACTGAGAAAAATAGTTTTGTTCATAGGGCTCCTGCACTTTCTTTGTTACAGCTACGAGTGTTTTCGTATCAAAGACAGAGCGCTCTCGACCGAAGTCCTGTTCTCACAACAAAAAAGTTCTGTAAGTGTAACAAAGAAAGTGCACGAACCCTGTGAGCAGAAGGTTCTGTCATCAGCACCGACTACTTTTTAACGTGTTGACTCTAAGAAAATTCACTATGACGACATTAAAACACCCAGTTCTCTTGCTTAGCCAAAGTTGACTGATAATTATGACGAATTTTGGATTGTGCGCTGCTTCCATAAAATGATGAGTATTAGAGGTTTGTCCCATCTTCTTCCCGAAAATATACGTGTCATGGGGTAATCAGTAATTGTTCGGGACCGTGACTCAAGTTAGATTTTCTATGTAATGCAATCCTAGATTTGTGAGGGAGCCTTTGACTCATCTTGTTTTCCAGATTTACTATCTACAGGGTGTTCATCGCGTATTAGTAATCGACGGGACACGCGTGCAGAACCTACAAATAGGATCTATGGATTTTTCTCTCGGTTATCAAAAATTTAAAATAATATACAGTCAGAGGTTTTAACGCAAGTTCTCACTTCCGGATTGGTATCAGACACTTCATGGCTGAAAAACTGCATCGCAGGCATGAGTCACGCATTCATTTGTATTGATGAAATTATATCGTAGATTTATTTTGAATGGCTCCAAAGGGAACTGAGTTTACTTCTACGTTCGCGAATTTCGAGGGTTTCTCGCAGCTTTTCCGGCAAGACAAGGGTATTTTCGACGCAAGATTTTTGAATAAGGACGCTCATTTCTATTCATCTTTTACCATAAATGAAAAAAACAGAGGACGTATGGAGTTCGTTAAAATTTTGGAACCATTTTCGATTGGAGACTTTCAAAACTCGAGGTAAAAGTAATTCAGGGAAAGCCACTAAGATTTTAGAATAAAAGACGTGCCCGATAATAATAACTATGCCTCAGAAAAAAAACGAGAAAAAACAGCCCCCACTCAGTCTTGTGCTGGTACTCATTAGAGTTCAAAAATGTTGGACCCTAATTGAAATTATTGGAACTTTTCGGCTTTGTTTTCCCCGCAAAATTGTGTGGGGTGTGGACCCAGCAACATTTCACCACCTCGTCTCAAAAAACATTGATGTTAAAGAGATCGGGAATTTTGAAGATCCTGATTTTTCGTTTCCTCAATGCTTGAAGTATAGTAAGTTCATCAATAAGAACTCGATTTTGACACCACTTAATTGAAATTATCATATTCTAAAGACATATTAATTTCTATTTTCATTTCACATACATATAAACACCTACATGTACGATAGAATATAGATTGACTGAAAAAAGATTTCCACGAGGTATAATTTTCAATGCACCATGAAATCGACCTGAGCTATTACAATCAAATAGCGCGGACATTAAATCTTCCGTGAACTAGAATTGTGGTCAGATTCAGGATTATTGGGGTAAAATACACGTCTGTGGTACGGGGCACCCTTTTTACTCGTATGCATCTCTCAGGGGACAAGGTTCAGTGATGAGCTCCCTTGGTGGAAGAGAGGGAGTTTTAGGGGCCTCCACCGAAATATTTGAAATTCTGACTCTTCATAGAAATTGAAGCATTCTTTTGACCTCGCCATTTCAGGCATTTTATTTTATTTTAACCTTTAAATTTTTTTTTTCTAATTTCTTTTAATTTTGCATGTTTTTCATTTCTATTTATTTATTTTTTTTTGCATGTTTTTTTTTACAAGTAATGAGAATGATTATATAGGTAAGAGGGCTACAATGAGAAAAAAGGGATACACTATAATTTAAAGAAAACAATTGAAAAGTTCATGTTAAAGACGGAGACAGAGGAAAAACATTCTGACGCGGGCCGATAGGCGCGCGCTCGGTGGGCCAATATGGTAAATAAGGCCCTGAGCATAACAATAATTCTCTTTGATGTCTGGAGGCGCCTTCCCCTCAAATAAAAACTATGACGTTGAGAAGATAGTACGTAGCACCATTGTGCTATGATTCAATTGCGTAAAACTCGTCGATCAATTGGGAGTCCCTGCGTAACCCGTGACGCGGTTTGCAGCGGGGAAGTGCGATATCAACTCCAAACTCATGCGAGGATGCGGTACACACCACGCAAAACAAGAATTGCAACATTTCGCGCGAAAATAAGAGCGTCTCATGCGAAATTCGTTTCAGGGCTGGTGCAAAAAGGCAGCCTCGCTCACAATCTCGTCCCGTTGACTTGAATCATGCTTCATGTGTGGGTTCATTCAACTGCACCAATGAATGTGCGTTACTCCTCTGACGCGGTGTTGTCTCTTCGAGAGATATTAATCAAAGATATATTTCTGCAATTTCTATTCTCATTTTCGTATGCGTCGTCGGGCTACGAGGGAGAAAGCAACATGTTCCACAAAAATGGGGGGAAAAATGAAAGAAAAAAAGAAAATATTTTAAAAAAATGAAAAAAAGAAATTTTTAAAAAATGAAAAAAAGAAATTTTAAAAAAATGAAAAAATTTTGTTTAAAAAATGAAAAAATTTTGTTTAAAAAAATGAAAAAATTTTGTTTAAAAAAATGAAAAAATTTTGTTTAAAAAAATGAAAAAAATTTGTTTAAAAAATGAAAAAATTTTGTTTAAAAAAATGAAAAAACAAACAACAACAGAAGAGGTCCAGCAATAGTCTGTTTTCTATGTTAGCGCGTTTTTTAAGTTACCAGAAGAAGATGGACAACGTTGAGATGAAAGAACTCGTCAACCAAAATTTCAACCATCATTTTTAGAAAACTAAACCACCACTAAAAAATGATAAAAAAACGATTATTACTTTACATATTTGACATCAGCAGCTTTAAATAAAGGTATCACAGATTAATGTATTCGAAATATGTTTGGCCCCTCTCCGTCATAATAATCGTTGAGGTGGTGCACGCTATTTGAACGCATTGAAACCATCGTCGTTCAACGAGATCATCATCTCGTTCATCATCGTTGAACGAGATGAGGGAGTGTCAACTCCCTGATGACCTGTGGGAAGACCGAGCTTTGTGGCGATTAGGCGTCGTAAAGCGCCAAAGAGCGCTATAAAAGCGACTCATATGTATGTATGAAACCATCATACTAGATTTCTAGATGCTTGAAATAAAACAGGGCTCTTTATCGGCTGAGCGCTTATAAAGGATTTTCAAATTTTCAAAAAAAAAAAAAAAAAAAAAAAAAAAAAAAACCAGAAGACCTAATGCATGTATGAATTTTCATGGTTTTCCCTTTGTGTGTGCGTTATGTGATGTGTGCGTGTGTCGAGCGATGAGAGATTTTTGGTGTTAGAGTACACCTTTCCACCTTTTCAAATGCACTGCATTTCAAAATTAAGCTTTTTGCCTCACTACATATACATGTTTTGTCTTGTTTTTTTGAATGTTCAGTGGGATAGTTAACAGCCGTTGTTATGCGACCTTTTTCCTGCTGCTTCTCCTTAGTGCAGCAGAATCTAATTTACATTCCTATTTTACAATCGTTTAACAACTGTACAAATGATCGGAATTTTAACCTTCCGCGCCAACGTGGAAAGATTCCTCCAGTCCTACGTGAAACAAGCTGTTCGCTCGTCTGAGGAAGCAAGCTCGCTTACAATCAATGTCATCCCGCTGGCTTCAATTATAATGAGGATGCATCATTAATCCAATCCAACTATTTTTCTTTTTTCATTGACAGGACGTTGCCTGCAATATACTAAATATTAAATATTAATGTTAAATATTATTAAAGACGTAATAACATGATAATTTAATGTATCTTAATATCCAACTCATATTGAGGAAACTAATTTTCACCGTTATTACTGATTACAACCGGAGGAAGTGTAACTCAAATGCAACTTTTCAAACTGTTGACATTTCCGTTTTTCATTTTCAGGGAACTCCATGGTACATTTTGTTGCAAAAAATCAAGGAGAAAAACAAAGAAATGAACAAAAAAGGGCCGACAAATTTGAAAACATATGCTGGATACTATATTAAGAAAAGTTAAATATTAATAGACACGAAAACATTATACAATGGAAACACTAATTTTGTTCCCGATGGTATGGATGCAAATTGGTGCAGTTTAAGTTGAAATACAAAGCAGCCGTCGGAGCATGACATAAAGCAGCGAAGTCAAAAAAAAGATTTCGAAATTGCTGGAGGACTTAGGTTTTCATAATTACATGTACAGACTGTACAAGGGGGGGTCCCCCTCTCCTCGATGCGTTTTGCGCTGCGCTTGGAAATTTATAGTATAGAATATGATCAAAAGTCGAACTAAATTAGAATCACAAGAATGCGACTTAAGGAAATACGAGAGGTTCTGTATTAAGAACGTATAGGGTGAATTGGACCGCGTTTAACAGAAAGGAAGCAAATCACATAGTAATTTAACTGGGCAAATTAATTTTTTACGAGAGAGCGTTTAAGAGGATTCCTTTGAAAAATTTAAGGATTTTGCTTCGCACTAGATAGAAACTTCACTGGAATTCACACGAAAATCCGCACAACCGTTTTCATGTAGACAATTAAATTGCCCAAGTAAATTTGGCAATAGCTGATGTGGTTTGGCTCCTTTCTGTTTAACGCGGTCCACTTTTTAGACGACAAATCTCTTGCTTCGGTGATTCTTCTTGTTTCTGTTTTATCAGTATTTTCAGTTTCCATCCTGAAAGATTGGCAGCATCGCGAGCGGAATACACAAATCAAGGGAGAATCGAGAGTGATCCTGCCGCCGAATGGAACGCGCTCGAGTGATGAAGCGCGATTATTAAAGCGCGAGGCGCCGCGCTGCGTGTCGCCAATTTTAGCACTTCCGATTTGGACTTAAGTGTGGAACTGGACGACGACGTCTCGCTAAAAAGACAACCTTTTCAGTAGATGAGTGCGACCGAAAAGTAATTGAATTCGGATCACAGAGAGTTCTCACACTCTACTTTTTATTCGAAAAAGTAAAAATATGTAATCCTGTTGCCAAGATGATCAAATATCCATCTACTTCTACCGAATGGCTTCTTCGGAATATACATCTACTTCTTGCAACTTTTTATACTAAGTTTTTGAGCGTTTTCTGGGAAATAATATTTTTTTGGCAGTAACACGTGTACCTTTCAATAAACACGAATTTAAATAATTGTGAGAAAGGACTTGTCCCACTAAGAGCCATTTTAGGCCCTTACTCGAAAAAAGAACTGAAAAAGTTCAGAATAATGTCATGCTCTTGCATACTCGTACCTGTATCGACTCCAAGTACACTGAATTTCCATTAAAAAATTCCACTTTCTTTAAAAAAAAATTTCGATTATTCGGAAAATTATTACGGAGAAACACTTTATTAAAAATTTACTCTAAAGGATAATACTTCATTAAAAAAATTATTCAAACATTCTTGATTCGGCAGTACCGTAATACGCAAAATGATCAATATGGGTGTAGAATTAAGGTACCAAAAAAATGTTGGTACCACGATTTAGCCCATGTTAATCATGTATGTAATAATCTTTACACACATTTACCCATCTGTCACTTCTGCAATTCATCACCTCTAACCATCAGCCACATACTTATGGACTGCTCTTCCCTCCGATATCTCCAATCACAGATCTACTCCCCTACAATCAACAGAAATACAAACCCTCTTACATGCGATGAACCTAATATTACCGCCAAAATTCTTAAACTCTTCACCTCTCTTAATTTAAAAATCTAAATTTTCGTTTATACTCCTACTTTCAAAATTATCTGTAAAGACGTTAATAGCCTGAGTCGCTGAATGTCTTAAAATTGTAATAACTAACTAACTTCAGTATACCCGCATGATGGTTCAGTGTAAAACATGAACGTCTCCTCATAGTGAGGGTGATTTCTTCAGGTTATCCCCAAAAAACCGGTTTTAAATCAAAATTACATGATCATTTGTATCGAGAGTCCCTAAAATTTACCTTGGAATGCTTGGTCGAGGTTCCCAGACCACGAGGCGGAGAACAATAGTCACCAATAATGAGTCACTTGCTCGGCGCGAAAGAAAAAAACGCGGAATATCACGCGCGAAATCACCTATCAAAATTTGACCGGCGGGAGAGACCCCGGAATTTACTCGATCGGCGATAATAGCGTTTTTCAAATATTTTCTGGCGAGCTATTGACAAACAGTGGCTGGAACCGGAGTGCGAGTGAACCAAATCAGGTACGATATGACTCGCACGGCCCTCGATAGTCCACATCCTCTTCAATTTACTGATGAGCGCATTTCCCCAACTCCCACGCGGTTCATTTGCGTCTGATCGTCCACGCGGTATGATCCTTGCTCCAATTTTCACTCGCGATCTGCTTCTTCCATCGCAGGTTTCGATGAATACAGTGAAGTGATAAGTGATTCCTGACAGGGTGCATTGGATTATTGGCAATTATCCTGAGAAAAAATTTAAACGGTGATCTACGAAAACCAAAGGTAAGTCATACTTTAATCAGTTGTTTTCGTGCACGAGAGATATGGTCCGCGTGAAGCAAACGGAACCCAAGACACGCCGGATACTTCTGAATTTAATTGGGCAATTTAAGTTTTTGGGTGAAAACGGCCGTGCGATTTTTTCTGCAAATTTCAGTGAGTTACCTGCATAAAACGAAGCAAATTCATTGAAATTTCAAACGTTCTCTTGTAAAAAATTAAATTTGCCCCTTTCACTTTGATCATAGCTTGTGTGGCTTGGTACCCTTCTGCTGAAAGCGGTCAATTTTGTGCTTAATCAGAAGAAGCAGTGTATAAGACCATTCAAAGATTACGTTTTTGGTTTTAAAACATACGATTTTACGGACAAATATGGCTGCAGTTTCTGTCCAAAATTTGGTTGCTACGTGAGAAAACAGATGGAGAAATCAATGAAAATATCAATTTGAACTGTCCAATAATTTCCAATTAAAAGAACAATTTGCGAGTGGATTTTCTGCTGTTTAGGGAGGCAGTTACAGGTATAATTTTTATTGTGGGAAACGACATTTCAAAGGTCTCGTTTTTTCTGCGGGCCATACTTACTCTGGAAAGTTAGAAACATAAAATGAAGAAAAAAAGACAAAAATTTAACGGGTTATAATAAGGTAGTGATCCTGATATTTGTCTCGAACACAACAGGATTCTCTCGAAAGTATAGAGAGGCAGGATCTCGAATTTCGACCGTAACCTCGTTCGTTCATCTCACGATCGTAGTTCAACAGTACTCAATATTAACTGATTTGATAACATGAAAAAATAAGAAAGTTATAGTCTTCGCGTCACTTTGCATAACCTTGAAATTTTAAAGGATAAACTTTTGAGAGAAATTTTAGAGGATAAGTCGCGTCTTTAATTCAATTTTTAAGGTACACGACTTGAAGACTTAGAATTTTTTGACATTTCCCTTCGGCTCATTCGTTGAAACAACTCAGTAAAGCAGAACTGAAGGGACAAGGTATGACCTACTTCGGATAGGATTTGTAAGTTTAGAAAAGGGGAGGGGTGAGAAAAAAAGAACTGAGAGAAATTTTACGGACCACCTCGCGGAAAGATGAATTTTGGTGGATATCATGGATCCAAATAAGATAAAGCTAGGAGACGGTAATACATTGTGACATTATTTCTTTTCTTTGATAATTAGTATTTTAAAGATTGTTACTTTTTTTAAAATTTAATAGGCTCTTATTAATGGCTATCCTCTGAAATACTAGCCTCCTACTTCCAGGGAAAAAAAGTGCACACCAGTTCAAAGAAAGAAAGAATTGCAAAACCTTGTCATGACAGAACATTGCAACGCATTGAAAACATAGAAGCAATCACTACTTTATTTACACCTTATCACCTTCGTTTTACAATAATAATCTCCAAATATCTTTAAATCTGTTATACAGGAACATATTGGACAGGATTTATAACCTATTTCCGGATTTAACACACAACTATATTGCGACTTTTTCGCCGAAAACGGACCCAAAGAGCTAATCAGGTATTTTTCTTTCAGTTATTTTTCATCCCTAATAGTTATTTAGTGAATTTAAGAATTCAAAATGAGACTACTGTATAATCATTTGTGTGTCAAAAAATTTCGGGAAGAAAAAAAGAACAAAAACGAATCTTATAATTAACAACATTCGGGGTTTTGTCGGAAACAAATGGAAAGATGGAATGAAAAGGGGGGGGGGCAAGGATTTGAACAACACAAAGAGACATTAACATTCTAAGAAACTGCGTGTTAAAAATGAAGGTCATTTTCGGAAATGTTTTGTCACATCGAAGTCTTTTGTGATACTTCCGTTCTAAGATTAATAACCTTCAAAATTGCAAGATTCTGGCGCGCAACCACGCACCGAAAGAGTATTTTCAAATTAAAGAATATTGGCGAAAAATGTTCCACCATAATGCTCTGCTTTACTCAGCGTTAATTTTACTGGCAACGGACGCTTTAACAATTCTTTTGATTTCGTCTCCGTAATAGACATTTACCTACTTGTCAACACTCGATACTCACGGGTCAACTCAGGCGACGAAAATACCTAAGAGTGTTCTTCAACTTGAAGAGACCACTCTATAAGAGTTAGAATTTGAGCATCACAAGTTTTGTTTTCTCATAGAGACTTAATAAAAAATACGAATAAAACATTGAAAATTTCCAAAGTTGACGCGATTACAATTGAGTCGGGACGTGCGAAAACCGCTTATATCAATTTTTCCAGTTTTCAGTTTTTTGGAGTTGATAATACTTTTAAATAGTTTATACAACCATAAACGTGATGAAAGGACTCGTTTTGGAATTAGGGTAACCCGGAGACAAGTTAACGCCACTATCGGGGTTCTATCTGGCTCCGCAAAGTACCATCAACTCAAAAGAACTAAAGACTGGAAAAATGGATATTAGCGGTTTTCGCACATCCCGATTCAATTACATTGAATTCAATTTGAGTAATTCAAACTTCTGACTCGCGAAAGTAGCAAAAAGTAATTCTGTTAGATACAGAAATTTAAAAATATAAATTATATCCCGGTGGGTATCTTGAAGTGGGTGTCACGTGAAATTTTCCCCTCCCCTGGTGCAGATTTTTTTTCCTTCGGAAAATCAGTCTCCTGATGGACGGAAAATCTAATATTGCTTCATTGCAAACGATCCTTCCTCACTTGTAAGTTGAATTTGAAAAATAGTCGTGCCCGTTACTGTACTCTCCTTGAAGTTTGATCGAGAGAACAACAATTATTGTGATGCTTGAATTCTATAACGCTCTTTAGCGATGTCCGTGTGACGCACTTACACATTTGCAGATCAAGTCTCGTTCTATCAAAAAAGTGACAAAGTTTCATTGAACTGCTGAGCATATGGTGTCACGTTCTTTCTGAAAACCTCCGGAATTTTATTAGGGGGATACACAGTGCCCCAAACATCCACCAATGGGCGTGAAAACCAGTGAGACTTCATGAACTACACCAATAGTACGCCATGCAGCATGAGTCACTCCCATAAGATTATGGGACAAGGTCATTTTAATATCGAGTGACAAACGTGGATAACGCAGTGTCAAATTATTGCAATTATTACTGATAAAGAAGGACTCAAACGCGTGGACATACAGGGTTATTCAAAAGTCATGCATACCACTGGTCATTACGGGGATGGCCATTTGAAATTTTTAGTTGCCCCCCGCCCCCTTCCTCCTGAGGGGTCAAAAACTGGGAAGTACCTAAAAAAGTTTTCCTCTCGATATGAGGAAAAACGTCACAAACCGCGAGTCGATATCTTACTTAGAACTAAAGTTATGGCCAGTGGTGCGTCACTTTTGTATAACCCTGTAGATTATTAACCAAGTTCTTAGCACTTATAGTGTGCTTGCAAAAGTTAGTTACTTCCACAAACTGCAACCTAAAAAAGTACGAATGTTAGTGGTTCTACATATCTTACGAGAAAAACAAACGCTTAAAATGTAGCTATACTATAACTGTCAGCGACAGGATAAAGGAATAGTGATTGGTCCATACACTATTCTGCGGAGTAAACAAGACTGAAAAGCTACAAACAATTTCTTCGTTCAAAAAATGAACTCTAACAGTGCAATGCGAGGGGGGGGGGGGGGTTCTCAC
>NW_017566817.1:71319-125480 GCF_001854935.1 Bemisia tabaci | reverse complement strand
CCCCCCCCCTCTCCCACAGTCTTGCACTGATACTCATGAGAGTTCAATTTTTTGAAACGATTCAATTTTCGGAACTTTTCGGTCTTGTTTTCCTTGCGGAGTATTGTGGACCCAGCACTACTCCACCATCGTGTTCCATTTCTGAGCACAAATGATTCTTTTGAAATCTAGTAGCCAGTGCTGAATTGAGGCATTTTTCGGTAAAAGAGCATTGGTAAGAGACTTCCAATGCTGCTAAGGATGTGCAACTTAGTTCTGTAAGTAACTTATCCGACGGTTTTGCTCAGAATTTTTCCCTGAATCTGCCCAAAGTTTTTCCTCACTATTGTATGGAGGTAAGTCGACTGTGAATGAATTTCATCTGCCGCAAACGCTATACAAATTGGACGATCTTAGCAGCATTGTAAGCCTTATCCACCCTTTTATCGAAAAAGTCCTTAATTATTTCTGTCAGGGATCAACACGCGGCTGGAACGCCTAATTGAATACATGATAAATACTGACAGAAATGTACTGATGACTACATTTCCAGTGAATCATAATATCAAATCAGGAATCTGCAAGTCTAAGAAGAGACTGAATGGCCTATTTCTCACATGTATTGTTTCCCCAAGGATACCGACCATATTCTTTGTTCGGGGAACCCCGTCATATTTGTCTTTACCCCTCCCGGGTTATTCCTTTTTTTTTNATTCCTTTTTTTTGGGGGGGGGGGGGTCACTGGAAATAAACACATTGGATCTAGAGTCCAGACTCTTGAAAACATTGACAAGAAAAAGGACTCTTGATTCAATCAGATTTAAGCTTAAATCATGAGGAAATCCGCTCAAATTAAGAGGCTTGGTTCGTGATTTAACCTTAAATCTGATTGAATCAAGAGTATTTTTTCTTGTCGATGTTTTTAAGAGTCTGGACTCGAGATCCAATGTGTTTTTTTCCAGTGAGGGGTTTCTCTTGGAAATAAATTGAAAGCAAGTTGAAGGAATGCCGCACAGACGCAGAATTAACACTTAGTTAAAATCTCATTAGAACCATCATACAGAACTGTTCCTGGTGTCCATAAACTCGCTCTAACTTCCCTACATTTTCCATTATTTGCAGGATGATAAGGAGCCTCTTCTTGCTCATAATTTTCCTGATCGAAGGACCAAATATCACAGCTAACCCCACACTTCCAACAAACTTGCACCGGCTGGTCGTGCCCACGATTCCTCCACTGAGCTTGACCCGTGAATCATACAACGCAACTCTCTCGATCGCGCCCGAGTCCCTGGAAGGGATAATCGGCCGCCGACTCAAGGTCTACGCCTTCTGCAAGGGACAACTTTTCAGTAACTGCAACGACTGCGAGAAAGAGCGAGTTGGGCTCCCTCCGTCGTTTCCGGAGCTTCAGGGATGGTACAAAAACAAACACTGCACCATCGGGAAAGTCTGTCAGTCGAGTGCCGACTGGTTCGGCACTGGCGATTGCACGGGCCTCGACGCTCAGAGATGCCACGAGGAAGGCCCGTTCGAGGAGGTCGTCGAGGGCGGACTCCGGCAGCTGAAAGACGACAAGGGTTGCTACACGAGCGCTCTCCACGACACGTGCACCCAGGACTTCGCGTGCTCCCTCGAGAGCAATCGCTACCCGGTGCATCTCTTCACGGACGACGAGTCCGTCCGGGCCAAAATAGTGCTCCCGGACGACAGAGCCTACACCCTCAACTGCACAGCTCACAAGATCTACATACCGCTGGACAGCGCGTCGAGTCTCGCCTTCTTCCCGGAGCCCAGGTTCGAGATCAAACAATACAACATCAAAGTCAGCTGTTACAAGAAGTTCGGCACTGACCCACTGTGCCAGCTACCCCAGGACCCCAACTTCCCCGACCTGGCCAACACGATCATCCAGCTGAACGAGGGCAGGGATGCCGGGTCGGTGAGGAACGTCCACCTGAAGGTACACCAACTCATATTCGAGATCCCTGATAATAACAAGGTCTACTTGCCGAACTCCAGCGTCAAGTCCGTCGCCCGGCGGAGGCGCGAAATCCTCCAACGGATCCCCGAGCTGAGATCCCTGGAGAACGCAGTCTTCTACGTGGCTCACGAGTCCGCCTACAACGACTTCAACATCATCAAGTCCGTCGACAACGTTCGCAACGTCCTCATCCAGTTGTTGAAGTCCGTCTCTTACAGGGATCCTGAGGTTCTGGGCAGGGTCTTGGGACACAACCGGCAGACCTCTTGGTTCTCCGAGAACCTGTTCGCGTTCCGCGACGAGAACTTCGAGACGGCGGCCGACCCGAACTCGAACTGCAACGAGCGGGGGCAGATCTTCAAGGACGGCAGCTTCGTCAAGAGGATGAAAGGCGATCTGTGTTACGAGGCGGCTGACGTGTCGTCCAAAGTCGAAAACATCAACCTCTTCGAGGACTCTCCCTACGTCTTCTCGGACGTGAGCATCCAGAAGTTCGTGACGCGTCTGGGTAAAGCTTCTCAACCCTCCGGACAAAAATCCGAGTGGTATGCTGAATCCCCGTGGTATTCCAGAAGAAAGGAGAGCGAAGAAAGAGATAAATCTCAAATCAGCAAAACCAAAATGTTCTTGCAAGAGAGTGGTTACGTGATTGCGTGGAGTCTTTTCGCCTTGCACTTGTACAAGATTTTCAAGGAGATGAACACCTTCCACTTCGTGTGTTTGACGGTTGGGTTCTGCGCGTGGATATATGTCTGTTTCTTGCACCCTCAAATTAAAAGGATTGCAAACACTTTTTACTGAGTTGACCTGAGGGTGATAAGTGCCAAAATAGTTCACTGTGATCTAGAGTACTCTTTAGAAGGTCGAGTAGAACATTCGGAGTCTCTATTACAGTGCGCGGCTCCCTGGGGATTCCCTGATGAAGTGCAAAACATGTACGTATTCCAAAACACACTGATAACTATTTCGAGTTTGTGGGTTTGGGTGGTGTGTTTATTTCGGTAATTTATCCGAAGATATTTTTTATATACTGAATGGAGATGTTGCATGTGTGAGGAATTTGCGATTTGACTATCGATTCGTATGTAAAAGTTCGCGAGAAACACGATGGTGCCACTGGTTTCCTCTGAAATCAACTCCCAAGCTCAAAAAAAGCTCTCAAGTCGAGGCCAAAATGGAGGGGATATCCCACGTTATCCTGAGAGTCCACCTCTACATCAAAACAAACTCTCCATGCAAAGATGGGGAGCAAGCACATTAGCAGGGTTGTCGTATTTTCAGTTTTGGAGTCCCCAAATAAAGTGGCAGCCCTGTCAATGTATTTGCTCCCTATCTTTGCATGGAGAGTTTGTCTTGATGTAGAGGTGGACTCTCAGGATAGCGTGGGATATCCCCTCCATTTTGGCCTCAACTTGAGAGCTTTTTTTGAGCTTGGAAGTTGATTTCTGAGAAAACCAGTGGCACCATCGTGTTTCTCGCGAACTTTTACATAAGAATCAATAGTCAAATCGCAAATTCCTCACACATGCAACATCTCCATTCCTGTTATCGTAGGGTGCGTAGACGGAACACACAACGTTACAATCCAGTAACGCACCTGTGTAATTCCTGAGGAATTTTTCGGTTTCGGGTCGGGCGAGAAGCTTCTAGTGAATCAACATTAATCAATAATCAACATTCCAGTGAATCTTACATTTGTTCCAATGCATAAAATCAACCAACCTCCATGGCTCAGTAGGTGATATTTACCATAAATGCAGTGGTCATTTGCTCAGTTTGCAGACTATGTTTATTCCAAACGTGATATATTTTCTACATTTTTTTATCATGTTTTTGAATTTTGATCGTATTCTTGCGATGATCACTTAGATTTTAGAAACTTGATGATACATACATCCCTAAATTCATTCCTTTTATGATTGTCCTACCGTTGTTAACCTCAGTTTTGTTTAGTGGTTTTTAGAGACGTTCTCCTATTTGCTAATATGTTTGAAACTTTCAAAATTTCATTTTTTCAAACTTTCAAGCGGTTAACTGGATCACGACGTTGTTCTCCATTTACTCACCCACAGATAATGAAAAGACAAAGATTGTGTTCTTTCGCAAAAATAGGCAAAATACACACACCGATTTTCCATCTAGTTAAACGTACTGCGGAAATATATATATTTATATAAACAGCATATAAAAAAAGTTTTCCACAGGACTATAAGCTATTTCACTTCGGTGAAAAGAATGCAACAAAGCATTCTTATTTTTGGTGATATTTTTTACACGCAATTTCGATTCTCTAGTCATTTTACGTAGACAGTGTATTACTTCACATTGGAAGTTTTACAATGTAAGAATAGATAATTTAGTCCCTGCATTACGAGGAAAATTAATGTTTGAGAAGTGTTTTACAGAAGGTCAGGAGCATTTATTCAAGGATTATGGGTCCCTGGAATATATAGGAAATACTGTTAATAGTTCACCAAAAAATGTTTCATTTTTGGTGTGATTCGAAAATTTTTGATCTCATTTATTGTATTAGTGCAAGTAAGTATTAAGAATACGTGGAGACTTGTGGCTAGGCCGAACCAAAGCTGCTTCGATTTTTATTTCTAGGATTAATGGGCATTGAATTTTCGCCTGAAAAGATTTAATTATTCGTTGATGTTTTAACTTTCAGAGAGGTTTTTCTGGAGAGGAAAATTGTACTTTTGACTATCAATTGTTTGTCAGCTAATCAATTTATATTTTTAAGTCTTTTACATTGTTATATTTTCCTAGATATTGATGTTATTATACACTTTTGTTCAATCATCAGCTTTCCAATCGATATTATGTCATAATGAATGTAGTTGTCATTCGCTTTGAATCAAAATTCGTTGAAGTTTATGATAAAGCCTTCGATTTATGGTTTTTTCACATGATGGCGCTCGGCAGGTAAATTTTCATTGGTAAGTTACGTAGTGACGAGTCTAAGGACACCTTGATCGAAACCAGGACTAAATCAATGGTCTGACCGGTGAGGGTTACTTTTTGAGCGGCCGATTAACACCGTATTTTGAAAATTCTGAGAATTTGGAGTAAATATCATCACTCATTAGTGCTGAAACACTTATGCTTGAAAATATTCTGTTTGAAGTCTAAATTTAGTTTTCAGGCCATGTGATATACAAGATTGATAAACAGAGAGTCAACTCATACTTGAGTGGTTTAAAGTAGAGGTTATTTTAAGTTTAATACAAAGTTTCTATCCAAAATTGTCTTTTGCTTTAAGTTTAGTGGATGACCACGGTGCCAGAATGTATTCTTCTTGGTTGAAACTTGATGATTTCTTTTTCTGAATTTGGTTAGATAATCAGTTGTATGGAAATAAGAAATAAAATAGCCTTAAGAACTTACGATTAAGTAATATAGGCGAGTGATTCCGAGCGAGATTTCGGGACTGAGCATTTCCAGCGGAGTAAGGACATGCTCATCACTGCCGCATTATTGCAGGATACGTACAGCGTAAGATATTGAGTGTAATTCCGAGCAGAAACTTATCTCTCAACGCACATCTCATCGATCATTACTGTGTAAAATTTGGGTCTCGGTTTCACAAAGTAACTAACCCACCATATGTAATCATAAATCGTGTGCCAGTATTGTGTCCTGATTATTTTGTCTCTGAGTCGGACGTAAAAACTTAACCAATTTAAGCGTTATTTTTGATTTGTTTGTTTTTTTTTAACTTGTGTGAATATCCATTCTTGAAGTGATTCAATTTGGTGCTAAACAAATAATTGGAACTTCGTCTCTAATTTCAGAATTGTTAATTTTGTTATGTTGTTGACAGTAAAATATTTGTTTATTCATAATTATTGTTGATAATATTGATTTTAGTTTTTAATCACTCGCAAGCGTGCGAAGGGAAAAGTGCGCATTAATTTGGCGCAACAATTTCACTTCATAAATGGCACGAGTAAGTATTTCAAAACCTTCATAGGATAATCCAAAAGTCCTGCACCGCTTCTATAGCCCCTAGGGTTACTGCCCCTTTTTAGGCTGTACTCCATAAATCTTTGAGGGTCCCAAAAGTTGTTTCCTTTGACCTAGGAGCATGAATAAAATTTCAAGTCTCCTTCTCAATTTGTTGTCAAGTTACAGGAGTAATGCCAGGTGCTAGTGTTGCGAGACTTTTGGATGTCTGTGTGCATAGAAATCACGCTGATCACAAATGGCATTACTGGATTAAAGATCCAGCCAGAAATTCGCAAACATTTTTTTAACGCACTCCGTACATCTATTAAAAATGAAGGAGCAGAAAGGGGATATTCAAAAACATTACTTCCCGCATGCGATACGTCGCATGGTGCGACCCTCTGTGGTCAAAATCAAAATCCACAACTCGACAACTGCATATTTATTTTTGGTGTTTGTTATCTTTATGATATTCCTGATTCACAATGGTTGTTCATTTGCATATATTCTGCCCAAAACTAGTTCACAATTGGGTAAAAACTTGGGTAAAAATGGGCAGAGAATCAATGGTCCATAGGAAATACACAGGAAAAATGCGTCAACTTCAAATGCAGATTTCTCGCTTGGAACGCGAAATGCTCTGGTTGGTTGACATTTTCTTAATTCTCGATATCCAACTTCAATTCCACCAAAACGATCTTGCGACTATCAGATATATTTGCAGTTAAAGTTTGGGTGCTTCACGTTGGTTCTACATTGTTAACACAGGACTACTTCGAGGTTTTCAACTTCAAATGAACTTTTCTCGAAAAATGCGCAAAAAATCCTGAGATATAACATTTTCTTATTCCTCGAGTGTTTTACTTTGATAGTGCCAATGGGGTTTCCCATGTCGGTGCTACTACCTTCATTATTTAAAGTTAAGTGTCTTTTACCGATTTATGTCTTCATCGTCCATAAGGATGCTGCACCGTGCGTCATTATCAAGTTTCTCCTAACATTCATGGAAAAAATGGTTTAGTGCTCTTTTCCACACGGCCGTGCTGAGAAAAAACACCATATTAGCCTTCAGACGTTGCCAATTTTTTTCTAATAATACACGAATTTTCAAAGAGACTTGTGAATATTTTTCTTTCGATTCTTCAGCGAGTTTTATTTGCAATTCAATTTATGCAGTATCTGTAAATTCCACGGAAAAGTATCACAAATTTCTTCAAAAATAAAGGTTATATGAAGGGAAATTGAGCAACATTTGGATGATTACATTGTTTTTTTCCCTAGCACGGCGGCATAGAGGTCGGTCGAATGGCATCGCCCACATTTGGGGCAGGTTCCATCGCCGCACAGTGGATCGAGTCAATTACAGAGGTCGGACATTAAATTTTTGACTAAAAATGCAAATTTTCGTTTTTATTTCGTCACATTTTGCATCTCAATGGGTGCTTTCCGAGGGGAATTTCACGAGAAAACCAATGGATCCACTTTTAGAACCTCAAAGTCTCGTATGAACGGAGTTTAAAGCGTTTAAGTTTCCAAGGTTTGTCCGACTTCTCCTATTGACTCGATCCACCGTGCGCCGCCCGGACTTGTGCCTAATCCTGCTACTTTAGGGCTGGTACCAACCCAACATCTAGATGCTGCCATTTTAGGTCTCAGTCGTAGATTCGTTTGTTTCTGTATGGGTGGAAAATCTGAAACTTGCTGCGGCCGAAGGGAAATTTTTCAGAGACCCATTTTCCGTATCATTAAGAAACGACTAGCTACTTATTGAAGATTTTATCATCGTAACGGATTATGAAAAGGTAAAGGCTAGGCGAACGGGGCGAGAAAATTAAGGCATGAGCTTAACTTGTGCAGACACTGGCGTGAGGCCAGGGAGCGCAGGAACAGCTGCAGGCTCACGGCTTTATTATTTGTATCTGTGGGCACTTGCATGCACGCTAGGCGGAGATGAAAATTAAAGAGGATAACTTTGAAAACAGCTTAGAGGCAAAATCTAGATCTAACTAAAACAGGGGTTTTTCTTAGAGTTTCAAGTCACCCGGAAGAAAGTTTGCTCTGGGCTGAGAGTGAGCTATGCATGAATGGTCGGTATGGATGAGATTTTATAAAAAGGAAAAAATAAATAAAACTACACAATGGAATTCCTAAGACCGAAGCTCCTCTCTGCAATGCACCCCAGACTTTAAAAAATTACAATTTTGGCAGAACTCCCGAAAACATGGAAACACCAAACATTCCGTCACGAGCCGCGGCTGATTATCCATTTTATTATAAAACCCCCTTCCGCTCAGTTCTGCATGGTTTGACGACTTTTTTCCAAATCGGAGTAAAATTAAATAGTTCGTCTTTTGTTCGAATGTTTTCCTAAAATCAACGTTAAGAGTTGTTTATGTCACAGTAAGCTACAACATATGAACGCCAACGTTAAAAGCAACAAGCGGAATGCATATTTTAATCATTCTTATGATTTGCATTAATCTTTGTAAACCAAAGAGAGAAATTCAGGAAGACATCCACTTTCATTGATAGAAAAAAGGACATAGGTTAAGAGCATCAAATGCTCATATGTTGCTATCAATCATATGTTTACCAATAATCGATTACTTAACAATTTTTAAGGATCTTTAGTTTCAATCTTCATGCCCCCGTCATATCGTTTAAGCGGCAAAAAACTCCGTCATTTGGATTGCATTTTGCAAAACGGAACCACAAGCACTCCAGTGTCGCTAAGATTGTGCAACTTTTTTTACCTTGCAAGTAGAAACTGATCATCTAAAAAAGTTTTATCTTCACTCTCTATAAATTATGAATTCAAGACAAAAATCACGTTGGTGAATTTAATTTTTGTAATTTTCTGTAAAGAATTTAAGTTGTTCAATCCTAGCAACATTGGAATGCTCTTGGTTCCTTTTTGCAAAATGCAATCCATTTGATCAGAGGGGAAAATCTTGGACTACTTGGCTGAGAATTTGTGATAGGGCTCCTACGCCTGCCATTGCAATACACACATCTGGAAGCTCTCCAGAACCGAAATTATTATCCGGCGCAGAGCAGGACGATGAGAACGGAGAAGCGAAGCGATCGAATCGCAAACGGAACGGAGTAGATTCACACACTTCTGATGAAACAGTTCAAAGAAATTTTTCTGTGATATGAGAGTTTTTTGTCGATAATTTCGGGGTCCAAAATGGTTGAAATTATTCGTAACGAAGAAATTTTTGAGTAGCCAACAAAACCTCAAAAACCCCAAAAATCTTCTTGATTTGCGGAGGTAAAGAATCCGGCCAGAGTCTACTTCAAAGAGATTCAATTATAGTCCCCTTCAAACATGAGTGATGCAACAATCACGACACGAGTGAATGTGAAGCCCTTGGAAGAGCTCATGCATTGGTCCCATTTCTTCAGCTATTTGCATTTATCATTGAAAATCTATAAAGGTAAGAAAAAAAAGTATTAACTGATCTAAGTCCTTTGTGTGCTTTAAAATAATATGAAATATATAAATGCGCGAAGTCCAACCTAGAAACAGTATTAAAAAAGGTCCGCCTGACAACTTTTTTAGTTGCCGACCTATCCTATCTCAATGCTCTTATGTTTCTAGAAAATCTTTGAAAAGTTAGATTGACATTAGATCGTATGAATTTCTGACAAGTATGAAAATTCTTCCAAAGAATCAGTGCGGAAATAAAAATGCCACTGCTACAACTGGGGCTATTTTTTCTGCTTCATTCAGCATTACTTCTGCAAAAGAGGGAGAGCAACTGTCTGGCTGTCTTCTGTGATCGCCCCAAGGGCTTTGAGAGAATTGATCATTAAACTCTGATAAATGTTCTTGGGTAAAATAACAGATTATGCGGATGACGAAACAGCCATCTGCTTATCTCAACCTTTAAATTCTTTATCCAAAATAGTTGAAAAGTAATTAAAAGGTAAGGTGAAACCACCAGTAACAGACACCCCCAAAAATGTGTCCAGTTATAGACACCCTTAGTCTTAATATGGTAATAATAAGAAAGAAGTGACTCGGTTCTTTGTGTTGTTGTTTTTAATTCAACCCACATTCTCAAGTGATCATTTGAAATCCAAGTTCGGCAACAGTGGACTCAACCAAAGGTGAGAGATTGAAGGTTAAAAGATGGCTATCAGAAACCACAATAAAACGGAGAAGGTTCTAATCTAACCTCTCAAGAGACCTGTGATCACTGCTAGTGTTGTGGCAACAAATCAGGGAGCTTCTAAGGTAAGTTTATGATTTAAATACAATTTTGAGGGTATGAGAATTCAATTTTCCTATGCTTTGATGACTAAAACCCTCTTGCAATTTAATAATAAGGGGTGTCCATCACTCATCCTCTAATTTGCTTACTGCATTGGTGACAGACACGGGGGTGTCTATAACCAGTGCTGGGCAATAATACTCAGACCTAGCTGTGGACACTTTCTCACAACATCAATTTCTGACTTAATTTTTGAGATATTTAAGTATTGTTGGCTTAAATTAAAGAATAAAACTATATAAAACAGGAATTGAGACTTGAAAACATACTCGGTTAAATATTACTACCTGCGCAACATGACTACGGCTTACCTTGTTTTAATTTTCTGTGCAAAAGGAGCGGCACTTCTGAGAATCAAACGCTCAATTAGTTAGGTTCTAAATTATGTCACTACTATGTACAATCCTTTGCATTATATTTATCTAAATAACTTTTATGATTCCCACTTCCGATGTCACGCAAAAGGCGACAAAATAATGCTAGAAAAAAGGAAAGGATGGAGCAGAAGTGAAGGTCATGACAATGTCTGGTTCGGATTGGAAATGGCCCGAGCGAGAAGATAAGATTTTTTACTCGAATGAGGAAATCATGCGTACTATTGAACCTCCAGAATTAAAAAATTGTCGAGGCTTATTTGCAGTGTCTGAAATAAATTTTTACCGGAAACGCACTGCCTCATAAGGTTCCTCTCTTCAAAGCTAACTACCTAAAATTTATAAATTTACATGGTGCCTTTTTTTTGGGTGCCTTTCAGCTACTGAAGACTAATTTTGCACTTAATTTTTTGAATTTTTTCTTTCTTTTTTTTTTTTTTTTTGTTTTCTACTATTTAATATTCATTTTTTGTTTGTTGGCAACTTGAATACCTAGTCTCTCTAAAATTTAATTATGCTAAGTAACTTGTGTGCCTTTAGCTTTTTCCTATTTACTTAGTTATTGAAGACTATTTTTTTGTTCTCTGAGATGATTCCAAGCAAAACTTTCCGTGCTTTTTAAAAGACATGCTTGGAAGTGAAAATACTGGACTTACGGCATTACAGTTCATATACTTGCTCAGACTTACTCGTAGTTTAAGTTAATTTTTTTTTTGTCCTTCGTTTCATTCAAAGCATTTAATGATTTTGATTTTTCCTAGTCTCTCTTAACTTTATGTAGGCTAAATAACTTTTGTGCTTGTGGCACTTTATTTTTTGTTCATCATACTTAGATCTCAAAAGTACCCTATTCATTTACTTTCTTACTCAGAATAATTTTGTATTCTCTTGACTTTTTAAGTGCTCCAGGTAAAATGTTTCTAGCTTTTAACTCTGTTCTCAAAGATAAAGGATACCCATAATATGTAACTTTTACCTGGAGCTTCATGGTTCATATTTTACTTTAACTATTATCAAACCTAGTTATTTTGCTCATTTCTTGGCATTGTTCAATTTTTTCTCGAAGTAAGTCTCACTTATACTTGTTTCAAGTCTTTAATTAACTTACATGTTAATAAAATACAATTTGTATTACTTTTTCAATTTTGAGTCTTAAATAACATTTATTTGTCGTATACCTAGTTACTACTTGTTTCAATCTGCTCAATTTCTGACAAAAGTGAACTTTCAGACAATCCACTCCACTTAAGTACATTCCATAAGTCGCAACCACCGTAAATAATTGGGTGTTTATAAAATTACTGCCGAAAGTAACCTCACTGAGGCAGCTTAGAGGATCTTATCAGCAATTAAATGTTTGGAATGAGATGTGAGATGCAGTGAAAGACTCAGTTTTGTCAGGAAAAAAGAGAAAACAATAAGAATCTTAGGGGGAGTCTGTAATCAGTGCCTAAAATGTCTATCACTGGTGTCAAGCACTTTTGGGGTGTCTATAACTGGCGAGGAGTTCATTTTGTGATCATTGAGAGTGTAAAATATAGTAACTAACATGAATAGTAAAAAATACTAGTTCATTAGAAAGTATAAACCCTTAGCTTTCATTTAATCTCAAGATGAATAAATTTGGTTCAATTTATCAAAAGTTATGGCAAAAAAAGAGTCAAAATCTGCTTAAGGGTGCGTCATGTAACTGGTGGTTTCATCTTATTGCACATCGTTGCGATTTCTTGTCCCGTCATCTGAATATCAAAACAACTTTTTTCATGTTATTCAATGAGAGAACGGAGCTTCAGAAAATAAACTTCGGCAAAAGTTCAAAATAGAAAAGAAAAGAATAGACAAAATTCACATCAACTTGAATGCATCAACCATCAGTCGGCCTTGGTTAGCACATACATTCCTAGTGATAAAGTCATTTTCAGACCTGACATCTTGTCCATTCCTATCTTTTCCCAATTCTACTTAATCATATTCCATGGTAAGCATCATTTTTTGATTACACGATAGTTTTTGGAAAACGTGACACATCTTGAATTCTCTGAACAAAAACCTCTTTCCTCAAAGATTTACCGGGGCCTCCCTCCAGGGAACTTGGGAGGAATTTTTATTTTACCTCCACGGGATCATCTAACCTCCACGGGATCATCTTTACGACGATTGCGTAACGTATGCTTGAATGTCACAAAAGAAACAAAATTAACTCGCGTTAGCGGGATGAGGAAGAAAAAAAGAGAATTAGTTGAGTTTTAAGATTAATTTGAGGAGAGATAAAAAAATAATCATACTACTAGATTTGCAAATTCGTTGGTATAAACGTACACGACACTGCCAAGTTAACATGGGAATTGCCACCCGTAGCATTGCCACATACAGCACAATCGGGTCCTCCGCTAGTTGCTAATAAACGCTCTCTATTAATAGTGAATAATACCATGTTTTCTCTCTCTTAATTCAGTGTTGAATGTGTATAATTTTGCCCAATTTGGTTATATAAAGAAACGACAAAATGCCCAATTTGGTTTTAGAAAGAAACACTTTACTATTGAACAGCTGCGTAGAATCACAAAATTCATAGAAAATGCCTTACTTATTTTTCGACTAATTATCAAGGGCTGTACGAAGTAATTCCAAGTGAAAGAAGAGTGAAAATTTACATGGGTGCGGAATGGTTCATAGAAGACGAGGCGAGTACTGCGTCTCGACCTTTTTAGACGTGGCGCAAGCTTTTGATAGATTTTCACGCAAGAAATTAATAAAAATGCTAACTTCTTTACCTCCAGCCTGTCATGTAAAGTGTTGATATAATAGTGTATAATGTTCTTTTTACCGCTCTTACTTCCTCCTTGGTACTTGCATCTTATTCCGCTTGTTGGTATGGATTTTTCTTCTTCCTCTAATGTGTTTTAAAAAAAAAAACAGGAATTGTGCAGGGTTGAAAAAAAAAATACTGTAAAACACGCTGACAGAACCTCTCAGTCGGAAATCAGACACAAGCGTGGAGAAAACCTTTAAGGGTCGTATCCGTGAGAATCATTGTGGTTTAATCACATACGTTGCTGAGATTTTTAGGAGGATTTCTTTAAGCTTTGAGCGAAGTGACAGAAACTGTGCGCCTGCAGTATTCAAAGAAAATAATCGAGTCAATACGGTACATAAAATATGAATACTTTTTTAACGCGGCGAGACATGTGGAGAAATCCTCTAATTTTCCAAAAATAAGTATTCATGACTAAATTAATGTTGCGTACGGACTATGTATTACTCTAAATAAGTTAAAATAATCATAATAATAATAATAATTCTTGAAAATCTTAATTGTTAGGGCATAAACAGGACCCAAGACTCTAGTCTTTGACTCGTCTTGGGCTCTTAATACCAGGAAAAATCCTGTGAGGAAAAAAAAAAAAAAAAAAAAAAAAAAAAAAAAAAAAAATAATAATAATAATAATAAAAAAAACATAATTTTTACGCCATTTCAGGCAACGCGATATCGGTGACCTGGTCTTGAGACAGATCCGACCGCACGATGAGGAATAAGGAGGAAAAATTCGCGCAATAAAACATTGTAAGCCTGCAGCAGTCAGAGATGCAATTCCACCAAGGTTGCGAGATCAACTCAACATATTTAAATTACAAATGCGAATACCAATATTCATACAAAACTTTCCGCTTAGAAAAAAGTAAATTCTACGTTTAAACTGTATTTTATGACGCAGAGATGAGACATATTGGTATTTGCCTGGCGTTTCACGATTATTGGACGAGAAAATCCGAAATAGACCCATTAGAAATACCATATTTCTAGATTGGAGGCGTGGTAAGAAATCCGGTCAAATTTTCAATAGAGGGAGCCGCTCATTATTGATATTATTTGAGACTCTTTTCACTGCAGGTATCTGCTTGAATTTGAAAGTTTTTTTGTGTAAATAGTGACGGAAGTTTATCTAGTGCAATACCATTGCAATAAAGGCTGTTACTCAGGTATTGTATTTCCTCCATTTTTCCTGATTTTAAAAGGGACAAAAAATGTTGTGAAGAAACGACGGGCAATAAGACAATTTCTAAATTGAAGCACCACGTTTCATCACTATTTTTCTCGATGAATTTTTTCCAGGAAGCTATTCACGGAACAGAAGGCTCGGATGCGAACCCTTGCCTTGCTTTAGCCTCATTCCAGCTATGATGATTACTTTCAGCTCTTCAAGCTCTTGGATGACGAAAAACAGCAATTTTACACCGACTAACACCGCTGCTCTGCCGCGCTGAGGAAAAACGCCGTATGGACTTTCAGTCGTTACTAAATTTCCTTTGATAAAACTAGAATTTTCTGGAGAACTTGTGAATATTTTCGATTCAATTTTTCGGATAATTGTGTTCGCAAATTCAACTAAAATTTCTAAAAATTTCAGGGAAAAATATACATGACTTTCTTTAAAAATTCACATTTTATTAAGGAGGCTTTGGCAACTCTCCAATGTTCACACGGCGTTTTTCCTTAGTACAGCAGTGCTCCTCTCGTGCCTACCGGAGAAAAAAACTTAGTGCGTGGGACCCGAAGTTGAGGTTATATGAATCTCTGAAGTTTTCGGATCACGTATCTAAAAACTTGAGGCCCACCTGCCGAAGTTCGGGTCAGACATCTGAAGTACTCCGATATACAGGGTTATTCAAAAGTTACGCACCACTGGCCACAAGGGGGGTGGCCATTTGAAATTTTTAGTTGCTCCCCACCCCCTTCCCCCGAGGGGATCAAAAACTGGGAAGTACCTAAAAAGTTTCCCCCTCGATATGAGAATAAATGTCTCAAACCGCAAGTCGATATCATAATTAGAACTAAAGTTATGGCCAGTGGTGCGTGACTTTTGAATAACCCTGTATAGCGAAGGGTTCGGGTCACACATCTGAAGTACTCCAGTACATACCGAAGTGCCTTGATGTCTGACCCGAACCTCGGCAGCTCAACCTCAAGTTTTCGGATGCGTGATCAGAAAACTTCAGAGATCCATATGACCTCAACTTCGGGTCCCATACACGAAGTTTTTTTCTCCGCTCTCCGTCCCAGGACTTTCCGCGTGTTTTTATTTTTTTTCAATTCGAACTGCGCCTCCTACTTGGCAACAGTGGATTCACCGCGAAATTCATTTCGCGGGCACATTAAACATGCACCCGGTGTAGTCCCGGCCTCGACGCCTCGCGGAACCCGCAAGTGAAAGGGGTGGAAAAGAGGAGAGAGGGGCTAGCTTCGGGTACCGGAAACGCGTTCTGTAATGTGCAATCAAAATCGTACCGACGCAGCGCCACGAAGCCACGGTAAAATGCAGCGCGGATTCCGCCGTCCTGTTTTTTTTTTTTTTTTTTTTTTNTTTTTTTTTTTTTTTTTTTTTTTTTTTTTTTTTTTTTTTTTTTTTTTTTTTTTTTTTTTGCAAATACGATCTCACTGCTTAAAAGAGGGGACCTTTTTCTGCTCCACGGTAAATATCAAGCGAAGTTTCGGAGTATTTTGGTTATAGCGAAACGCTTCGCTACTTTCGGGGAACGAACGGAGCTAGTCCCATGTACATCTAAGCCCTCGTCCACACGCAAATGGACCTAATTTGGACGAATCAGTTCCACGAACTTCGGGTTCCCGGAACGAGTTCGTCACGAGGCGCTTGTAAGGACAGGGTCTTACCTATTCCTGGTTATCTGACCCGACCGCATAAAAAAGAGAGTCCAACACTGCGTGGAAGAAAATTGACTAGATTCAGGCAGACCTATTCTTGAATTGGCCACCGATAAGATCCTTTTGAATCTAGAGGAAAACTGGACTGCATTTTGCAAAAAGGAACCAAGAGCATTTCAATGTCCACTGAAAAAAAAAACAAACAAAAAAAAGAACACATTGGATGTAGAGTCCATACTCTTAAAAACATCAACAAGAAAAAATACTCAGGATTCAATCGGATTTATTAAATCAAGAACCAAGCCTCTTAATTTGAGCGGATTTCCTTTTGATTTAAGCTTAAATCTGATTGAATCAAGAGTCAATTTTCTTGTCGATGTTTTCAAGAGTCTGGACTCTAGATCCAATTTTTTTTTTCTTTTTTTTTTTTCCAGTGCGGCCTTGTCTGCAATAACAGAAAGTCGCCAATAAACGCATGTTTTCAATCATTTTTCTTAAACCTCCCTAGAATAAAGTTTTTTTTTCCCTCCACTAGAAATGATTCCATCATGAACGCAACGAAGGAATTAAGATCGACGTCCGTCAACAGCGTCAACGCGGTGGAGATGAAATTACGGAGGGACTCGGAAGCGGGTTACCGCGAGAACGCGGAAAATTTGTCGAAGATAATGAGAAAAAAGGCGATAACGAAGGGTCGTGACGACGGGCGAGACGTGTTTAATTCTGGAACAACTTAATTAGCGCGCTAATGGAGACCCACTCGGCTCTCCTTTCGACAAACCCCCAGACGACAGGAAAACCCCTTCCTGGTGACAACCCCGCCATCACGTTCACGTATATCCCTGTTGCCGCACGTAAAAAGAACCCACAAAAATCAGCGGGGAAAACTAAAGACAACATTCACGTGAAACTCACACTGGAAAAAAAAAAAACACATTGGATATTCGGATCTAGAGTCCAGACTCTTAAAAACGTCGACAAGAAAAAGCCTTCTTGATTCAATCAGAATCTAGCTTAAATCAAGAACCAAGCATCTTGATTCAAGCGGATTTTGTTTTGATTCAAGCAAAAATCCGATCGTATCAAGAGTATTTTTTCTTGTCGATGATTTTAAGAGTCTGGACTCTAGATCCAATGTGTTTTTTTTTTTCCAGTGCAGGATGCGGGCTGATAGTTGGAATTAATAGACATAGCTATGGACAAAGAAGACTTAGGAAGTATGAAGCGATCCTATTGGTTGAAATGGGTGGTTCTTGTAGACTAAGGGGGCCAATGATGGTAACTATCGAGTCTTTCGTTGTTGCCGTTGGTTAGTCTATTACCTACTTCCTGTGTCCATTGCAACCACTCACTTCCACCGATAGGATCCCACCATATCCTTTTTGTCTTCTTTCTTTTATCAATTTCGATAATCAACCCACTGGTGACAACCCCGCCACTCCTTTACTCACGTACCACTCACGTTTATCCTTGTCGCCGTACGTAAAAGAACCCACGAAAATCAAAGAAAACCAAAGACAATATTCACGTAAAACTCAGGCTGCGGGCTGAATCTTGAAATTTATATACAAAACGATAGACAAAGAAGACTTAGGGGGTATGAAGCGATTCTATTGGTTGAAATGGGTGGTTCTTAGAGACTAAAGGGGTAAATGTTGGACTAACCCGGGTCCATTGTGGGATGCCGTTAATCAGTCTATTACATACCTCCTATGTCTATTGAAATCACCCGCTTCCACCAATAGGATCCCTCCATATCTCTTTTTTCCTCTTTGTCTATAGCTTTGCTTATCAATTTCAACAATCAGCACGCAGAATATTTGGCCTAAGTGTAGAGTTTCGGCTTTAGTTTGAGGTAACGCTTACAAAGACAGATCTTCCCGAGAGAGCCTCTCCGTTTCAAGCCAGAAAAAAGTAAAAGGGTCTGTTGTACACTTCTTCCTCCACACATTACCGTTGTTTCTGGCAAGAGATGACTTATTAATCACAATATATACGTCGGAGACCACTAAAATTTACTCTTAGCTTCACAATCCAACAAGGTTTTTTCCTTTGAATTCAGAGTCAAAACTCTGAAATAATTTGATACGTAAAATACTTTTGATTCAACCTGATAAGCAAAAAACCGATTGAATAAAGAATAGTTTTTCCTGTCAAATATTGTAAGAGTCGGCAGGCTGATTATTTTCCACGTCGATATCCGAGTCGATAAGTTAGCGATTCACGGATAACAACTAAATTCTAACGACGTCCTTCAACCGAGCGATTATTTACATCGAATTTCGCTGATCGTTACTCATCAATCGATAACCTAGCGTCGTTAAGCTAACGATCTGGATCCCGACATTGCCAACGTGAAAGAAAATAATAGACCATTAATCAACCAATCAGAGAGCGTTTATGATTCCAGCAGCGCTCCAACTCCACCTAACCTCTTTTCTTCACATCACGCGGGTATGTTGTTGTTTACAGTGTCCGAATTTCGTTTGTGAGTGTGTTTTTCATTTTTAATTCCGATTATTAAGTGTGAGGATTAGCAGTAAAAGTAAAAATGCCAAGGCAGCTGTAGCTGAAGGAGAAAAGAAGCCTAGAATCCGTATCAAGGAGAAGCAAAAGAAGTTACTTGTCGACTATGACGAGTCATTCAATTTGTGCGAAGAGTGGCTTGCCTTCCGGCAAGCAGGCCGTAGAAAATGCCAGCCGAATGTGGAAGGAACTAATCGATGTACTTAATGCTCACGGTCCCGAAAGAACGCAGAAGCAATGGCAAAAGGTAAGTTTACTATCATATTGACTTTCTCCGTGACCTAGTACTTGTGCCTTAAAGTGTCAGCTGGACTCTAGATCCATCAAGAAAAAGGGGGAAATGTTACGAATAGTGTCATTTAAAAATGAACTTTGAGCAAACATTTTTCATTCATAAATTTATTTTCTTTGCATAAAAGAGGCGCGAGGCACCTCGAGAGGCAGGGCCTAAAGGCGGGCAGAGGGCGCAGCGCACCCCTAGTTTTTTAAATTCCCGCTCCTACGTCACAGTTTTTACGATGCAAATGGAAAACAGAGGTGCTGCTAGGTCCTCAATAGACTCAACTTGCATGAGGCGCGGGAAGATGAAGATACGAATAATTATATTGGCATTTGTTACATTGTTTTTCAAGAAAAAGTGCTACAAATGACGGTGGCTTTTTAATATTTCGTGTGGAGTTGCGAATCAAAATGACTCGCCTGTGACCATCTCGCATTGTCGCAGTATACTTTTTGAAGTAAGAAGATCAAAACTGCGAGAATCTCTTACGTGGTTGTCCACAGATCTTCTGAACAAGCGATTTTAAAATGTGATTCTGTAATTTCTGTAAGGAATATTTCGATTATGTGGCAACGCTGGATAAATCTGCCCTGGTTTCTGAGAAGTTTCTAAGTTGTTCAGCTTCACTGCTCGTTTTTAGCGCGAACGGCAAGACATCCGTCCTTTAATTTTCACCGTCAATTTAGTCGTAATCCTGTTGATAGCTAATGAACAAACCAAGACTTTAATTCTGCGACACCCGTGAATATTAATGATTGTAGTTTTGAAGTAGGAGCATCAATTAATTCCAACCACAAATTCGTAGTTTTTCGAGATACCTCCTTGTACTAAATTTGAGAGTTCTTTCCTTCTCAACTAATTTAATTAGAAACTCCTTCAACTTCTCTTTTCGGTGAAATAATTTTCACGGGATTTCACGGAGGAGAATCCAGAAGTCTGAAGCTGTAGCCTTTAGGTGAAAAATTCATTGACAAACACGAATTCATTATTCCTTTTGATTTCGATACGCCGAGAGTTTCAACACCAAAGTTTGGGTAATACGGGAAGTAAAACACAAAATAATCCTAGACTCCGATAAGCAATTTGATGAAAAAATGCCAGCTAGTTTTCTAGAAGAAATTTAATAAAAAACGAGTGATAATATACCAAAGTCCCAATCAAAGGAATGCGTTTTCCCAGTCTCTGCATTGTTGTCGACGCTACATTCACCGAAACTGCACCGAAATCACCACAAAACGTGTGAAGGTTTGAATTTCACTTTCTTTATTATCCAAAGATACAAATATTTGTATCAGAGTATGACAGAGCAGAGCACTTGCTACGTCATATGTTTCAGGCAGTTTGACAGTGTCAGAGAAATAATTCGGGATTTCGTAATGAATCATATAAATTAACGGTTAAACGAAATTCTTCTCTTATCTTACTATTGACAGGAAAAATGATAAACTTTGAGGACTGTTCAAATTGAGACTTTAATATTGGTCCACGTTGCGTCGAAAGCAAGAGAGGTACTTCTGAATGAACAAACGCTGAATAATCAAGTAACAAAATCCTTCCAATAACGTTGAAGCGGAGGGCAATATGAAAACCCTCAGGAAACGATGAAATAATAAAACGTTTAATCTGCGTGGGCCGCAGATTTGCATTTATTTATAAATCAAAGCTGCATTTATTAGAGCCGGATACAAATCATCATCCTAAAATTGTGAAAGTTTCTCATAACGACCAGCTGCCATCATTACCTTTGATTAAATATTTTTCTTATTTTCGCCCACAGATCTTGCTCGTAGAATTGAGTGAATGAATACTTCCGCTACATTGGTACTGTGATGGAAGTGATATAAATGATCCTTGATTCCAATGAAAACTCGATAGAGAGTCACAGATAAAAAATAATCACGCACTCAAAGAGATGAGGGGATCAGAAAGCGGAACGCTTGGGCGAGGTTTGAGGAGCGCCGAAATCAAACCTTGTGATACAACTATATTAACTCCCCGGATATTGGGCAGTATACCCTATGATTTGAAGGCGTTTCTGCTTCCAGAACACTGTGCCGTGCGTCGCGTCGGTCAGGAAGATAACGACGACTATAGAGTCAATCGTGGGTTAATTTTCATTCCACACGGAAGATAAAAAGCATAATAATTTGTAGATAAATATGCATACGGCTGTTCGCGTGCCATTCCACGAAGTTTTGAGGTTTTTCTTGGAAAAATGTGATATCATCGAGCTCAATAAAAAGGCTACAATAAAGTTTGATTCAGTGACCTCCGGGCCGACAATCATGACGTAAGAACTACTACATATTTAAATTTACTTACTACGGCACTTTGTGTGCTAATATATTAGGAACAAGCCGAATGAGTAGGTATGAGACAGCTTCAGTTCATCAGAATATAGTCCACGGGGCCAAATTACCTATAACTTCTGATTGGACCAATCGGCAATGTTCTCGTGCGTGTCTATGAATGGAAACTTTATCACCGTCGGCCTCAAAATAAGATTAATCAGGTAAATAATGAATTTCCGAAATCTAGTTGACTTCCGGAAATTCGGATAAACTCTGATTGAAATTTTAGAACTTTTTGACCTTGTTTCCCCCACTAAATAGTATGGACCCAGCACAATTTGACCACCTTGTAACATAGGATTTCCTACACCCTTCGTTAACCAGTAGTTCATAAAATGCGAGTACAATAAACGTTCGTTCTTCTCATTCCGGTGTGTATAAACTATAATTCCATGAAATACTAATTTCAAAGGGTACTTTTGGCAAAGCTGAACTAGGGAAATCTGCAAACTGCTTCAGAATACTGGAAATAGACTCAAACGAAATAAAACATGATGATGCGTGGCATTTTGAGGGAGCAGAGCAGCTTCATCCATGTTCATAAACCCCGGTACATCGCGTCGGATACCGGTGAACCCGCAAAAATATTGCGAATACACCGCACGAAACCAGCGTTCGGTGGTCATTTTCACGTTTAACGACCCTGCCTCGGTTTCCAAATGCACTTCTTACGTCCATAGTTGCCAACTGAAACAACAGAGCGTTTGCCATGTTCGATTTTCACCGTAAATTTGACTTTCGTGTAAACTACACTATTTTAAGATAGCTTTTCGATCGAGATTTCAATCGAGTGCTTACAACAGATTACCGTTGAACTAAACCACTGTCGAGTTGTTGCGAGAATAAAGAAAATTGTAACAGGAGCGTAGCGTGCTTCGCGATGTATCGATTTATCTGCCATTTAAACCTATGGAAAAGGATCGATAAACAGGGTGTTCGCAACGATCACCTGAATAATCGATTCTTTACGACGGCTTCAAATGGAAAGATATCGATAGTCGATCATTCACGCCTTGCCACTGCATTTTAATGGACCGCTAAACAGATTTTGACCACTGAACCTCATTTTAGAGTCAATAGGTGGAGTCGTGATCGGCGCGAATAATTGATCTATAAAGGCAGGATATTAGGCGGGCCCCTTCCACCTATGTTCGTGGCCGCGAGCGCCATCTGTCAATCGAACTGTTTTCGCGACCACAGAGATGTTGATCAGCATCCCCATGGATGCCGACACACGAGTCGTTCTGTTCCCATTATACACTGATATCTGCGGAAAGCAAATTTATCGCAAACCAGTGTTCAATAGAGAGACCCATCCACAGATGTATTGGAGGATGTTCAAATGAAATACAGAGTCCCTATAGAAGCAGAGCAACACCCGTAGTCGCAGTAAAATAAAATCCAAAATATAAATAAACAATAAAATTCACACAAATTTAATTTCGTATGCATGTATGTTAGTGACGAATCTTCTTCTTTAAAATGTGTCATATAATCAATCAAAAAACTCTTTGTTTCAGAGTCCAGGAAGTTTCAATAACACCCAACATTAAAAATATAGTCGTTCCTCAAGTTAGATCACCGTATCTACAAACGCAAGTTTCTGATGATTCCCTACAAATAGTATTCCTTAGTTTGAAAGGCAAAATTACATCTATAAACAGAGCCATTGTTCAGGGTAATCGAGTAATTCCGTTCGTTTTTTTATGCAGAAAGGTGTTTCCACGGGTGAGCCAGGTATACTACATACATGCGCAGCATTTAATGTGGTAACTATTTTAATAATAAGATGATAATCAAACTCAAACTATTCTTTTATCGGGATAATTCGAACCATTTCCCAACTGAATTCATATGAAATTAACATAATTATAATTTTAATTACCGCAGTTATAATTACTGAACAGATAAACTTTGTTAATGAAACAAAGAATGAAAAACATGAACTTTGTTCCTTTTCCCAAAATCTAGTCCAATGCGTATTGATTCGGCTTCGAAGAACTGCGCGCACTTCGGCAATGAAGTAGAGAGAACTGGCGCAAAATTTCAATACCGTGTACAATTGGGTCTTTCGGACGAGGACGAAAGGGGGCGAAGCTTTGCCAGAGCATTTTAATCGAACCTAAATGGTCCAATTTAAAGGGAATATAATCAAAGTAGTAAAAGTTTGACGATCGATTTCTCAACGTCCTGCCTCTCGACTGAACTCCAGTGTTTGTATCGTTGCATTTTGCATCAAAGACGATACCAAACACTGAATTCGATATTTTCTCATGAGCGCGATTTCAGCAAGTTGTTCGGAAGAGGAAACGTTTCCTTTGATGGGAATGAAAGAAGTATCATACAATTTTTTTTATGAAAACATCGAAATTCACCCACTATGAGCCAACTGTATTTGACTCCGTGCTGGTAAAGTGCCTACCGGCTCTCTCACCATCGCAGAACCGCTTGTGCCGCACCAGGTCCATTTAAGAACACCGAGAATTTTGCGTGTCTCCTGAAGTCCTACCTCCTCCTCTCACCGTCTGCTGTTTTGGCGAGCAATGGTGAAACTCCAGTCTTCACCATTAAACTTTTCATTTCTCTTATTTATCCCTTCCTAAAATATTTCTATAATACTCTTATAGGTGATCTCTCTACAACTCTCATTAGGTACTCTTATAGGTATCTTTTTGATACATTTATCTTGTAATTGCAAATGCGTTGATCTGATGACATGTTGTGAACAAAGCTGCTGTTGGACTACGCTTTTATGCTTTGAATGCAAGTTTTTGATTTCAATTTGTACATCATTATCATTCATATCGTGTAAAAAAAACAAATAGTCATGTGCTTGTAAGTCCAGAATCTCTTAATTGCCCTTTACCATTAACTTTGTGCAAACAAGAATTTATGTTTAAGCCTTATGCATAAATAAATTCCAAATGTACCCTCGTTCTCAGCCAAGGATCTTGCACACAGCTCACTGGCCAAAAACGGTCTTGGCCTTTTTGGAAAATGAAGGAAATAAACTGGTAATCAGTTCCTCATTAAGAAAATGAGTGCTAAAATGCAATTTAACTCTTTTAAATATGTTACATCATATGTATCCCTGCATGGATTATTATGTATGTAATTTAAAAAAGTGAACAAATTATTGACATGAACTTGAGCAATTGTGCCCTCAGAGGATGCTTAATTTTAATCTATATCACATTCAGTGTCAGAATGTATTATCAGGTAAGTTTAAAGCTAAGTGCTAAATTATAAAAGTTCAGTTGAGCCATTTCAGCAATTAAGAGCAGTCCAATGGAGGATGCCAAATTGTACATATATTTTTTGAATTAAGTATAGATGTTTACTATTGTGTAACTTAAAAATAAAGAATAATATGTTGTTAATAGTTCAGCTAAGTTATGAAAAACATTGAGATTTCCAATTTTTGTAACATGTTGTATTATGTAGTAATAGTTGACGTGGATGCTTTTAATTGGGAGAAACAAGTGTCCAATTGAATTTCCTTTGCAATTTTCAATGATAAAAAATTCAGTATTCAATTGTGAGTAAATCTCCTATAAAATTTGTTGTGTAATTGGCCTGTATTTATCATTTTCTGTAATGGAAGAATAAAAAAGTTTTTGACGTTAAGTTGAACAATTAAATACATGCCCTTGGAGAATGCTTAATGTTAAACTGTATTGTGTCGAGTGCCAAAATGTATTATTATGTGATTGTATAGCGGTATTATTATGTGATTGTATAGCGAAGTGCTAAGGTAAAAAAGTTCAGTTGAGCCATTTAAGCAATTAAATGCAGGCCATTGGATGACGCCACATTGTGTGATATTGTGAATTAAGTGTAAATATAGTAAGGGCCGAGAAGGGTGAGTAAGGAACTTATTTCGTAAAACTAACTTCACTTCGAGGAATCTGTTTTCTACGAAGGGGAATTTTAATGTATAGCACGGGTTGCGGGGTGGCGGGTAACATAAAGATGACTTATATTTTGTGCAGGTTGGAACGAGCAAGAAGATTGAATCCAGCGATTGCAGCTCTCACTCAAATTCAAATCGATTGCATTGCTGCAATAGAGGAAGGGAAGAACATATGTATCCGAATTCCAACGGGTGCCGGAAAAACTATTGTATTCCGTGTTCCCTTCATGGATGCGCCCAATGCTTTATAATTATCGTTCCGTTAATCGCTCTCCTCCACGATTTCATTCGCAAACTAGTAAATCGCATAAACATCATTGACGCTAGGAGTAACAGACTTGATGTGCACCTGCTTACTAACGTACACCACCACCTCCAAAATAACAGAACCGTCTTTATCCTCGTAAAATTATTGTTCCGTTAATCGCTCTCCTCCACGATTTCATGCGCAAACTAGTAAATCGCATAAACATCATTGACGCTAGGAGTAACAGACTTGATGTGCACCTGCTTACTAACGTACACCACCACCTCCAAAATAACAGAACCGTCTTTATCCTCGTAACGCCGGAGAAGCTAAATCGGTCTCCAGATCTCCGTGTTTTCGCACAGGCTGCCGGCTTCCCTGTTGCTTTCATTTTGGACGAGGCACATACGGTTCCAAGCTGGGGCCTCGAATTCCGGGAGGTATTGCTCCGAGTGGCAGAGACGATTCGTTTCATCCCGGAAAGTCAACTCATCCTCTCTTCGGCTTCAATATCTCTCCCCGATATAAAATTTATTGAAAGATGCTACAGTGAGGAAATCGAGACCGTCTTCACCCAATTATTCATCCGTCGTAACGTTAAGTATACGGTTCTTCCCGTACAAACGTTACCAGGTGGAAAAAAATCTCTTCAAAAATTCATTTCCAGCTTCAACGACATCGCGACTTTTTTAAACGACCGTTTCCCTCATGATTCGGTTATCGTCTTCATTGAAAATAAGAAACAGGTAAACACGTTAGCTGCCGGGCTGAACGGTATCGGTTTTCCTGTCGTTCGCTACCATAGCGACATGACTCCCAACGGCAAAACTGTTGCTATGGACAGCTGGTTAGGTGGTAATCCTCGTTTTATTATTGCGACGTCGGCAATATCTCTTGGCGTGGATAGTGAACGATGCGTCGGTACTGTAAATTTCGGGCAGGCCTCTTCTATCTACAACCTGATCCAGGAAACAGGTCGTGTAGGTAGGAGAGGACAGCCATCGGAGTGCATTACGGTCACCGATGCGTCGTTCACCTACAATAAGCTGTGTTCCACCATCGAATTCCATCAAAAGCGGGTTGAAAAGATTCCGGTAAAGACGATCCTAGCTGGCAACGCTGAATTGTTGGCCTGGGCAGCAACGACCCAACGATTAATGTGCATACCAGCCATGCTCCTGAAATTCGTGGACCTTTCCATCGAACCCGCTCCGTGCGGAATATGCACGGTCTGCTTGACACCAGCGAAAGATCTTCAACTTCCGGGGCTGGAGGAGGTATAAGGTATTGTCTCTTATCCCGCTATAGAAATGTTCCCCATGCTCACACAGACACCGGTATGTGCTGTGAAGCTTTTCATAGCTTATTGAAGCGCCGTTATTTGGAAGTTAAAATCCAAGTAAAAGATTTCATTAACTTACTACTCGAAGTGAACAGAGACAAATCATTGGGTCTGTACAAGACAAGTGCGTTGAAGATTAATCCTCTGGAGTATGATAACAGAAAACTCAAAAATGACGATCTCAAAAGAGGTATGAACCTACCTGATGAGTTAGTTAGTGATAACTCGGACAAAAAATGGATTATTCCGTCAGAATCTAGAGAAAATATGGCTCATGTTCTTCCATTTGACCACCCAACCTGTCCTCCCAATGATAGTTTCATTGAATGTGTTCGGAGGGAATGACTTGGACTTCGTGCGAATCTCTATTTTTGCTCCTATCAGCCTTGCAAGCATCTTCACAGAGTGCCCTCTATTCAAGTTCGCAAAAAGTCTCATGATTCAGAAAATCTAATTGATATACCTGTGATGCAGAGTCAAATCAACTGAGGCTGTTCGGTTCACCCCCTACAGAATTTCCGAAATCCCATATTGATACCAATAAGAAGGCTGTAGAAAAGATTGAGAAGTTTCTTGATCGAATAAGGAGGAGTATCCACCAAGAAGGTACTAAAAAAACACCAGTTTCTCATGTTGAAGGAGTGCTCAAGGAGCTTGTAACCGTAAAACACTGTGGAATTGCTAATACAGTGCAGCTTCCATCATTGTTCACTATGAACTTGGAACCAATTACTCGCAATCAAAAAAAAAGAGAGAAACAGGCAGTAGGTCTTTATAAATCAGTCAAAATTGCAAAAACCAAATTTGCATCCAAATACTCAAATCCATCTAAAGAGGAGCAACATACCATGAAGCGTAACCTTCTTGGTTTGGATCCCGTTGTGGAAGATATTCCAAACTTCGTCAAGTCAAGTCGAGAGGAATTGACACTAAACATTTATCAATTTAGTGATAATATCAAAATCCCCAAGGTTAAAATTAAAGTAAGTGTCTCTGAACCTTTTTGGCGATGTAGTTAAAAAATTGAGACTGATTACAAAAAACACTTTTGTCAAAATCTATCTAGGAAGTGAAATTATTGATGCCTATCTGTTCATCGTATTAAAATTGTTCACCAATGTATTGTTAATTGAGTGCTGGCAAACTGCCCATTTGTCTTCATCATTGGAAAATGTATCGCGCGCATACACCTCTTCGCACGTGTTATTTGAGTTGATCTGATTCGTGCTATAAGTTTGTGCTCGAAGATCCGAAATTACATTGAATTGTATTCAAAGTAAGTTTCTTATTGAATCAATAAAATCGGATCGAGCAATTAACGGAGGGAGGAGGGGAAAAGTTGGCAGGGGGAAATGTCTATGTAAATACTGCGAAACAAAAATCAGCTTCGCTCAAATGTGAGCTTAAACGTTATAAACATTTTTAATATTGTTATGTGATATGAGCGTGTTTATTAAATTGTACAAAAAAAAAAAAAATTAGGTGAAGTGTCATGGATTAGAAAGTCGCAACCTATAATAAGGTACCTCGCAAACCCAACTTCACTGAGAGAGAAAATTATGTCCTGGTGGAGCATGCAATTGATTAGCCGATTTTTTTAAATGAGGCTTTTAGCGCGACGGTGACTAACGAGAAGAAAGTCGCTGTATGGAAAAGCGTTGCGAATGCTGGCAACCAAGTGCAATGGGGTATCTTTATCAAGGGAAGAAAGAGAAAAAAGGTGGGAAAAAGTGAAATTAACTTAACTGACAATTTCAATTGTTTTGAATGTTCTTAAAAAAGTGAAATTAACTTAACTGACAATTTCAATTGTTTTGAATGTTCTTATTAAGTGTTGTTTACGGGAGGGAGTTGTTTAGATAGTTCCATGGCCCTGTATCCTGCGTAAGTCCTATCAATTGGCCGTGATAGGTGAAGCTCCCTATCCTGTGTTTTTCCTTTCCTATCTCATGGGTCAGATAGGAGTTTTTCCAATATTTATTGATACAGTACTTAGATTTGAAATGAATGACAAATTCCTCGGCTACATTTTGGAAGCAATTCATGTTATTAATCAGGGTTTGGGGGGGGGGGAGGGAAGGTCCCAAATTCGGTTTCTTGAATCAGAAGCCGTGTTTGAGAACTTCCTGTCAACCAAACCCAAAAATTCATCGTACTCGCCAAAATGTCTTCAAAATCTCCGCTTCAACCGGCGACTGGTGAGTTCACATTACAGTGTTGCTTTTTGTTTTACATTAATTAATTAATCGCCCAAAATCGCCCGTTTTCATCCTCGCCCGAAACGCCCTCTTTTCAGTAGCACTCGTCCAAAACGTCGCCCCCCACCAAGTGGGAGCCTCACAGAACCTGAAAGCAGGTGCTTATTTCTTCAATTATGACAATTTGCTGGTATCGGTACATGTCTTTATGTATGTGTTTATGTGGTATTGGTGATAATTCTGTGATACGTATCGGATATTGTTCGGTAGGTATTAGGTATTGTCCCTTATCCCAGCAGACTTATGGCTTATCAACCATTTTATCAGTTACACTATCTCTTCTCCTCGCCGGCTGCGGCAGGGAGCATATCCTGCCGCTAGTTACCTTTTTAGTACTTTGTATACTCTTGTATACTTTGTATACCTTTTTATACTCTAGTACTTTTTGTGTGTTGCCTTGGTTTGATTCAAGCATAATTGTCATCCTTAGAGCCGGTCAGATACGCCAAATGGTCGATAACTTCCCTTTTGAGAACTGCACTCCCCTTGCAGTGAAAGGAGCCTCTGTTACCAGAATCTCACCTAAACCATGTCTTGAGCAAATGTTTACTTCATACTAGGAGAGCCTGCCTTAAATGTTTCCCACAGTAAAGACACTCTTTTTCGGTTAAGATGTACCAATGATTTTTTGCGAGGCGTAGCTCTACCTGGGTTTCAGAGAGAATACAGGCGTTTGTTGAGATTGTGCATGAGATCTTTTGGAAAGGTTATCGTTGTTGTCGTTCCACCGGTGCCTCGATCATCGGTGCAAGGCAATGAGCAATTCCAGCAATTTTAAACGTCCTTGTTCCCGATGAGTATGGAACAGGTTATCCTGTCGCCCACCTTCATCACCTTCAGAGGCTAAAATTTTAAATCGCTTTCTACAGCCCTCAAGAATCGTCAACCAGCCAGAAACATCAATGCGCGGATGACTGATGATGATCTAGCTTTTTGGTCAGGTTTCAGGTCAAGTATTCGGTTTTACAATCATTCATCTTTTGCGCATATGCCTCATACACCGATCATGGCAACGACAGCTAAATGCCAAAGTGAAATACGAAGACCTTTTCACCTGGATCTATATAATTAACTTGTTCTTATGCTGAATGAGTCTGATCAAAATAATTTTAAATTCATGCTCCTCTTGTTTATGAAGAGCTAAAAAATTGATCTGGATGTTCTGGGAGATGATCCCCAAAAGGCTAAGGCAGCCTTTGTAGAATATTTTCAGAGTGCTTACGGCAATAGGTGTGAGAAATGAGCGTTGCGCAATGAAAATGTTCCCCATGCTCACACAGACACTAATATGTGCTGTGAAGCTTTTCATAGCTTATTTAAGCGCCGTTATTTCGGAGATAAAGTTAACATCCGAGTAGAAGATCACATTAAATTGTTACTCAACGCAATATTTTTCTCCTTTATTAATATTAAAATGATATCAACACGCAAAATGCGTTGACGAAATTAATTAAGGCGCGAAAACTAATCACAAACCTGAACCTCTCAAGGCTCCCTTCCAAGTTTACCTGACAGTTTAATTTGCTACACTCGTCTGATAAAAGCAAATTATTTTACCTGAATACAATAACCAGTTCGATGAGTGAGGAGTAGGTTTGTGCAAGTTACTGAACAAATGATTTCTCGACAAATATCGCTAGCAGTTGATTACATACATGCACTGAATGAGATGAACAAGGAGAGAATACGACGGCCAAATGCAGATTTTCGGAATTGCCATCATTCCCCGCTTTGGGCTTTGCACGTATGACACGACTAGCCGCGTGACATTTCGAACGTTTCTCCCGCGTCTTCCCTTGGTGGATGCGAATTACTGGATGCAGGATGCCGCATCTGATAATAAAATACGCTTGGTGTTATTTCTCCTGTACGTTGATTCATTCCTTGTACAACGCAGAAAACGATGTGCAACATTGACATGTAGCCACGCACATTATAAAGTACACGAACGTCGGCAACGAGATCAAATGATCCCAAGCAAAGCGCGCGGCGCAGTGCCGCACAGTGGATCGAGTCGATAGGAACAGGTCGGACACAATGGACCACTAGACAAGGTACGAATTTAAGCATTCTGATACATGTATCTTAATATTTCACGTAGAACACGATTCGCGCAACGAAACTTATTGAAACCAACTCCTAACGAAGCTATTAACATTTTTATTTCACATTAGTTACGAGGAATTTGAACTGCCCGCTTACTACAAACTCAAAGCTCTACGTGAGTCAAATCGCGTACTACAACGGTTTCAGCAATCTTCTCAATCGAGCAATGTTCATTTCCCACCGTGTGTTGTTCAAACTATAAGTAATTTGCTATAGCGGGGTCGAAGTATCAAGATTGAGGTCGCCAGATTTTTTTATCGCAGAGACGTTCATGATAACGTTTAGCGCGCGATGAGAATCACGTAGAGCATTGAGTTTTCATGAGCGGGTGGTTTGAATTCACGCACCAAGAATCATCAATATCTTTGGAAGGAGTTGATTTCGGTAATATTTGTTGTGCGCATCGTGTTTTACGTGAAATTTTGGTGAAGAAATATGTATCAGAATGCAGAAATTCGTACCTTGTCTAGTGGTTCATTTGGAAACTTCTAACGCGTATAACTCCGCTTATTCGAAACTTTGAGGTTCTTAAAGTGGATCCGTTGGTTTCCTCGTGAAAATTTCATCTCGAGGCACCCCTTGGAATTTAAAATGTGACGAACGTAACATCAAAATTTGCAGTTTTAGTAAAAATTTTCCGCTCCGATTGACTGGATCCACTGTGTGCCGCTTCACTCTCGTAATCCGGCGGTTGTGGTTGTTTGTACTATCGATTTAAAAAAAAGCATGTCATAGGAGCAGCATAAAAACAGAGTACAGCTGCCGCTAAGAGTCATTAAAGGGTCTTTTGAGACACCTAATTAGACAACGTTGCCATGCCTTCTAGTTATTCTCCTGCTTTGAAGGCGGCTTTGAACCCATTTTTCCTCATTCTTTCTTTAAAACAAGAAAGGTTTCCTCTTAATCTAAGTTAAAAAAGAACGAAAAGGGGTGCACGGGAGACTTCGCGTTTGTTACGAATCCGAAAAAATTGATTCGTGTGGTTGGAACGCCTTAAGCCACGGAAGGATGTAGCCAAATTCAGACGACGGGACGTGCCTTGAAAAGGCTGCGCTCTTTGAAGCATCCGACAGGCGCCTCCTCAAATTACTCCGCTGGTTAAACCGTTTAATGCTTCTTCGCGTTTACTTTTATCCTCGCTTTAATTTTATTTTCGCGGGATTCTGCCGCGAGGTTCGAGAGGGGCTCTTTTCTAATGACTGGCAGAGAACAAAGTGCAACGACGCACAGAGGATCGAGCCGATGGGCGAGGTCGGACAAAATTTGAAAATTTTAAACGCTTATAACTCCGTTCGTGCAAAATTTTGAGGTTCTAAAAGTGGTTTCATTGGTTTTCGCGTGGAATTATCTCCTACAATCACCCCTTGAAATGTAAAATGTGACAAAATAAACATCATAATCGCAGTTTTAGTCAAAAATTTCGTGTCCAACCTCCCTAATCCATAAATTAAGTAGCGCCGCGCTACGCCGCGCGCGTCCGCCGATAGTAGTAGTTCAAGAGATTTAGTTACAATCGCGAAAGCGAGATAATCGAGACAAGAATCAGTAAATCCTTAAAAGAGAAAAATAGTAACTCATATCAATGAGGGAACTGAAGCAAAACACCGAAAGGTGTTTACATTAATTTTGAACTTGAAGATTGTAGTAACAAGATTTTTTCCTCCTGTTCTAACAGGGGTTTTTTTCAACTTAAGTGTAGTAGATACTTTTATGTAATTTATAGTTACATGTTATTTTCATTCATTTTCTTTGTAAAATTTAAATAATTGTTGTAATTTCTTATTCTTTATTGAAACCAATGTAGTATCTGGAGGGAAAAATGCCTAGGGCGGATGCCCCTCCTTATTTGTAAATTATGTATATATTTTGCAAATAAATAAATAAAAAAAAAAAAAAAAACCTCCCTAATCGACTCGATCCACTGTGCGACGTTGGCAAACGAGTTCAGGTGAAATTGGAAGGGGGGATGAAAATAATGTGAGCGCTAAGAGGTGTAAATGGGCGTCACCTTTTTAAGTGAGAATAAGGGTTTAAATTGAAACTGAATAATGCAGATTCATATCAAAGGAGAAAGAATAGGAATCGGCTCACTGATTAGAATAATCGATGATTCAACATAATCTTGTAATTTCCATGTGGATTTTCTAGAGCAAACTGTCAGCTATTGAAATAATGATTCATCTTACCAGTGCGTCCTCGCGAGAATCGGTTCACTGCTACAAAACTGATTTGATGTATAAGGATGAAAAATCGTATTCCAATGAATGAGTTTACCTGAAACAAACGAGGGGAAATACAAAAAATCTGCCTCGAAGTGGAATTGAAATTAGGGATGTTTTAACAATGATAACTAAAAAACATTCCTTCTTGCCTATACACAGAATTCGCCTCACTGAAAAAACAATATCTGGAATATATCTATTGCAACTAATGGTTTGAATTATAGTGCAGGGGTGAAAATATAGTATCATTCGTGAAAATTCAATCTTGAACTGGGTTGACCGTAGCAGAGGCGTTCTACTTAAAATTCACAAGATTTCCCCGATTATTGAGCCGCCTAAACATAGTTCAAACGCATGCTCAAACCCCCAAATAATGACTGCTACCGCATATTCAAACCCTCAAATAATGACTACTAACGAAGCATAAGCATCAAAATTGCGGATTGCGCGAATATTCAATCTTCAACGAGGAAGCGCTGATCTGGCAACCTTCGTAGTTTGTGGTAGATAACTGCATCGTAGAAGACTGTTTATTCCCTCCTCACTTACAGGTATGTAAGGGCCCTGCACGGGCTTTAATGGATAGCCCTCGCAGCTCGAATGGCCCAGAGAGCTTTCATAAACATTTAAAAAAGTGAACTAGGAGCCCGTGGCCGCCACGCGGCTGCCAACCAATGAAAACAATTATTACACGTTAAAAATCATATAGCAACCATGTTCAAGTTTTTCAAGAGACGAACGGATAAACAGCCTCGACGGGTGCACCTGAAAGAAATGGTAGATTCATGTGTGATTGCAACCTAATTCACCAATTTTATGTTAAATTTTTGATAACAGTTTTTGAAAAGGTACAAACAGTTTTTCTGAGAAGTTTTCGCTAATTTACCTAAATGATCTCAAATAAAAGAATCGAAAATTTCGACGCGATATTTTCGCTCGTTCTATTTTCTTCTCATGTAAAAAAAAAAAAAAAAATAAATAAAAAAAATAAAAAATAAAAAAAAATAAAATAATATTAAATATCATTCGATTTTCTGAATCGTTACAATGAGGATAAATATTTATCCTTTAATTGTGGTAAAAACTGGAGCAGAAAGTCAAGAATGATGACACGCAGTCCGACAGTCTTGTAGGCGCTAATATGCGTATCACGCCAACTGACCAGCTGTAATGCATTCGGCGCAATGCGAGAAGTATTTAGCCAGTCTTGCAGGCGCTAATATACGTTTAACGGCGGCCACACTGTGTTGGACGCGATTATTCGAACTCGCGTAAGAATGATCGCGGCATCGAATACTGGAGCTTAAAGGGCCCATGTTGTGTTTAGACGTCGTATGAGCATTCCAGCGTTGCCTCGTTTCTCTCGATCACATATTTTCCCCGAGAAAAGTTAGGGAAGTTCTTTATACCCACGACCAGTATTCAGTCTTTTCACTTCATGTATCAGCAGAGGGTAAGACATCGATGACTGGTCAACAAACTAACCTAAACTAGTGTTAACAGATAAATGCGTTTATTTTCCAACTGTTTCCTGTTTTTTCAAACTTCTGCTTTAAATTAACTTAATTTTCAATTCGCGCATTCCTGTAGCAGATGATAAGGTTTTTCTTCGCGCAATCCCTGTGCTTTTTTCGGGGAATCGTCATATAATTCGCGCAATCCTATACCGAAAATTGTGTTTCGGGTGTGGAGCGAGATTGGGAGTCACTATCTATAAGAAGCATGAGATCCCACATAGGTAGTTTAATTAGTGGCGATTCCAGCATGTTGGCAACACTATTCATACTTCATTTGAATCCATTGAATACATCGATTCTTGGTAGGACCGGCTACCGGCTGCCTCACATAGAATCGATTGCTGAACACGTTTAAATACAGAAAAAACAATGTTGCCAACTTTCAAGAATCGCCTCTGGGTTCGCTGACAGAAAAAATCGGTGACCGTTAGCTACTAATACATATCGTACGAGGTATCGTATCGTACATAACGTAAATGTCACTTGATGCACAATATTACAACCAAAATTTTGAACCTCTTCATCTCTCTTAATTTAAAAATCTAAATTTTCGTACGTATATACTCCCGTTTTCAAAATTCTCTGTAAAGACGTTAATAGCCTGTGACGCTGAATGTCTTAAAATGTACTAACTAACTAAGTAATTTTCCTTTTAAAAAAGGAATATAGTCAAAGAGACAAATTTGATATTGCGATCGGATCAATTCTAAGCAACTTTTTTTACAATATGTATTTCATGTATAGTTGGCGTATTTTGCCGCATACAGAGCGCCCGGCGATTCAAAATCTTCGAAAGCCCTCCAATCGACCAGCGGGACGATTTTTGAAATTGATAGACAAACCTATAGACAAAGAAGACAAAAGAGATATGGAGGGATCCTATTGGTGGAAGCGGGTGGTTGCAATGGACGAAGAATGTAGGTAATAAGACTATTCGATACCGATTCGGCTGTGATAATTCTCAGTGAAGTTTCCATAAACCCTTCTTTTAATAATATTCATAATATTCTTCTATTTTATTGTACTTTTTAATATAACTTTTGACGACCGTCCGGTTCGGCTGTGATAATTCTCAGTGAAGTTTCCATAAACCCTTCTTTTATCGTTTTTTTTTACCATGCTTCCCCTGCCACTCGTCTAAATTTGCCGCAATGGAGGTAAGCTATTTAAGTATTCTCCTGTATAACTTTGTTCTATGTTGCCACGTCGTGTTAAATAATTTTATGAACCTCATTTTAGCACTCGCCCAAAAGTCATATGAATACTCAAACAATCGCCCAAAAGTACTCGCCCAATAGTACTACTGGTTTTCGCCCAAAACGGCTCTTTTTCACATGTTCTCGCCCAAAACGCCCCCGCCCTTTCAACCGATAGGATCCTTCCATACCCCCTATGTCTTCTTTGTCTATAGCTTTGTCTATCAATATCAACAATCAGCCCGCAGAGCTTAGAGAAGTCGGACTCGAGATGAGATACAGCGACACAGGCAAGGCTCAGCGGAAGACGGCCGTCTCTCGTCTCACACGATTAAATATCCACCCTCTCGCGAAAGCGGGCGCAGAAGAAAGCCGAGAACCGGCCGAGGGAAGGGACACACAGGGCTCCGCGGAGGTAATCGGGCACATCTCGTTACTCGAGTGCAACCCTGATACAGGGACAGGAAAGGAAGGATGAGCTTCATCAAAGTCCCTTGCTTCGGCCTTGATCAAAGTGAGGGCCATGGCAACGGGTTCCTCCACGTGACAATCTTCTTCCGGTGGCTTGCACATGCCGCGCCAGATGAACCGACCGGGATTTCCGAGAATAAAGCTCCAACATAAAGACGTTGATCGCAATTTGCCTGCTTTTGGCATTGCTGTCCTGTGAAACGCACTTGCTCCGTCGTCAAGTTTGTCCTCCTTCGTCAATTTCATATCTCATCCAATTTATTACGATGTAAAAGTCTGTTTTCACTTTATAGTGCACGGAGAAAAATCACTCTTGCGTAGGATCTAATCTGTTCGGCACGATGTTTTTCTTCTTCCGGCGGCTTGCACATGTTACACCGGATGAACCGACCTGAATTTCCGAGAATAAAGCTCCAACATAAAGACATTGATCGCAATTTGCCTGTTTTTGGCATTGCTGTCCTGTGAAACGCACTTGCTCCGTCGTCAAGTTTGTCCTCCTTCGTCAATTTCATATCTCATCCAATTTATTACAATGTAAAAGTCTGTTTTCACTTTATAGTGCACGGAGAAAAATCACTCTTGCGTAGGATCAAATCTGTTCGGCACGATGTTTTTCTTCTTCCGGCGGCTTGCACATGTAAAACCGGACGAACCGACCTGAATTTCCGAGAATATCACTCCAACATAAAGACATTGATCGCAATTTGCCTGTTTTTGGCATTGCTGTCGTGTGAAACGCACTTGCTCCGTCTGCAAGTTTGTCCTCCTTCATATCTCATATCTCAGCCAATTTTCTAGAATGTAGAAGTCTGTTCTCATTTTATAGTGCACGGAGAAAAATCACTCGTGGGTAGAATCTAATCTGTTCGGCACAATCTATTTCAGGTCGGAGACCTGATGTGTCGGTTACTCGAACGGATCTCGTCAGAGCAGGCTTCTGAGGTCCGCAATGGACCTCGTGTCACGGAGCCGAGTGACCACAGAAGCCAGATTTGATCGAAACTTCAGTTAAAAGAACCGAATATTCAGGATTGTTGACCTGAAAACTTTAGAAGTTTTTCCTGCCGAAAAGTTCGAGCCGAGTTCATAAGATATATTCGCACTTTAAATCAACTGACCATCTACGAGAGTCTGAACCTAATTTACGGCCAGAATTTCATATGGGTCCTTTTCCGCACAATATTTGAACACGAGCAGACAAAATTTGGGGAAATGGAACATTTTAGTATCATGAATGAATAGTTAGAATATGGAAGGTGGCTTATTGTAAAGTTTAACAAAACTAAAAATTAAAGCAAAATTCCGTATAGTTAGATAAACTGCTTCTGGAGGTCTGTCTAATGTTTTCTCGATATGCAACCTGACATGACGTCGCAGCGAATATTCGCAGTTGTCTTCAAGACGAGCCTTATTCCCTGCACTAGAATTTCCGGGAAAATTTCGCCCTTGGTTGCGGGCCCTCTGCACGACCAAAGGGCAGACTGGGAGGGGTTGGAGAAGGTCGAGTAAAATACGGTTAGGTTAAGTGCCATCGAATTACATCGCCGACGCTGAAATTCCTGTAATTATTTCCACCCAACTGCACTTCACCTTCGCCGAGCTCGAGGGTAGGTAGCCCTCAACGTCGAGAGCTAATCGCCGGCCCGCCTCGCCAGTGCGGGGAGTGTTGCGTCCCGAACAATGAAGGCGCCTGAGCGTGCTTTATCGCGAGAGCCCCCGCCCCGCACTGCGTCAGCTCCGAACGTAGAGGCGGCTAGATTTCTACGTGACAAGGCTGGGCCCGATTGTCGTTCTTAACATTTGAATGGAGGACTATATTCTCGTTTAACCGCGAGTGGTGTATTTGTGAGGGATCCGCTGCGAAAATTCCTGAGAGGCGAGATGGGCGTTATGATCGAGTTGAACTTCAATGCTCAATAAACGCTGCTTCTTAGTCGTAACCCTCCCTTGAAGACGGTGAGGCCCACATGGTTGACATTCATATCCTGGAAGACTTTCCTCATAAATTATTGGAAATAGAGTTAAGACTTATTCTGAGGAAAAATTAATTTAATGACCTCTTCTGTGGACGTTTAAAATATATATTTAGTAGTTAAAGTGGGACTAATGATTCACTGAACGATTTATTTCCGTTCTTAACAGTGACTAATCTCCGACTCAGGATTTTTCTGAGTTATTAAGACTCAAACCCTCATGACACTCTCGTCCAGAGGGAGAATCCATGCATCAATCTGGAATTCTAACCTAAAAAACGCCCAAATAAAACGCCCGCTATTTTATATGATATTCGTTAGATTTTTCAAGAATCAGAGGTCTACACGATGCATCATGAGACGCGACTCTATTTTGCACCTTCTTACAGCCGTTCTGCCGTGCTAAGGAAGAACGCCGCGTGAACATTCGAGAGTTGCCCAATTTCCTTTGATAAAATGTCGATTTTTAAGGAAAGTTATGAATATCTTTCCATGAAATTTTCAGAATCTTCGGGTAAAATTGCGAACTAAATTACCTGAAAAATTGGGAGGAACATATTCATGAATCGATCAGGAAATTCGCGTTTTATCCAAGGAAATTTGGTACACTGAAAAAAAAGTGGAAGTGGGATTGACCATAATGGTATAGTAAAAAAAAATATGGTGATAAAAAGCCAAATAATGGTCGATTTAAGCATCTAGATGAAAGTGAGAATCATACTCGATATAAAAATTACCATACCCGGATTGAAAATATCAGTTAGGTGTGTCTGTCCATCGTTTAGGTATTTCTCACCATCAGCTGGGTATTTTTTACCATACCATGAGTTAAAAGTATGGAATAACATGGTAACACTTGCGTTTGANCTCTTAATTTTGTATTTCATTTTTTTATCTTTGTTCTAATTGCTTTGACTATTTTCTGTGTGTTTAGATATAATTCCTCAAATAAGAAGAAGGCAAAAGTTCTCGATCCTGATTATTTGCGGCAGGTGCACTATCCGAAGAAGCATCAGAAGCTACCCACAAAGAGTTAAAAAATACGGGTCTGAAAGAGCCAGGGAAATTAGCAGAGTAGCTTGCAATAAAGACGTGCTTCATGCGCTCCAAATAAAATCGGATCCTTTCATCCTAGGTTTGAGGTAAGATTACATTTAATGCCGTAACTCCCATTAGTGCACTCCGGTCATAATGTATCACAATTTTTACGTCCTCTTTTGTATATGTCGTGTCAAGGTGCTCTTAATTTTGTATTTCATTTTTTTATCTTTGTTCTAATTGCTTTGACTATTTTCTGTGTGTTTAGATATAATTCCTCAAATAAGAAGAAGGCAAAAGTTCTCGATCCTGATTATTTGCGGCAGGTGCACTATCCGAAGAAGCATCAGAAGCTACCCACAAAGAGTTAAAAAATACGGGTCTGAAAGAGCCAGGGAAATTAGCAGAGTAGCTTGCAATAAAGACGTGCTTCATGCGCTCCAAATAAAATCGGATCCTTTCATCCTAGGTTTGAGGTAAGATTACATTTAATGCCGTAACTCCCATTAGTGCACTCCGGTCATAATGTATCACAATTTTTACGTCCTCTTTTGTATATGTCGTGTCAAGGTGCTCTTAATTTTGTATTTCATTTTTTTATCTTTGTTCTAATTGCTTTGACTATTTTCTGTGTGTTTAGATATAATTCCTCAAATAAGAAGAAGGCAAAAGTTCTCGATCCTGATTATTTGCGGCAGGTGCACTATCCGAAGAAGCATCAGAAGCTACCCACAAAGAGTTAAAAAATACGGGTCTGAAAGAGCCAGGGAAATTAGCAGAGTAGCTTGCAATAAAGACGTGCTTCATGCGCTCCAAATAAAATCGGATCCTTTCATCCTAGGTTTGAGGTAAGATTACATTTAATGCCGTAACTCCCATTAGTGCACTCCGGTCATAATGTATCACAATTTTTACGTCCTCTTTTGTATATGTCGTGTCAAGGTGCTCTTAATTTTGTATTTCATTTTTTTATCTTTGTTCTAATTGCTTTGACTATTTTCTGTGTGTTTAGATATAATTCCTCAAATAAGAAGAAGGCAAAAGTTCTCGATCCTGATTATTTGCGGCAGGTGCACTATCCGAAGAAGCATCAGAAGCTACCCACAAAGAGTTAAAAAATACGGGTCTGAAAGAGCCAGGGAAATTAGCAGAGTAGCTTGCAATAAAGACGTGCTTCATGCGCTCCAAATAAAATCGGATCCTTTCATCCTAGGTTTGAGGTAAGATTACATTTAATGCCGTAACTCCCATTAGTGCACTCCGGTCATAATGTATCACAATTTTTACGTCCTCTTTTGTATATGTCGTGTCAAGGTGCTCTTAATTTTGTATTTCATTTTTTTATCTTTGTTCTAATTGCTTTGACTATTTTCTGTGTGTTTAGATATAATTCCTCAAATAAGAAGAAGGCAAAAGTTCTCGATCCTGATTATTTGCGGCAGGTGCACTATCCGAAGAAGCATCAGAAGCTACCCACAAAGAGTTAAAAAATACGGGTCTGAAAGAGCCAGGGAAATTAGCAGAGTAGCTTGCAATAAAGACGTGCTTCATGCGCTCCAAATAAAATCGGATCCTTTCATCCTAGGTTTGAGGTAAGATTACATTTAATGCCGTAACTCCCATTAGTGCACTCCGGTCATAATGTATCACAATTTTTACGTCCTCTTTTGTATATGTCGTGTCAAGGTGCTCTTAATTTTGTATTTCATTTTTTTATCTTTGTTCTAATTGCTTTGACTATTTTCTGTGTGTTTAGATATAATTCCTCAAATAAGAAGAAGGCAAAAGTTCTCGATCCTGATTATTTGCGGCAGGTGCACTATCCGAAGAAGCATCAGAAGCTACCCACAAAGAGTTAAAAAATACGGGTCTGAAAGAGCCAGGGAAATTAGCAGAGTAGCTTGCAATAAAGACGTGCTTCATGCGCTCCAAATAAAATCGGATCCTTTCATCCTAGGTTTGAGGTAAGATTACATTTAATGCCGTAACTCCCATTAGTGCACTCCGGTCATAATGTATCACAATTTTTACGTCCTCTTTTGTATATGTCGTGTCAAGGTGCTCTTAATTTTGTATTTCATTTTTTTATCTTTGTTCTAATTGCTTTGACTATTTTCTGTGTGTTTAGATATAATTCCTCAAATAAGAAGAAGGCAAAAGTTCTCGATCCTGATTATTTGCGGCAGGTGCACTATCCGAAGAAGCATCAGAAGCTACCCACAAAGAGTTAAAAAATACGGGTCTGAAAGAGCCAGGGAAATTAGCAGAGTAGCTTGCAATAAAGACGTGCTTCATGCGCTCCAAATAAAATCGGATCCTTTCATCCTAGGTTTGAGGTAAGATTACATTTAATGCCGTAACTCCCATTAGTGCACTCCGGTCATAATGTATCACAATTTTTACGTCCTCTTTTGTATATGTCGTGTCAAGGTGCTCTTAATTTTGTATTTCATTTTTTTATCTTTGTTCTAATTGCTTTGACTATTTTCTGTGTGTTTAGATATAATTCCTCAAATAAGAAGAAGGCAAAAGTTCTCGATCCTGATTATTTGCGGCAGGTGCACTATCCGAAGAAGCATCAGAAGCTACCCACAAAGAGTTAAAAAATACGGGTCTGAAAGAGCCAGGGAAATTAGCAGAGTAGCTTGCAATAAAGACGTGCTTCATGCGCTCCAAATAAAATCGGATCCTTTCATCCTAGGTTTGAGGTAAGATTACATTTAATGCCGTAACTCCCATTAGTGCACTCCGGTCATAATGTATCACAATTTTTACGTCCTCTTTTGTATATGTCGTGTCAAGGTGCTCTTAATTTTGTATTTCATTTTTTTATCTTTGTTCTAATTGCTTTGACTATTTTCTGTGTGTTTAGATATAATTCCTCAAATAAGAAGAAGGCAAAAGTTCTCGATCCTGATTATTTGCGGCAGGTGCACTATCCGAAGAAGCATCAGAAGCTACCCACAAAGAGTTAAAAAATACGGGTCTGAAAGAGCCAGGGAAATTAGCAGAGTAGCTTGCAATAAAGACGTGCTTCATGCGCTCCAAATAAAATCGGATCCTTTCATCCTAGGTTTGAGGTAAGATTACATTTAATGCCGTAACTCCCATTAGTGCACTCCGGTCATAATGTATCACAATTTTTACGTCCTCTTTTGTATATGTCGTGTCAAGGTGCTCTTAATTTTGTATTTCATTTTTTTATCTTTGTTCTAATTGCTTTGACTATTTTCTGTGTGTTTAGATATAATTCCTCAAATAAGAAGAAGGCAAAAGTTCTCGATCCTGATTATTTGCGGCAGGTGCACTATCCGAAGAAGCATCAGAAGCTACCCACAAAGAGTTAAAAAATACGGGTCTGAAAGAGCCAGGGAAATTAGCAGAGTAGCTTGCAATAAAGACGTGCTTCATGCGCTCCAAATAAAATCGGATCCTTTCATCCTAGGTTTGAGGTAAGATTACATTTAATGCCGTAACTCCCATTAGTGCACTCCGGTCATAATGTATCACAATTTTTACGTCCTCTTTTGTATATGTCGTGTCAAGGTGCTCTTAATTTTGTATTTCATTTTTTTATCTTTGTTCTAATTGCTTTGACTATTTTCTGTGTGTTTAGATATAATTCCTCAAATAAGAAGAAGGCAAAAGTTCTCGATCCTGATTATTTGCGGCAGGTGCACTATCCGAAGAAGCATCAGAAGCTACCCACAAAGAGTTAAAAAATACGGGTCTGAAAGAGCCAGGGAAATTAGCAGAGTAGCTTGCAATAAAGACGTGCTTCATGCGCTCCAAATAAAATCGGATCCTTTCATCCTAGGTTTGAGGTAAGATTACATTTAATGCCGTAACTCCCATTAGTGCACTCCGGTCATAATGTATCACAATTTTTACGTCCTCTTTTGTATATGTCGTGTCAAGGTGCTCTTAATTTTGTATTTCATTTTTTTATCTTTGTTCTAATTGCTTTGACTATTTTCTGTGTGTTTAGATATAATTCCTCAAATAAGAAGAAGGCAAAAGTTCTCGATCCTGATTATTTGCGGCAGGTGCACTATCCGAAGAAGCATCAGAAGCTACCCACAAAGAGTTAAAAAATACGGGTCTGAAAGAGCCAGGGAAATTAGCAGAGTAGCTTGCAATAAAGACGTGCTTCATGCGCTCCAAATAAAATCGGATCCTTTCATCCTAGGTTTGAGGTAAGATTACATTTAATGCCGTAACTCCCATTAGTGCACTCCGGTCATAATGTATCACAATTTTTACGTCCTCTTTTGTATATGTCGTGTCAAGGTGCTCTTAATTTTGTATTTCATTTTTTTATCTTTGTTCTAATTGCTTTGACTATTTTCTGTGTGTTTAGATATAATTCCTCAAATAAGAAGAAGGCAAAAGTTCTCGATCCTGATTATTTGCGGCAGGTGCACTATCCGAAGAAGCATCAGAAGCTACCCACAAAGAGTTAAAAAATACGGGTCTGAAAGAGCCAGGGAAATTAGCAGAGTAGCTTGCAATAAAGACGTGCTTCATGCGCTCCAAATAAAATCGGATCCTTTCATCCTAGGTTTGAGGTAAGATTACATTTAATGCCGTAACTCCCATTAGTGCACTCCGGTCATAATGTATCACAATTTTTACGTCCTCTTTTGTATATGTCGTGTCAAGGTGCTCTTAATTTTGTATTTCATTTTTTTATCTTTGTTCTAATTGCTTTGACTATTTTCTGTGTGTTTAGATATAATTCCTCAAATAAGAAGAAGGCAAAAGTTCTCGATCCTGATTATTTGCGGCAGGTGCACTATCCGAAGAAGCATCAGAAGCTACCCACAAAGAGTTAAAAAATACGGGTCTGAAAGAGCCAGGGAAATTAGCAGAGTAGCTTGCAATAAAGACGTGCTTCATGCGCTCCAAATAAAATCGGATCCTTTCATCCTAGGTTTGAGGTAAGATTACATTTAATGCCGTAACTCCCATTAGTGCACTCCGGTCATAATGTATCACAATTTTTACGTCCTCTTTTGTATATGTCGTGTCAAGGTGCTCTTAATTTTGTATTTCATTTTTTTATCTTTGTTCTAATTGCTTTGACTATTTTCTGTGTGTTTAGATATAATTCCTCAAATAAGAAGAAGGCAAAAGTTCTCGATCCTGATTATTTGCGGCAGGTGCACTATCCGAAGAAGCATCAGAAGCTACCCACAAAGAGTTAAAAAATACGGGTCTGAAAGAGCCAGGGAAATTAGCAGAGTAGCTTGCAATAAAGACGTGCTTCATGCGCTCCAAATAAAATCGGATCCTTTCATCCTAGGTTTGAGGTAAGATTACATTTAATGCCGTAACTCCCATTAGTGCACTCCGGTCATAATGTATCACAATTTTTACGTCCTCTTTTGTATATGTCGTGTCAAGGTGCTCTTAATTTTGTATTTCATTTTTTTATCTTTGTTCTAATTGCTTTGACTATTTTCTGTGTGTTTAGATATAATTCCTCAAATAAGAAGAAGGCAAAAGTTCTCGATCCTGATTATTTGCGGCAGGTGCACTATCCGAAGAAGCATCAGAAGCTACCCACAAAGAGTTAAAAAATACGGGTCTGAAAGAGCCAGGGAAATTAGCAGAGTAGCTTGCAATAAAGACGTGCTTCATGCGCTCCAAATAAAATCGGATCCTTTCATCCTAGGTTTGAGGTAAGATTACATTTAATGCCGTAACTCCCATTAGTGCACTCCGGTCATAATGTATCACAATTTTTACGTCCTCTTTTGTATATGTCGTGTCAAGGTGCTCTTAATTTTGTATTTCATTTTTTTATCTTTGTTCTAATTGCTTTGACTATTTTCTGTGTGTTTAGATATAATTCCTCAAATAAGAAGAAGGCAAAAGTTCTCGATCCTGATTATTTGCGGCAGGTGCACTATCCGAAGAAGCATCAGAAGCTACCCACAAAGAGTTAAAAAATACGGGTCTGAAAGAGCCAGGGAAATTAGCAGAGTAGCTTGCAATAAAGACGTGCTTCATGCGCTCCAAATAAAATCGGATCCTTTCATCCTAGGTTTGAGGTAAGATTACATTTAATGCCGTAACTCCCATTAGTGCACTCCGGTCATAATGTATCACAATTTTTACGTCCTCTTTTGTATATGTCGTGTCAAGGTGCTCTTAATTTTGTATTTCATTTTTTTATCTTTGTTCTAATTGCTTTGACTATTTTCTGTGTGTTTAGATATAATTCCTCAAATAAGAAGAAGGCAAAAGTTCTCGATCCTGATTATTTGCGGCAGGTGCACTATCCGAAGAAGCATCAGAAGCTACCCACAAAGAGTTAAAAAATACGGGTCTGAAAGAGCCAGGGAAATTAGCAGAGTAGCTTGCAATAAAGACGTGCTTCATGCGCTCCAAATAAAATCGGATCCTTTCATCCTAGGTTTGAGGTAAGATTACATTTAATGCCGTAACTCCCATTAGTGCACTCCGGTCATAATGTATCACAATTTTTACGTCCTCTTTTGTATATGTCGTGTCAAGGTGCTCTTAATTTTGTATTTCATTTTTTTATCTTTGTTCTAATTGCTTTGACTATTTTCTGTGTGTTTAGATATAATTCCTCAAATAAGAAGAAGGCAAAAGTTCTCGATCCTGATTATTTGCGGCAGGTGCACTATCCGAAGAAGCATCAGAAGCTACCCACAAAGAGTTAAAAAATACGGGTCTGAAAGAGCCAGGGAAATTAGCAGAGTAGCTTGCAATAAAGACGTGCTTCATGCGCTCCAAATAAAATCGGATCCTTTCATCCTAGGTTTGAGGTAAGATTACATTTAATGCCGTAACTCCCATTAGTGCACTCCGGTCATAATGTATCACAATTTTTACGTCCTCTTTTGTATATGTCGTGTCAAGGTGCTCTTAATTTTGTATTTCATTTTTTTATCTTTGTTCTAATTGCTTTGACTATTTTCTGTGTGTTTAGATATAATTCCTCAAATAAGAAGAAGGCAAAAGTTCTCGATCCTGATTATTTGCGGCAGGTGCACTATCCGAAGAAGCATCAGAAGCTACCCACAAAGAGTTAAAAAATACGGGTCTGAAAGAGCCAGGGAAATTAGCAGAGTAGCTTGCAATAAAGACGTGCTTCATGCGCTCCAAATAAAATCGGATCCTTTCATCCTAGGTTTGAGGTAAGATTACATTTAATGCCGTAACTCCCATTAGTGCACTCCGGTCATAATGTATCACAATTTTTACGTCCTCTTTTGTATATGTCGTGTCAAGGTGCTCTTAATTTTGTATTTCATTTTTTTATCTTTGTTCTAATTGCTTTGACTATTTTCTGTGTGTTTAGATATAATTCCTCAAATAAGGAGAAGGCAAAAGTTCTCGATCCTGAGGTCACCGAGCTTTTGATTTCAGATCTTCATGAAGATAGCGGTATCGAACTTAATGAAAGCATTGTGGAGGGACTGGCTGTCTCGGCGACTTAAACTCTTGGACAAAAAACAACGGTGTGACGATTATTACAATTCCATCACACACATCCTACAAGCTCCAACCACTCGACGTCGTTTTCATTTCCTCCTTCAGAAGTGTCGATGATAGCAAAAGTTTATTATCCTTCAGCAGTCAGTGAAGTAGCGGAGGCTAGTAGTGAGAAACGTGATGTAAAACATTCTAGCGCGAACATGAGGAGTGGGTTTTCTGCGACAGGTATTTTTCCATTTAACCGAGACATTTTTCCAATGGTAAAATGAGTGTAATTCAACTTACGTAAGCCCGATTGCTCACAAAACTTTGCTTAAAAGTAGTAAAACGAAAAAGTTTGATTGAATCAAGAAATAAGACGTTAAGATCGTGTCTTCTTTCGTGTGAGCTATCCAACCCTCGGCATGGGTTGGGTGGCTCAAAATCCAGTTGGTATAAAGCAGGTAATTTCTCAGCAATAGGCCAGAAAAACTTCCTTACCTTTCTATGTTAAATTAGACGGTCCACTGGAAAGGGGACCAGAGTCCAAAACAACTAAAAATTGAGATATAGAAGCCAGAGCATGGAGAAATGTTTAAAATTGAATTTTGTTGTGCCTAGGGTAGTATTAGAACCACGTAGTGTTGTCCCTGTGTTTCAACGCCATCGCTGTATCAGCCTAACACTTGGTGTTCTCAGTGTATCCACATATAATTCATACCTTTTCCGGAGGATTCCCGCGGGCCCTATTTCAAAGATGACGATACACATCAACCCCTTTTCAAGTGCGAGCAGCTTGACGTTGTGCATAATCAAAATGCAAATCAAAACATGATATACAAATTCAAAAGAGGGAGGAAATGATTTGAATGTGATTTAAAACTAAGTTTGGTCTAAAACTTTTGTATTCATAAATTTATTGTCCTCGGGGAGGAGAGGGGGGTTTGCCAGACGCAGCCCCCTAATTATTCCGCATAAAACAAAACAAAAAATTTAAAATACTCTTCAAAGAAGTGACCTTGAGTAAAATTCTTTTTTGAAGTACTTCTTATTTTCTTTCTTTTTATATTTTCTCAGAGGTATTTATTTGGAATGATAAACTTCAGCTGTGGATTTCCCCGCAGCAGGAACGGTTAAACAGACACCATATAAATCTAGGAGTAGCAACAGCGTGAAAATAAGGGTTCCTCACTCCCTCTATTTAACGCAAACAAACACAACTATCTGGCAATAGTGTTAACTTCGCCTCCAGCGAGGCGAAGTTGGTTTTGGCCGTCGGCCAGTTCATCAGGACACAACGGACACAGCCCGCCAAACGCGGCGGCGAAGTGGGTTGCCTACTGTGCAATGTCGTCGAGGCCGAGGCAAAGCACAACAAATAGTGCAGAGCAGGGTAAGCACGTTTGACTTGCATTTTCGAGCGAAAAAATTGAGCCAGGCACGGTTACGAAGTCATTTCTTTTTGACATTCTCCGAGAAAAGGTTAGCAAGATAAGAAAGAGGGTAGTTGATGAATCTTTTTACGAATGAGCGAAAATGCAACAATCCAAGGAGAAAGAGGCACACTAACTGCACTGCCGAGTTTCATTTTCAAAATTTTAAGACTATTGAATTCCTCGGGGCGGATATAGGGTTAAACTATTTCAATCTTAAGTTGGCACTTGTTTTTAACTTGTCTGAAATTGAGAGAAAATACTTTTTCTTCTTCTTTTTTTTGTCGTTGGATTCTTATTTTGTTTATACTTAAACAACCCTCACTCCCCAAATTTATAATTTTCGACTTGCAAAAACAGGGTTATCGACAACTATATCTAAAAATGCGTAGCATTTTTGGACAGAGCCCCCCGAATAGATGTTATGGAAAGCCACTCTATAGTTCGATCCTAAGTTGACTAACTCGTCTAAAATTGAGAGAGAATACATTTCTTAATTTTGTGTTTTGGTCGCTCAAGTCTAATTTTGTTCACTTATACAACCTTCAACCGCCAAATTTTTAATTTTCGACTTGCAAAAGCAAGTATGTACATGCCGGGTTATCGACAACTGTACCTAAAAATGCGTAGCTTTTTGGACAGAGCCCCCCTAATAGATGTTAAGGAAAGCCTCTCTAATACGCAGCACTGGCAATGCAAAGCAAGAAACGATGCAAAACCATTATAATTGAAATGCAGGACAAGACGAGGACTTTCTTTCTACATATCCTTTGGAGGGGGCTGCGGTTATTATGCGAAACTCTTACGAGTAAAATGAGGGGTGGGGAAAAAGAGGTTGGGTTGGGGCCGAAGGAGCGGATCATGGTTGAATGAACAATTAGAGAAAAGCGCGGTGGGGGCTTTCCTCTAAACGAGCTTCGGAGCTAAGTGGTGAGGATGACTGGGCAAGTATTATTTTTGAATTATTCATGGTATCTTCAACTCGGATTAAAAATTTAGATCACCGCTCAATGGGCTATTTTGAAGTAAAACCCACATTATAACGTTTCCTAGTATGGATCACCAACACACCTATTACTGATAACAATATTGTAAATTAATCGGTACTGATTTAGCGGGATTCAGAAATATAAATTAAATATGTTAAAAATATTAATGAGAAGATGTTTGTCAAAATTCTTAATTTAAATTGGGACTGGATCCTTTTAACGCAATTTGGCCTGGAGCGGCGCAGCGCAGAGAGCAATGATGACGAGGACTTGAGATGAAAAGGGGAGGCCCTCGGCGCCGCGGTCGGCATGTAACACACATTAGCGCCTACAAGACTGCATGAATACTTCACGCATTGCGTCAAACATAGTGCGGTCAACAGCGGTCGGCAAGAAACGCATGGCGCCTACAAGACTGCATGAATACTTCACGCATTGCGTCACACACACAGTGCGGTCAACGCGGCGCGCTGGCGGAGGTTAAAATGATTAAATCACATTTATGTTTGTTCTTTCATAATTTTTTCGTTCATTTCATACAATTGGAAGGCCTTGTCCACACAGAGATGGGTTTACGGAACTGAACTTCCGCGCAAAGTTCAGTGAACTTTTGCCAATAGTATTGACAGGGCTTTCGCTAAAAATGTGTCCAACACGAGTGAACGCGTCTTATGCTCCGGCCCCGTGTTTCATGGGCTTTTTTAAGTACCAAGAGATTTGTACATATTTATAGACCTAAATTAATGCCTACAGGAAAAAGTAAACCAGTAGCGTTTTCCACAAAATCAGCATGCCTTAAAACTGGATTTTTTCAACCTATAAAACAAAAAGTGGCACGCCTAATTGTCACAATAAAAAAGGAAAAAGAAAAAAATCTAACCCTTTTGCGGGTTTACTATACCTTCCGTATTCTGCACTAGTAGGAAACCTACTCGAGAGCATTCCCGCGATGAGCCACTGTGCATAGTCGAGAAAGAGAAGAGATTGAAGGTAATTTGCAAATTGCATTGAATGATTGGATTGAGCAAACTCGCTTCAAAATAATGGTGATCCTGTCCATTCGGCACGCGAAGGGCTGGTTCACGATTTCGAGCGTTGCTCGTGAATTATTCATGCAGACTTTTCACCCCGTCATGGATTAAGCTCGCAAAAGTGAATTAAACCTGCGGACTGGACTTCAGCGTTTCGAGACCGCGTCACTCCGCACCGATGCGATTGATGCGACTACACGTAATAGTCAAATATATTTCTAGGTAATTTCGACGTTGTCAACGATACACGTCATTAATTGTTAAGGTGATTCGATGGACGCCATATTTTGTGTCAGAATGGCATGCGATATATCGCAGCAATCGGTTCCATTTTTTTAGCTACTCGTCATTTTTCTCCAATTTTGAGATCGCAATTCTGTCGTCAGGAGACTAAAGCACTTACTTACCAATTTTAACAAAGAAATTCAACGTAATAATCGCGTGGTTTTTTTAGATTAGTTTTTTTTTACTGATTTATAATGTTCTACTCTTATTGGCCCCAAGCGGTGACCCCTGTGGCTAATAAGAGAGTGAGGTCTTGTCAGGGAGGGGTGCAATAGTAGAATGAACACTAAAACTGTTGGTGATTTTTTTTTTTCAGATTAAATGACTCGAAACCGAAAAAAGAAGGGCCTGAGGGTGCCTTACACTAAAGAGGATTGGCAGGCTGCCATGACTGCCATAAGAAAAGGTCTAAGTTTGAACAAGACATCAAGAATCTTCAAAATTCCATACTCTACTCTAGCTCATGATAAACGTACTTACCCACCTCACTCACCAAGAAATTTAGTTGTAAACATGTTAACTTAGCTTTAAGTAGGTTATATTTGAAACCGTCCTAAATACGAGTCAAAAGAAGACTGAGCCATTTGAAATTAGGTAATTTAAGTCAGCCATAGTTTTTAATCGCACAGTCATGCCTACATTGAAATTCCTTTTTTTTAGTCTGCAGTGTAAGTTAACCTTTCCTAAGTTCTTGTTTTTTAAGTCGTTTAAGGTGTTATTACTTTTTCAAAATTTTTTGCTATTGTGCTAGAATTTCAAAAATTCTTCAAAATTCAAAACTGTGCTAAATTTAAGAAAAAAGTCCTGTTATTTATTTGAAAATAAATGTTAAGCGTTTCTGTATAGCTTGTGAGTTGTTATATACGTTTATTCTTGGTTTTAATACAATTACTAAAACTTGCATTTTGAATTCATTTCTTAAACTTAGCGATTTCAAGTGTCAAAAGTTCATAACTCAAGAACTATTTGTCCGATCTCACTTAAATTTTGCAAAGCTATATTAAGAGTAATGTAATGCTTGATCTTATATACTTTTCCGTGCTTACAATTAAAATTTCATACGAGATACAGACCTGCTCTACTATAAGCCTAGGGGGTACAATAAGAGAAAAACAAATTTGAAAATATTTACATTTTTTTTTAGCTAAACTAAAGCACAAAAAACATTGAACCTTTGAGGAAGTGTTACCCATTGATAGGTGCATCTGCCCTATTTTTTCAAATTTGTAACTCAATTACAACTCCTCAAATAAGGGTTTCACTCTCTTATTACCCCATCATCTCTCTTATTACCCCGTCTTCCCCTATTAATTAAAGAGAATGGATTCAAAAACCAGTGGTGCCATCCGGAAAAAGCAGAATGTAAAAGAGCGACCGGCAGATGATGCTGCTGCTGCAACAGCTTACAAGAGGGAACGAATGACAGAGAAGCAAAAGAAGATTTTAGTAGAGTATTTGATGTCTCATGACATTTTTGCAAAAAATGGTTTGCGTCCGGGGCCGAACGCAACGGTTTTAGCAGACTGAATGTGGGAGAAGCTCGATGACATTCTGAACGCCAATGGGCCCCCAAGATCCTTGATCCGATGGAAGAAGGTAAGTCTGTGAAATATTTTAAATACTTATTCTTATGATTAAATAAGAGTTAAGATGCTTGTAATAAGTTACTACCTTCGCTTTAGGCACGAGTAGAAATTGCCCCAAGTTTCAGTGAAAGAAACCGGTAAATGTATACTCAAGTCAGTGGTTTATGTTTTTTCCGCTGATGAGATCCGAAATGGTACAAGTTTCATCATACAAAGGCTGCAGTAAACTGCAGTTACACTGAAATAGGGTGAAAGGACATGTCCTGGTAAAATAAGTCTCCAATGCCTTGTCATAATTTTAGTCACAGGAACGTAAATATGACATCATGTGAGATGTTCTGCAAGTATTTGCCCCAACTGTTGGGCTTACACAGTTGGAATGTGGACGATGCGCGAATACAACCGATAAGGTTCCGAAATTCTGTTTGAGCGGGTCAAACGCTAAGCACGTAAAATCCACGAAATATTCGAAAAGGAAGACTTCATAAACGGATTCATAGAAGTGAAAATGCGCCCAACAATATTCGTAATTTGAAAGCTGAATAGTTCTTGAAGGAGAGTTTATTGGAGATTTTTGATGACATTCTTCGTTAAGTTTCTAATTGTTGATGTTGAGATTGTAATTGCTGTGTAGTGAAATCGTGTGATGAAAATGGTGTTTTGTACTGTATTTGGTTAATCGAATCGCTCAAGCAACAAGTCTCGCCAGCAGTTATTCAGGGAGGTTTCTGGCAAAATTCATTTCCATGTGTTAGTTTTTATTATTGGGTTGTTTTCACTTCGTTGCTGACATTTGCAAAGGATAAGAAGGATGCTATAACATTGATAGGTCCATGATCGAAACGGTAAGTTACCACTCATTACATCGTTAACATCATTACGTTGGGAAAGAAGCTTCCTGTAAAAAAAGAGTTTAATAAGTTTAAAACAAGGTGGAGATATGGTTGGTGCTGGGTCCACACCATTTCGCAGGGAAAACGAAGCCGAGAAGTTCCAAAAATTATAATTAAGAGTCAATATTTTTGGAACTTCTCGGCTTCGTTTTCCCCGCGAAATGGTGTGGACCCAGCACCATTTCTCCTCCTTTTTTTAAACTTATTAAACTTATTTTCTTCTCGTTCGATATTTTTTTACACCTTACACTGGAAAAAAGCACATTGGATCTAGAGTCCAGACTCTTGAAAATATTGACAAGAAAAAATACTCTTGATTCAATCGGATTTTTGCTTGAATCAAAACGAAATCCGCTTTAATTAAGAGGCTTGGTTCTTGATCTTAGCAAAAATCCGATTGAATCAAGAGTATTTTTTCTTGTCGATGTTTCTAAGAGTCGGGACTCAAGATCCAATGTGTTTTTTTTCCCAGTGATCATTTTTCTTATCTTTAACTATACATGCCTTCAATTTCGCATAATTAAAATCATACTAAGCTGCGCGGAGAGAAAAACCTAAAATTCTGCGAAGAGCAGTTCGCGTGGACAACGCGAGAGGTCTCCGTTGCGTTCGAGGCTCGACGCTTCATCGAGAATCGTCGGCTCGTCACAATTCGCCGCGGCCGCTCCGACCCGGCCGGAATGGCATCGCTTTGACAAAGAGAATAAACCTGCAGAAATAACAGGCATAATGAGCGACGAAAATCATTTCCTCCCTTCCCGCTCCCGGTTTTCCAACGAGTTTTAATTGGGACCCCCCCCCCCCCCCCCCCCCCCCCCC